>CM046664.1:132306869-132691352 GCA_025594165.1 Tamias sibiricus | reverse complement strand
GTTTTGGAATAGGCAAAGCTGTAGCCACAGAAATAAGATAAGCAATTGCCTGGTTTCAGGGGACCTTTCTGGAGTAACAGAAATATTCCATACCACACTTGGCATGGCTCAGTTAAAACTTATTGAACTGTGTACTTAAAATGAGTATATTTTGCTGTATTCAATCAACTTTAATAAAATTGATTTTTAAAGTGATAGAAAATTAACTATACTGATAATCAGTTATCTCTAAAATAAGACTTTTTCTAATCTCCTTATGTAATTTCTTTTTTAAAAAAATATTTATTTATTTATTTATTTATTTATTTGTTTTAGTTGTACACAATGCCTTTATTTTTACGTGGTGCTGAGGATCGAACTCGGGCCGCACACATGCTAGGCGAGCGCTCTACCACTGAGCCACAACCCCAGCCCTCCTTATGTAATTTCTACTAATAATTTTTTATGTTTCAAAAAAATGACAGTATGATTTGGATTTCTTTGCAAAATATTGAGCAGGGGAATAATATAGTCTGATTTATATTTTTCTTCATAGACTTTATTTTTTAACACAGTTCTGGTTTCATAGCAAAATTTAGTGGAAAATCACACTGACCTCTGTAAAGATGTAACAAAAAGAGCATGGTATTGGCAACAAAATAGACCAGTTGACCTGTGGTACAGAATAGAAGACACAGAGACTAACCCACACACCTACAGTTATCTTATATTAGACAAAGGTGCCAAAAGGTTCATTGGAGAAAAGACAGCCTCTTCAACAAATGGTGTTGGGAAAACTGGAAATCCTCATGTAATAAAATGAAATTAAACCTCTATATCTCACCATGCCCAAAACTCAACTCAAAGTGAATCAAGGACCTAGGAATTAAACCAGAGACCTTGCACCCAATAGAAAAAAAGTAGGCCCAAATCTCCATCATATTGGTTAAGGCTCCAACTTCCTCAATAAGACCCCTATAGTGTAAGAATTAAAAACCAAGAATTAATAAATGGGATGGATTAAAACTAAAAAGCTTCTTCTCAAAAAAAAAAAAATCAGTGAGGTGAATAGGTGAATAGAGAACCTACAGAATGGGAGCAAATCTTTACCACAAACACATCAGATAGAATGCTAGCCTCAAGGATATATAAAGCTCTCAAAAACTTTAACACACACACGAAAAAAAACCCAATCAATAAATGGGCCAAGGAACTGAACAGACACTTCTCAGAAGATGATATACAATCAATCAACAAATATATGAAAAAATGTTCAATATCTCTAGCAATTAGAAATGCAAATCAAAACTACTCTAAGATTTCATCTCACTCCAGTCAGAATGGCAGCTATCAAAAATACAAAGAAAAAGCTGGGCGCAGTGGCACACGCCTGTAATCCCAGCACTTGGGAGGCTGAGGCAGGAGGATCCCGAGTTCAAAGCCAGCCTCAGCAATGGCGAGGCACTTAGCAACTCAGTGAGACCCTGTCTCTAATAAAATACAAAAAAGGGCTGGGGATGTGGCCCCGTGGTCGAGTGCCCCTGAGTTCAATCCCTGGTATCAAAAAAAAAACAAAACAAAAAAAACAAACAACAATAAATGCTGGCAAGGATGTAGGGGGAAAGGCACACTCTTACATTTTACATTGCTGGTGGGACTGCAAATTGGTGAAGCCAATCTGGAAAATAGTATGGAGATTCCTAGGAAAACTTGGAATGGAACCGCCATTTGACCCAGCTATTCCACTCCTTGGGTCTATACCCAAAAGACTTAAAAACAGCTTACTACAGGGACACAGCCACATCAGTGTTCATAGCAGCACAATTCACAATAGCTAGATTGTGGAACCAACCCCGATGCCCATCAGCAGATGAATGGATAGGGGAACTTTGGTATCTATACACAGTGGACCACTACTCAGCACTAAAAGAAAATAAATCATGGTATTTGCAGGTAAATGGATGGAGTTGGAGAAAATAATACTAAGTGAAATTAGCCAATCCCCCAAAACCAAAGGTCGAATGATTTCTTTGTTATGAAGATACTGATGTATAATGGCAAGGGGAGGGGATGAGAGGAATGAAGGAACTTTAAATAGAACAAAGGGGGGGGAGGGGAGAGGGTAAGATGATAGGAATAATGGCAGAATGAGTCAGACATCATTACCCTAAGTACATGTATGAAGACACAATTGTGAAAATACTTTATGTAAAACCAAAAAAAAAAAAAAGATGTACAATTACTGTACATTAAAAACAGGGACGGACCATGGGCGTAATTCAGTGGCTAAGCAGGTGCTTAGCAGTCACAAGCCCTGGGTTTAAGCCTAGAACCAAAATTAAATAAAATAATGAAAATAAGTAATATATTTTAAAACAGAAAACAATCAAGTGGGAAGTGTAGTGTTCCCACGTGCCCCTACCCCCCCCACTGCCTCCCCATTGTCAACACCCCCACCAGAGGGCGCCATTTCCTAGGATGAACCCTCACTGAAATGCTTTCCCACTGGGAGCACACAGCACACATTAGGTCTCGTTCCTGACGAGCGTTCTGTGGGTTTGGAGAATATATGATGTGCGTCTTTAAATGGTCCCTATTGACAATGGGCGCATGTGTTTCAGGTTTCCGGATGTGGCAAGCACTATCCAGCTCTCAGCGTCCAACCTTGACCTGGTCCCCTCCTTCGTGCCACCTGATTATAACCCAAGCACTTTGGAGTTAGTGACTCCAGGTACAGCCCATCCCAGGGCCCTGGTCCAATGGGCAGCAGGACGAAG
Source organism: Tamias sibiricus (assembly GCA_025594165.1). NCBI lineage: Eukaryota > Metazoa > Chordata > Mammalia > Rodentia > Sciuridae > Tamias > Tamias sibiricus. The sequence goes on along the minus strand of CM046664.1, from coordinate 132,688,596 downwards.
CTCACTCCCCCCAGAGTGAGATACAAGATGAGGGGGAGGGTAGTCAGCTTTTCTCGCTGCTGTGACTAAAGACCCAACCAGAAACCATTGTAGAGGAGGAGAAGTTTATTTAGGGGCTTACGGTTTGGGAGGTCTCCATCCATAGACGGCAGAGACCACTCCTCAGGGCTCAAGGTGAGGCAGGACATCCTGGCGGAATAGTGTGGCAGAGGGAACCAGCTCACGTGGTGATCAGGAAGCCGAGAGAGGTCTCCACTCACCAGATACAAATATATACCCCATAGCCACGCCCCAACGAACCACTTCCTCCAGCCACACCGCACCTGCCTCCAGTTACCACTCAGTTAATGCCAGCAGGGATTGATTCACTGGGTAGGTCAAGGCTAGTATCCAATCATTTCTCCTCCAAACCTTCTTGCATTGCTCATATGTGTGCTTTGCGGGACACCCCATCTAAACCACAACAGGAAGATAGATTCTGGCAGGACAGGGGATGGTGCAGTAGTGAACCATTCAGACTCAGGATCAAGGACCAGAGAGGAATAGCTGTCCCGCCCACCCACCCCGCCCTGCCCCTTGCCTTGAGCCTAGCCTGAGGCTGGAGCTTACAGACCAGAAGGCGCATCTTAACTTTCTATGGCAGAAACTTAAGAGGAAAAAGAAAAGGGCACCCAAACTTTATTACAGGCCTAAGGCATGGGAGCCTAGACTCCTGGATCTTTCATTTCACAAACGCCTGCATTTGTAGGCCGAAGGCCCTGCCCACCACGCTGGTGTTTCTGAAGTAGCGGTGACCCCAGCCCCCAAACCACCTACACAGAGCTGCCCAACTGGATGGGTGGGGAAGTGAAAGCCACCTGTTCTGCTCACGCCAGTCACAGCACGAGTGCCCCTGGGCTGCACGTCCATGGTTTTCATTTCTCCATAGACTGAAATTGTGGCTTGGCTCTCTGATCTTCAACACAGCCAGATTCCTGGGTGCTGGTGCGGAAGCCTTACTCTTCGGCTGCGCACAAAGAAGCAAACCTGGACATGATGTGGCTCTGTGCCTGCTTGCTTTCAGGTGTCACTGACGACCCAGGCTTTGGAGTTGTTTTTATCAAAGTTGGATTAGAGCTTGCAAGGTTCTCCCGGTGTAATGCTGGTGGTCTGCCCTTCCTGAAAGATAGTCACTTCCAAAACAGATTGTTACAGCTAGTTCTTTTGGTACTTACTTATTTGTTTTTAGATAATGTGCTTGTGTTTTTATTTCTGAACTTTTCACTTTGAATTGTGACATGCTGATGCCTGACTGTGGGACATGAAGACGGCAGCACCTCTCCGCTCACACTCACCTCCGCACGCTGCGTAACAGCTCTCAGTGACGCCTGGGTGCCGTCATCACGGCTGGCTCTGGTGCACTCTGATCACATCCACTCACACAGTGCTGTCTTCCTGGGCTCCTTTGCTGTTTCCTAGGATTCCTGCACTGTCCCCAACTCTGTCTTTCCATTAGGTCAGCCTGACAAGCCCGTCTAACTGGCGTCTTTGCTGGGGCCTGAGCGTCTGGTCCCATCCCACACCAGCCGATTCCTGAGGTCCAGCTGCCCCCTGCACCCTCCCTCCCTCTCCACCTGTCCTCCTCCTGGCTGGTTGGGTCCTTTTTCTTCTTCTGCCAACATCTCCCTCTTCCTTGATCTGACTTCCCTTTCTGGGGCCAGACCTACCCTAGGGTGTCCTATAAAAGCATGCACGGCAGGTAACAATTTTAAAGTCCTGATTACTAAGGAATTGATTTCTATTCTATACCCAACTTTGGTTAATTTGCTGGAATACAGATACTGAAAATAACTTCTCAGTTTTAAGGATGTGACTTCATGGTCTAGAGCCTTCAGAGTCATTTGTGAGACACCGGGTGTCATCCCAGCCCTGGCTTGTTAATCCTTCTATGCGGATGTGGACAAGAGCTCGCTGCCCCACCACCCAGTTGCCATGGAGACACGCCTTGATTTTGCACTGGGCATTCTCGGCACTCACGGAACACTTCCAGTTTGGGAACTTGAGTCCTCTGGCTCTAACAGAGCAGCCCCTGCCACAGCGCCGCTGAGCCTTGAAAACACTCAAGTGGACATGGAAATATTTTTAAAAATATTGGGTTGAAGAAGATAAAATAAGCCGGGCGCGGTGGCGCACGCCTGTAATCCCAGCACTTTGGGAGGCTGAGGCAGGAGGATCGCGAGTTCAAAGCCAGCCTCAGCAATGGCGAGGCACTTAGTAACTCAGTGAGACCCTGTCTCTAAATAAAATACAAAAAGGGGCTGGGGATGTGGCCCAGTGGTTGAGTGCCCCTGATGAGTTCAATCCCCAGTACCAAAAAAAAAAAAAAAAAAGAAGATAAAATATACTGTAGTCGCCTGAAGCGATGGCCGCTTGGAGCAAAGAAGCCGCGGGAAGAAGTTTTGAGACGAACTGGAAACAAACAGCTCTTTATTCTGGCAGCTTTTCTCCCTGGCTCTAACTACACCCCGACACGCCGTCCACGCTCCTCTAACCTCCAAAAATGGCGCAGATCTCCTCCGCAATCTCGCTCAAGTCCCTCGAGATCCCGGGCCAAGTACGGAAGGCGCCAATGCCCAAACATGTCCAAAGCCAAAGCCCGTAGTCCACCGCAATTTAAGCCATCTCCCCAAACAGGGCTCCTGCATTTCCCCCTTTTTGTTTTAAAAGAGATAATGCTCTAGGACGTCTATGTGCAACCAACATTCTTACCCGTCATCGGATAATCAAGGCTGTGCCCTTGACTCCTGTCTTAGGTTGATATGTCAGCCACATGAGACTGTCCCGTGCGACTGTGCCTGTCTTAGGTTGTCCCCCTCTGGGGATCTTACCCGTCATTGGCTAACCAGCCATCCAATGGAGCCCTTTAGGATCGACTGTGTATGATGACTAACAGCCGTCCAATTGTGAGGAGATGTTGCGGCTTTAAGGCAACAAGCCTTTTGGTGACGAGCCAAATTGTATAGCATATCAAATTGTTTAAACAAATTAGTTGCCCTAAGTTTCATCAAGTAACACACTGAATTCTCTGGACAAATGTCCGCAAGTCATTGTCCCGTAAAGTCCCAAACAATGAAAGATCAAAATGTCCATTTGTTATAACACGTTGATGTAGGAGGTCCCATACATGTAGAGCAGAGGCCACACTGTTGGTGAGGTTGTTTGATGCTTGAGCAGCAGGGATGCTTGTGGTGACCGCGTTCCCTGCAGCTATAGCAGCAACCGTCTTTTTTATATCTAGATAATGCCACCGGCAAATCTTCAGGGCCCGCTACCTAGAAACTCAAGCATCAATTATTAAAGGAAAGGCAGTGTTATTTCAGCACTGAGTGAAGAGTCGAGTTGTCAAACTAAAAAACAGAATTATTAGATTAGAAAATTAAAGTTGATTTCTGCTCATACACATTGTTGTTTGAGCTCACACAAACATAAGTTGTCAAAATATCATATTGAGAACAAAAGAAAGAAAGACTGAGGGTATTTACTGTATTAAAGATAGATTAAAGAAAAGCTAAAGGCACTTTGGAGAAATAATTTGTCAGCTGGAACCCTCAAGTCTCTGTATACACAGCAATTTTTTACCTGTTGAGATAATTGAAATTAATCAGCTATTAAACAAATGAAGTTAATAACAAATGAACAATCTTATGTCAAAACACCAAAATATTAGGTTATATAGCACTAGTCATATTGTTTGCTAAAGAGAAGTCCCAGGGATACCTATAATCAAAATTGAAAGTACCTTCATTTATAAAATTATTTACCTAAATTGAATACTCTCAACCTAAAATGAATTAAAGTTATTTGGATCCCATATATATATATATATATATATATATATATATATATATTCTTTTTCATAAGCGCTTTGTTCTTTGTGACGTCACACTGGACAGACGAACAAACATACAAACATATATATGTGACGTCACATTAACATGAAATGTAGACAAATGTACAGACATAAAGACATGTATAAAAAGAAAAAAAAAAATACAATTGTGTGCACACTAAAGAGAGATCTCCTCATCCCGGCCGGGAGGAATGACTCTTGAGTTGTGAAACATTTTGAAGGATACTTTTGAGGGAGTCATTCTATATCTTCATCTTGGTCTTCTTGATTTTGTACCTTTTTTATTAATCTTGATTCCTCAACAACTACATCTTGATCATTTTGATGTGGTACCTGCTTTATTAATCTAGATGGTATCCATATTGGAGAGGATTCGTGTTTTGGAAAAACACAAACAGATCCTCTCCCCCAAATTAACACTGGATCTGGACCCTTCCATGTACCTGAAAGAACATCCTTCCAGTAAACCAAGGGTTTATGTTGTTGGTGTGGATTCCAATGTCTGTCTCCAGCAGAATAACCATTAGAGTCTAAAGTTAAAAAATTTAAGGTAAACAGGGCAACTGCCAATCTGTCTTTAGGACTTTTCCAATTTCCTTCTTTTGTTTTAATAACATAATTTTCAGTGTGCGGTTTGCTCTTTCAATAATGCCCTGACCCTGAGGATTGTATGGGATGCCTGTTTTATGGGATATGTTGAATTTTGCGCAAAACTGTTTGAAAGATGAGGACGTATATGCGGGGCCATTATCTGTTTTAAGCATTTTGGGGATGCCCAATGCAGCAAAAGCTTGTAAACAATGAGATGTGACATCTTTAACTTTTTCTCCAGAATGTAAGGAAGCAAAAATCATGCCTGAACATGTATCTATGGTTACATGAATAAATCGCAATTTTCCAAAGCTTGGCTCATGAGTAACATCCATCTGCCACAAATGATTGGGCATTAATCCTCTAGGGTTAACACCAAAATGAGGATTGGGCAAATGTGTCATACAAGATTTACAATCTTTTACAATTGTTCTGGCTTGCTCTTTTGTGATTTTAAACCTACGTTGCAAGGTGGTGCTGTTGACGTGAAACTGGGAATGAAATAAAGTAGCTTGTTGTAGTGCTGAAAGTATAAATATTGTTTTTGTAAGTTCATCAGCCTTTTGATTACCTTCATGGAGGGGGCCAGGCAAATTAGTATGTGCTCTAATATGGCCTACGAATAGAGGTTCTTTTCTTGCCCACAAAAGTTTTTGTATTTGATAAAACAATTTAAAAGCTGGAGTATGAGGTGCTATTGGTCCTGCTAACTCTAATTTTGGGACGGCTTGTACAATATAGTGGCTATCTGAAAAAATGTTTATGGGCTGGTCTCTAAAATTTTCCAGAGCTCTTACCACAGCTTCCAATTCCACTAGTTGAGCTGATTTGTGTGCAGTTATGTAAGTCATATTTTCTTTTGTAGTGACTATTGCAGCAGTACCATTTGAGGACCCATCTGTAAATACATTAAATGCCTTAGGAATAGGTTGATTTTTTTATTACCTGTGGAAATATAATAGGATGATTAATACAAAAAGATAATATAGGAGACTTAGGAAGGTGATTATCAAAATTTGCAGAGGTAGAGCATCTAGCTATAGCCCAGTCATTATCGTTGAAGCATAAATATTCAATCTGTGACGATGAATAGGGAGTAATAATAGTAGCAGGGTGAATGCCAAATATTTTAGTAGAAGTTTTAAGTCCTTGAAGAATAAGTTTAGCCACCATGGAGGTATAAGATTCAATTATACTTTTAGGAGAGACGGGCAAATGTATCCATAATAAAGGCCCTTGTTGCCAAAATACTCCTGTGGGTGTATATTGTGAAGAAATAATAATCAACATCAGCGGTTGAGTTAAATCAAATCTGTCACAATGAGCTCCTTCAATGGCTTTTTCTACTAACTTTAAAGCTTTCCTAGCATCTGGAGTCAGTGTTCGCGGTGAGGATGGATCAGGGTCCCCTCGAAGGATATCAAATAAAGGTTTTAATTGGCCAGTAGTGAGGTTTAGTGTAGGGCGAAGCCAATTAATGTCACCCAGCAGTTTTTGGAAATCATTGAGGGTGGTTAAATGTTCTTTATTTATTAAAATTTTTTGGGGTCTAACAAAAGTATCCATGATTTTAAATCCTAAATATAATATGGGAGATCTAGTTTGAACTTTTTCTTCTGCTATATATAATCCGTATTTTTTAAAATTTTCTACCATGTCACTGAATATATTAAATAAGATTTTTTGATTAGGGTGGGCCAGTAAAATATCATCCATGTAATGTAGACACATGAGGTTTGGATAGTTATTTTTAATGGGTTGGATAGCCTTGTCCACATATATTTGGCATATGGTGGGGCTATTAGCCATTCCCTGTGGTAAAACCTTCCATTGATATCTCTGATCAGGGCCATTATTGTTCATAGAAGGAACTGAAAAAGCAAAACCTGGGGGCATCCAGACGATGTAGGGGAATAGAAAAGAAGCAATCCTTTATATCAAGACTAATAACATGGAAACTTTTTGGAATAGCTACAGGATTCGGAAGTCCAGGTTGAGTAGGGCCCATGACTTGCATGGTTTTATTAATTTGTCTAAGATCATGTAATAATCGCCATTTTCCTGATTTTTTCTTGATCACAAATATGGGGGAATTCCAGGGAGAGGTGGAAGGTTCTATATGTCCTGCTTCTAATTGTTCCTGAACTAGTAGGTGGGCCGCTTGTAATTTCTCTTTAGATAGGGGCCACTGAGGGACCCACACTGGCTTATCAGAAAGCCATGGTATTTTTAAAATTATTTTCTCAGTGGCCCCGAAGAAAAATGTCTTTTTCCTATATGATAATGATTTCTTTTAGGGTTACGCTTACCCTGTACTTTTTGATAATGATTTCTTTCAGGGTTAAGACTACCCTGTATATTTTCACATTTAACACCTGCAGGTTTGGTTGCAAGGTGTACTCCCATTTGTTGTAAAATATCTCTTCCCCATAAAGTAACTGGTAGGTTAGGTAAAACATAAGGCTGAAACGTTCCTTTATGTCCTTCATCATCCTCCCATTTTAAAATTACTGCACTTTTTTCTGGGAGGTTATTATATCCCAAGCCTCTTAAACTGGTTGAAGCTTTTTGCAGAGGCCAGTGTTTGGGCCATTGTCGTAAATTAATGATGGAGGAATCAGCTCCAGTATCTATAAGTCCCTCCATTTCTATTCCTTGGATTCTTATTTTACACATAGGCCTCCTAGTACAGTCTCGAACCCAGCAAGCCATGGGACTCGAATCAGTGGAACAAAATCTTGTATTGTTCCCTTTTTGAGGCATACTCATTTTAAATGAATTATGTAAATTTGGAAGGAGAAGCAGCTGAGCAATTTTATCTCCTTGATTAACAGAACTTATACTTTGGGGTGAGCTAAGCATTATTTTTATTTCCCCTTTGTAGTCTGAGTTTATTACACCTGGGGTCACTTGCAAACCTAATAAGCTTTGAGGACTTCGCCCGATAATAAGTCCTACAGTCCCTGAGGGAAGAGGTCCCCTGACTCCTGTGGGAATCAGTTGAACCCCCATTTCAGGTGTTAACACTATTCGGGCGGTGGAACAGAGGTCTAATCCTGCATTTCTTCCTGTTCCTCTGGTGAGGGAGTGGATGGGTAATAGGGGTTGTGTCGGGGAAGCATCTGAATGGATGCTTGAGGATACTCCTCTTCCAATGCCTCGTACATTTGTGGGCCCCGGGGCATTGGGCCCCGTGCCCCGTTTTTTGAATTCCTGAACAAAGGATTTCCATGGATGTCAAATTTTGAATGGCATTTATTGGCCCAATGATTTCCCTTTTTACACCTGGGGCAGCAACCTGGAGCACGGTATGAATTTGGTCTTATTTCTCTTTTGGGATTTTGCCTAGAATAGCCTGATTGACTATGATAATTTTTCCTGGAATATCCTGATTGATTATAGTGTCTAGGTTGAGTCCTTGTGAAATTCTGAGGGGCAGCATCTCTAACAGCTGCTGCAATCATATTCCCTGTGACAAAGGCATCATTTATATCTTTACATAGTTGTATATATATGGAAAGATCCTTTTTATTTCTCCATGGCCTGATGGCTTCCTGGCAATATTTATTAGCGTTTTCATATGCTAATTGAACAACTAATGGCATAACTTGATCAACGTCTCCAAAAACTCTACCTGCAGTTCTCAAAAGTCGATCAGCAAATTCAGCATATGGTTCATTAGGTCCTTGAATTACTTTGGACAAGCTACCTTGTAGATCCCCAGGTCCTTGTACAGTTTTCCATGCCTTTAAGGCAGCTGCGTTTATCTGAGCATATACTCCTGGGGTATAATATTTTTGAACCTGTACGTCTGCGAATGGCCCTTCTCCTGTGAGCATTTCTATATTATGGTCTCCAAACCCTGCATCTGCATTTATTTTAGCTGTTTCTATACAAAGTTCTTGAAATTGTGATCGCCAAACCAAGTATTGTCCCCCACTTAATGTTGCTTTACATAGACGTTTCCAGTCTGAGGGGGTTAAGCTAAAGGTGTTAAGGGACTCCAGTATACTCAACGTGAAAGGAGCTTGGGGTCCATATGTCATTACTGCCTCTTTGAGAATTTTTATTGTTTTGAAATCTACTGACTGGTGGCCCCTCTCTCCATTTCCATATTCAAATACTGGCAGTTCCCAACGTATCTGTGAGTTACCCTCAAGAGCACATAAGCGCTCAGAAAGACTTTTTATTTCTATTTCTAGGGTATGCAAACGCCTAGTGATACCCTTCATATTTTCTGTAATAGATTCCACCATGGGGGAGTGGAGGACATAGGTTCCTCCACTTGATGGTCCCTTATCTTGGTCTTCCTTAATTTCCTTTTGTTCATTTTTTCAGAATCACTTTTACTTAATTCCTCCTCACTACTACTACTCTCATTGGTCCTAACTGACTCAGTAACATCCTGAGTCCCGGATTCAATTGAGAGCATGTATCCTTGAACTATCTCTAATAAATCTTGAATAGCTTTAGCAGCTCGGATCTTTGTCATTTTTGAGCCCGCACTGATACTATCCTTACTGGCCCTAACTGACTCAGCCGAGGCCAAGCTTTCATGATCACTTTCACTTTTTTCCAAATTCTCCTCACTAATAACTGACTCAGCTATATCAAAGAATCCATCAAGAGCCTTGTACACTTGGGTCTTAGTTATTTTCGAACCCATTTTAACCGCTCTGACTAGAGACTCCTGCGAGGTTCCTCAGTTCTTACCTGCCGTGTCGATTCCCCGTCCGGGCCACCACCTGTAGTCGCCTGAAGCGATGGCCGCTTGGAGCAAAGAAGCCGCGGGAAGAAGTTTTGAGACGAACTGGAAACAAACAGCTCTTTATTCTGGCAGCTTTTCTCCCTGGCTCTAACTACACCCCGACACGCCGTCCACGCTCCTCTAACCTCCAAAAATGGCGCAGATCTCCTCCGCAATCTCGCTCAAGTCCCTCGAGATCCCGGGCCAAGTACGGAAGGCGCCAATGCCCAAACATGTCCAAAGCCAAAGCCCGTAGTCCACCGCAATTTAAGCCATCTCCCCAAACAGGGCTCCTGCAATATACTATCAAAATTAGCTTCATTTCTTTTTTCTTATACTTTTAAAAATGCAAGTGGAGACTCACACTTACAGCCCTGTTCTAGAGAAGTCATCAGGAATCATTTCCTTGAAAATTTCTTGCCCTTTTTCTCTTCCTTAAGTTCATACTATTCTATCAGTATCCTTTGTTGGTTTGTTTGTTGCTGTGCGGGGGATTGAACCCAGGGGCCCTCTACCACTGAGCTACATCAACAGCCCTTTTTATTTTATTTTATTTTATTTTAAATTTTGAGACAAGGTCTCCCTAAATTTCCCAGGCTGGCCTTGAACTTGCATCCTCAGCCTCCGAAGTCACTGGATCACAGGTGTGCACCACTGCACCCTGCTCCGTGGCTTTTTCTTTCTTTCTTTCTTTCTTTTTTTTTTTTTTTTCAAGTCCTTTGCATTTTCATGTTGATTTTACTGTGAACTTTTTCTTTTATTTTCTGGTTTTGTCCCTTTTTTCTACTTTCTTGAAGAATTTTGAAAAACTTGTCATCTACTGAATTTCCTTTAAAATTTTATCATGGACATTTGTAGAGTCTACAGCCATACCACCCTGAACGCGCCCGAGCTGGTGCCCAATCTCCTCCGATCTCAGAAATTTGTAGGCTTATGCAAAAATAGAGAACAAAGGCAGCTAGCCTGAGGTACCATCATCTGCCTTCAAAGCCCTTGGCTGGAGATACTTCATCAAGCACCTCTGAAAGACCATTTCTAGAAAACCCGCAGTGCTGTCGCCACGCCTAGACTTCAGCAGCACTCCTGTCCTGTTGCTCTTCCCTTCTTGCTGCTGGAATCCGTGTGTGCGCTCTGTCCTGTGTGCTTTCCCTTTGAGTAAGAGGGCATCCTGCTCTTGTCTCCATGGGGACAGTGCTTTCCCGTATTCAACGATATTAAAATGGGGTTTCTGCCAGCTCTTCTCTTCTCGACATTGTCTTTGTTTCTCATAAACTTTGTTTTCCTGTCTGTGTCATCCCAGGTGTTGGAGACTTTCTTCAGGTATCCCATGATGCTTCACTGCAGCAAGAGGAGCTGGTGTGCGAATCTCAAACCTACCTGTGTGGAAAAATGGCTGCTGAATGGATTCAGGGACCCTCTGAGCTGGCTTCTGCACAACCCCCTCATGGCTCAACTCTGACTACTGAACCAGCGTTTGTTCCTGAGGTCCTCAGAAATTAGTGTTAGCTGGGAAGTAGCTCCCAGAATCCCCTAAAGTTGGGGTCAGTGCCCCTTCCCTGCCAGAGCTGCTCAGGTGAATAGCCACAGCCTCCTCTGAGGGAAACCTAGAGGAAAGAGTCGTAAGAGCCCTAATTGAGGAGATAGCTAAGATGGCGGCTAGCTGAGAGCCATTAAGGTGTTCAAGTATTTTCACCTGAATCTTTTTATGCCCGTGAACACTGTGTGAAGCACCTATAAGCTCGAGCTGTTAGCACGTGTCCTTGTTAAGGCAAAAAGTATTTAACCGGGTGAGGGTGAGTTAGTTGGTGGTTGGAGTTGGAGAGGTTGTTGGAGCTGGAGAGAGAAGAATAAAAGAACTTTTTCATTTCCATCCTGCCTCTGAATTTTCTCCCATGGCGTCCTTGCTGTAAGCAGCAGCCGCAGGCGGGAACAAAGAGTCACAGTTCCTGTGTTATTAAAAGAGTCTCTCCAGGTGTACCTAACTGCCCTTTTATTGTATGGGCTTCTCAGCAAATTTAATAATTTCTGGAAACTAGGTAAGGGACCACCTAGTGATAACTATGATAACCAGCTGTAATGGCTCAAAACAGGTCGCTACCCACCAGAAAGGAAGTTGTGGTTGTTACACAAACCCAGAAAGAGAGTCGGGGTTGTCCGCTATGTTAGGTGTGTCCTGGGTTCCCAGGACTGAGGGCTCCTCTCTGCAGGAGATCCTACATCCCTCTCCCATGGGTGTAGCCCCTGACTTTCTTTGGCCAGTGAAAAAGGAGGGGAGTTGACAGAGGTCGCTGCTGGGGAGACCCTGGGAGGGCCAGCGCGCCAGCCGCAGCACTCTGCCCACCCTTTGGTGGAGGAGGTGCGTGTTGGGACGAGCCCCCGTGAGCTGGCTGCCCGAGCCGCTCGCCCGCATCTCAGATGCTAGGCTGCCCTTGCAGCGTGCTCCTGCCCTCAGAGGCAAGGCTGGGACGCAGCACGGATGTGGGGAAAGCCAGCTCTCCACAGGCGAGGACCTTTGCCTGGGGTTGTCCCTGCTGATGTCCAAGCAGTACCTGAGCCACTGGGAGGAATGAGATGCACCATTGCTCCTGTTCGCGCCCTCCTCGAGAGCCACAGTCACAAGCGAGTGTCACAGGGCTGAGGCTTTCGGGGAAACTGAGGCAGCACAAAGGCCCCCTTGGCACCCTGATTCTTGTGATCAGGTCAGAAATACTTCAGACGCTTCACTCAGAGCAACAGGCGTGAGTTTAATAGAAGGCATAGGAGAGGGGAAAGGGGACAGTCTCAAGGGAGAAAGTGGATCCTCTCAGAGAGGAGAAGGACAGCGTGCCTTCCTGCCCTCTGGTTTTACTGGGAGTCTCAGAGAAGTTTCCAGAGAGTCCCACCAAGGCCCACCTCTTGTCTTCTGACTGACAGCAGGATGACGTCAGACAGTTAAGTCCCCACTGCCCTGACAACTCTAGGTCACTTTGGCCCATTCTGACTGGTTGGTTCTAACTGGATTCTTAACCATAAATTCTTACAGATTTTATGATTAGGAGGAACTGCCCTTATCTCCCTGAGTTCTGGGATCTGGTCTGTGAGAAGTCACAGGAGTCTCCCCCTTCAGGGTAACTTGGGTTCCTCTTATCAACATTATTTTGGGTCCTCCTTTCTCCTGAAGATAGCAGGTAGCTTGCTGAGGAATGTGACATACCCTGCTACTTACACCAGGTGGCCCTGCAGGTAATTTTTTTTTTTTTTTTTTTTTTTTTTTTGGAAAAGAAAGCACGTGGGGGCCAGCACACAGGGCCCATTTAACAGGGTCACTCCCTGAGCGCCACAGTGCCATCTGTCCCCTAACCAGAACATCTGATTCTCCAGCCGTGGTCTGCACCACAGGGCAGGCTGAGGCCTCTGTCTTTCTGTCTGCCATTGGCAGGCAGCCCTGTTCCCCCACCGCAACCGTGGAGAAGGCCATTATCCCCAAACAATCAAGGTTTCCTCTCAGGAAGGGGAAGTGGATTCTTGTGGCTATGACAGGGAAAGAAAGATAGGAAGGGAGGGAGGCGAGGAAGGGAGGGAGGGGAAAGAATCTTCTAGACCTTTCTCTCTTCTTATGGGGGCATGCAAAACCTGAACATGAAGCTTCTGTCCTCTTTTACTTCAAAAATGTGATCCAGCCCTTGCTCCCCTTTGGTGTGAGATGGGATTCAGAACACGCCAACTGACCGCGTGATCGCCCCGTGTCTCTCTGTACATTGGGGTCTCCTTGACCTGGTATTTGGGGGAGCAGCAGATGCACAAAGAGCTCTGGGACAGAATGACCTCTGGGAGGAGAAATTCACACCCATGAAGGGGTCTGCGCTGGCGAGGGAATCGGCCCGCCCGCATCGAGACTGGGATGGCAAAACCAGACCTGGTTGTGAAATGAAATTATAAAAATGTTACGGTAAGAAGCCAAGGCCTGGGGAGGGGGCAGTCCCCACCCCTCTCTCAGGCTTTCTCAGGAAGGCTGATTGACCATGCTTCCCTACCTTTTGGATTGTGATCACCTCCCCTGGGAGTCTGACTACTTCCCTTTGAAGTGTAAACACACCTATGGAGGCTCCCGTCCAAGGCTAGGGATCCGTCCAAGGCCTGGCAAAAGCAGCTGGTTCTTCCCCTTATTGTGCTCGCCTTCGCTAATCACGCTTCCCCCAGAAACCCCGTGCACAACTGTTTATCGGGTAGACTAGAAAATTCATGACACTAGACAGCCTGCGAATGTTGTGAGAGACTGTGGGTGGGAGCGCAGAACGTGGAGTGTGGTTCCCCTCTGGGCCGCTGGCGCTGGCATCAAATAAAGCTGCTTCTCAACCAGTCTGTTTCCTGCAACAAGACTAGACCTCAAGCCGGGCGCGGTGGCGCACGCCTGTCATCCCAGCACTTTGGGAGGCTGAGGCAGGAGGATGGCGAGTTCAAAGCCAGCCTCAGCAATGGCGAGGCACTTAGCAACTCAGTGAGACCCTGTCTCTAATAAAAATACAAAAAAGGGCTGGGGATGTGGCCCAGTGGTCCAGTGCCCCTGAGTTCAATCCCTGGTACCAAAAAAAAAAAAAAAAAAAAGACTAGACCTCAAAAGGATCGCAAGCACCTGTAGCCCCACCAGAATCCTCACGCCCCAGCTCAGAGAAGAGGACAGGGAGCGCTCACCTGCATGGACCACCTGCAGGAGAAGGGCTGGCCCTGGGTCTCATCACTCCCCAGAGAATCGCTTTACAAGCTAAATTCTGTCTCCTAATAATCATTCTTTTAATGCTCACTCATGACTCCTTAAAATCGTCTACATTCCCCTTCCTCAGCTCACCTAAAACAAGGGGCACCAAGCTTCTGAGCTTTGTTGGGCTGGGGAGGGGCGGTACGCATGCACCTGTGATTTCTTCTCTTTTGCACATTAACTAATTTGTGTGCCTTTCCTCCTATTTACTCTAGTGTCGGTTCATCCCAGTGAACCCTTGGAGAGTGCAGGGGAAATTTTTCTTGGCCCTACAATGTCAAGCTCTATCAGAGCTAACTGAACCCTAACCTGAATGGCCACCAGTTGGGGTATCTGGTGATTGAGCACCAACAAAACTGCAGCCCGCCTGTCGGGGACTGCAATAAAAACTGGTGTATTTGCTCTGTCAGGTGGAGTTCGATTGCACCTTTCTCCTTTCTCCTCTCTCCCTTCTGGAATGGAACCCCCATCTCATGGCAGCCACACCCGTGTATTTAGCAGGCACATAGCCGGATTGTTTCTCAGGCACAGAGAGAATTTGCCTCAGTGTGAGTTGTCCCTCCAGATCTGCCCATCCCTGACTTGGGTGAGATTTAGGTGAAACTCTGGGGTTTAGACCTTAGAACTGATCCTGCACTGAGTTGTAACTCATTGGGAGGGAATGCATGTGTCATCAAGTAAGGGTTTGCTCCCCGTCATGCGTGGAAGCCAATGATACTACGACACTTGACTTTTGCAAAAAGAAGAAGGTGCGTTGGGTGATCAGTGGTCTAGGAGGCCAGAAGCTGAAAGCAGAGCTCAAATCTGCTGCCCATCAGTTGGTAGTGGTGGATCTGTGACAAGAGAGAAGTGAGACCAAGCCTATTGATGGGATGGGAGCTGCGGGGTCTAAGACCTTTCTGTGTATGGGGCAAGCGGTCCTTTGGGCTCTTCAGAGGTCACGTGCCTCTTTTGGGGAAGAGTGACCACATTCTGGGCAGGAGATTTTGAGCCTGTGATGTCGTGGATGAGGAGCTGCTGCTGCTCACGTCACACTTGAAAATCCCGTTCTGAGCTGTCTTCGAGTGCCGGTGCGTTCTGGAGGCTCTTCCTGAAAGCAAACTGAAGAACTTTGCTACTTCAGGAATTCATGGCTGGGTGTGCCCAGGCCTTAGCCAATTTCACATGTATTTTGCATAAAAGAATCAAGGATCTTGGGTTGCTGGGGCAGAATGCCATGCTCTGAATGTTTGTGCCTTCTCAAATTCAGATCCTAACCCCTGTGGGGATGCTATCAGGAGAGGGTGGGTGGGGCTCATGAACGGCACTAGTGCCCATGTAAAAAGGCTTTTGAGAGCTACCATGTGAGGACAGGACTGGAGAGATAGATTAAGGGAAAAAGAGTGGGAAGATCTCGTCAAAAATAGAAGAAGCTGGGCGTGGTGGCGCACGCCTGTAATCCCAGCACTTTGGGAGGCTGAGACAGGAGGATCGCGAGTTCAAAGCCAGCCTCAGCAATGGCGATGCACTTAGCAACTCAGTGAGACCCTGTCTCTAAATAAAATACAAAAAAAGGGCTGGGGATGTGGCCCAGTGGTTGAGTGCCCTGAGTTCAATTCCCAGTACCACAAAAAAAAAAAAAAAAAAAAAAAAAAAAAATAGAAGAGAGGTCAGTAGAGTAGAGGAAGAGACCAGGCAATGAAATGCACCCAGTTATATTTTGTGCATGAATTGTGTATGGATATGTGACAACAAAGTCCATTTTTATGTGTGATTATAATACGCCAATAGAAACTTATTTTAAAAATAATCAAAATACATAAATACATAAGAGAGAGCTACATGTGGGAAAAGACAGAGGGTAAGAGAACAGGTGCCATCCATGAACCAAGGAGCTGGTCCTCAGCGCAGAGCCAAGGCTGCTGATGCCTTGATCTCGGACTTCCAGTCTCTGGAACTGAGAGAAATACATTTTTGTCATATAAAGCCACCTAGTCAATGGAAGTTTGCTATAGCAATCAAATGAACTAAGAACACACACACACACACACACACACACACACACACACACGTAGGAACCCTGTTTGGGGAGATGGCTAAGATTGCGGTTGACTACGGGCCATGGAGATGTTTGGACATTGCCGCCTTCCGTAGTCTCACTGGACTTGGCCTGGGATCTCGCGGGACTTGAGCGAGATTGCTGATCGGGTCTGCGCCATTTGGTGTGTTGGTTGTTTGGTGGTATGTAGTGCGTGTTAAAGTTGTTGTTAGAGCCAGAGAGAAAAGTTGTCAAAATAAAAAGGCTGTTTGTTTCCAGTTTGCCTCTGAACTTCTTCCCGCGGCTTCGTTGCTCCAAGCGGCCATCGCTTCAAACGACAACAACACACACACACACACATACACACACACACACACACACACACACACACACACACATTTGTGTGAGAGAAAGAGACCCTGAGCAAAAGGTCTATAGCTGACGAATACAGTACACACGTCTCAATTTTATTATACTTTCAACTCTTCTGGAAGCTTGAGTTTTTCCAAGATGAGTTAGTTGCAGGGAAGATGCTCTCCTCATTGCAAGTGCATCTCGGCCGTGCTCTGGGTCTTCCCAGACTCAGGCGTGGATTGCCCAGTTTCTTTGCCCATCACTTCACATGTCCCTTCTCCTCAGCCTCCTGCCTTCCTGGTCCCTACCTGTGGAGTGTCCCAGCCCTTAGTATCACTTGCTGCCACCCACAAGCTACATTCCAGCAGGACCCACAGCTTGGAGGGTCTGCTCCAGCAACGTCCTCTCCTTTTGCGAGTGGTAGAGTAGATGCAGGTATAGGCTACAGCCACTGAGTAAGGACTCCAAGGTGACTGGCAGTCCAGGTTTGCCTGCAGCTATCCTGGTTTCAGCACTGGAAATCCCTCCTCTTGGGAAACCCCACAGGCCAAAGCAAATTGAGATGGTTGGTCACTGTATCAACTCCCTAAATCACCTCTGTTAAAGAGAGAAATGATTCTGACAATTGTTAAAATGATAAGAAGATTTTATTCTAGATTATTGCAGTAGGGGTATTGTGATATGGGGGAAAGTCCAGGCTGAAGTGTGAATACACCAAAGACCACTGCAGCTTAATAGCCAGCCATGGAGTGAGGGATCAGGGAGGGAGAATCACCCAGAGGGGACATCAGGTATAGCAGTGGCCGCCCCTCTGTGACTTGTCCTTTGACTTCGCTGCTTTTTTGCCTGGCCTTCTAAATTCTAAAGGAAACCTGGACCTAAGGAATTAAGACATTAACTGCTAAATACTCTCTTTTTTTTCAAATTCACAGAACCAGAATATCTGGTGACTTCCAAATAACATCAGACTGTGGAATACCCTTTTATTCTGTGCATTAACTAATACAAAGCATGTAAAATGTAACAAAGCTGTGATATGTAACTTGCAGAAAAGTAGTGCTTGTCCAAAGAAGTTTAGGAATTGGTCCCAGAAGGTCAAACTCAAAAAGTCAATTGCCAAGTTCCAGCCAGAGAGGACAAAAAAAAAAAAAAGGAGGGGACACATGCCTTGGTTGAAGACTGCCCACACCTTGTCCTCCTGGCCCTACACCTCCAACCCATAAAACCTTTTTATGTTCCTTTATGTACCTGAATTCCCCAAGTTGGTCTTTTTGGGGGAGTGATAGCTACCAATCCCATTTGTGTGCCAGCCCTTGAGTAAACCTAATTTCCTTCCCACCAACTCTCATCTCCCAGGTATTGACTTCTGAGCAGGGAGCAGGTGGACTTGGGTCCAGTGATGGGGGGAGGGGAGATCCTAGCTAAACTGACCTAATAGGATTCTTGCTGAAGACAGGCCAAGGACTTAGACATCAAAGGTGGAGGATGAGGAACTTGACCAGATGCCAAAGGCAGGCTGTCAGCAGGGGCAAGGACGAACTTCTAGGCAGGACCAAGACAAAATGGCGGGCTGAGGCTGAGGTCTGTGGAAAAGAGTGCTCGGAGTCCAGCTAGACTTGGTGGTGAAGAGAGTATCACCTCTGCATGCTGACGCAGCGCCATTCAGCGTACGTGGGTGCCGCCGGAGGCGTGCCTCTGCTGTCCTAGCAGGAGGCTGGCTTCACAGTGGGACCGTTCACAGGAGGACAGGGGGTGGAACATGAGCCAGCTTTTGCTGCCTGTCCTCGGCACCAGGAGCTCCTGTGTGGTGGGGTGGGGTGCTTAAGGCTGTGTGGCGTGACTAGTCAGCTTTTCTCAAGCATTTCAGCTGCTTAGCCTACCAGGATCATGTGACAGATATCACTGAGTGCAAGACCTTCAGTGACCCCTCCAAGGTTTCTGTGACTCTCACAGCCGAGCCCAGGATGGACCAAGGCCCCTGTGACCCAGCCTCGAACCAAAGCCATTAGATCTCACAAAGTCGGCATCCAGCATTAGGAAATGATTTCCAAGAGCATGACAAGAGACCAAAATAGACTTCAGGTAGACTTTTTAAGAGGACATTGACACATCTAAGGAAGGGCCATTCAAAGTTTTGTGGCACAAAGAAAATACAATGAGAATTTCACTTAAACAGGATTACAGGCCTTGAGAAACGCACTTGACAGAAATGTCTACTTTACCTTGAAACGCTCAGTCGCTGTCCATGTGAAGCTGTCACCTTAGTCATTAAGTAGATATGAAAGTGACTGGATGCAAACCAGTTCAGTGGGTTTAAAGCAAGAAAGACGCAGAGGCTATCTGGGTTTCCTGCGCTGGCTGGCCAGAAACGCCTCCAGGGCACAAAGCTTACCTGGGGACAGAGGGCTGGGATGTCGCGACAAGGACAGCGGGGGTGGCGGTCCAGGGTCGGTCCTGGTTCCTGCACGGGAGACGCAGTGGCCCATCATCCACTGCTAGAAAGCGCAGCGTGAGGCTGAGGAGCCTCGGGCTCCCCCTCAGCCCGGAGGCCATGCTCCTGGCTGCTCTGCAGCGGGGGTGCTGGGCCTGGGCCAGCTGAGCTCCTGAGAGCCGGGGAGGTGCCGCCATCGAGGACAGAGAGCCCCTCGCCAGGACCACCGGCCAGACGTCCCTGCGGACCTTTCGAGGTTCTAGAATTGGCGAGTGCAGTAAAAGACTCATAATGACATTAAACTTTTGAAAAGGAGGAAGAGCGGCAGGCCAGCAGCGCCGACACGGAAGCCGGTGCCCTCACCCCTTCGTCCTCACCTTTCTATGCCACGTGGACCAGAAACCTAAGTACACGTTTTTCTGGCTTATTTTGTAGCAGGCACTGGCCACATGATAAAATTCTCGCCATGACATGTAAGTAGAAGCTTCTGAGGGGCGACGCTGGCCTTGAAGTAGGAGGGCACAGGGAGAGCCCAGCCCAGCTGAGCCTCTTTCTCATCCTCTTCTTCCTTCCTGTGAGTGGGTGAGGGGTTGGTGTAAGAGCCCTAATTGAGGAGATAGCTAAGATGGCGGCTAGCTGAGAGCCATAAAGGTGTTCAAGTATTTTTCGCCTGATGCCCGTGAACGCTGCGTGAGGCACCCGTGAGCTCGAGCTGTTAGCACGTGTCCTTGTTAAGGCAAAAAGTATTTAACCGGCTGAGGGTTAGTTAGAGAGGTGGTTGGAGTTGGAGTTGGAGAGGTTGTTGGAGCCAGAGAGAGAAGTTAGAAGAGAAAAGAATAAAAGAACTTTTTTATTTCCATCCTGCCTCCAAATTTTCTCCCGCGGCGTTGTTGCTGCAAGTGGCAATCGCTACAGGAGGCAACAGGTTGGGACAGGCAGCAACCAACTTGCAACCACAAGGTGGCAAGCCAACCTGCAAAGAGTGACAGGAAAAGACGGAGCTGACCCGCGAGGGTGTCACAGTCCAGCTACTGCTCTACCCCTTGACCACAGGCTTCTTGTCACGTGGGATGACCTCATTTTGGAATGGCTGCTCGTTGGCAATTCTGTTACTTGCAGCCAATTGCATTCTTGGTTTAGAATGGCTACAAAACAATGCAAGAGGGCTGGGGTTGTGGCTCAGCGGCAGAGCGCTCGCCTCGCACGTGCGTGGCCCGGTTCGATCCTCAGCACCACGTAAACATAAATGCATTGTATTGTGTACAACTAAAGTAAATAAATAAATTAAAAAAAAAACAATGCAAGAAGCAGGAAAAGGTTGCATAGCCTTGTGGCACAATGGTTTGCACAATGTTATTGTCATAACTTATTGTAGTAGGGTAAGATTGAACATTTCCAATAGGAGTCCAATATGTGGCAGTCTCAGTATTTTCAAATAGATGATGTAAATAAAATCATGAGTTCCTAGTTTTGCAAAAAGTGGTTACTGCTGAAGGAAGTCATTAACCAGAAAGACATTTTGTACTGGAGGATACTGAGCTGCTTTTACTTTGAAGTCTTCATTAAAGTATAATATATAAGCCGGGCACAGTGGCGCACACCTGTAATCCCAGCACTTTGGGAGGCTGAGGCAGGAGGATCACGAGTTCAAAGCCAGCCTCAGCAATGGCAAGGCACTTAGCAACTCAGTGAGACCCTGTCTCTAAATAAAATACAAAAAAGGGCTGGGGATGTGACCCAGTGGTCGAGTGGCCCTGAGTTCAATCCCCGGTACCACACACACACAAAAAAAGTATAATATATAGTGTATGAAATAGAATATAAATGCAAATCATTATGTATAATAAAGTGTACAAATCATGGGTGAACAGCTCAAGGAATATCACAAGTGAACACATGTGTGCAATCAACAAGAAACGGAACATTCCCAGCCTGTCTTTTGAACATTCCCTTTTCCAGTCTCAGTTCCCCAAAGGATATGTTATGGTATAGGCAGGAAGTGCCCCCCACCAAAGCTCCTGTGTTCATTCAGTAACATTTGGAAGTTAAATGATTGGACTGTGACAGCTGCACCCTAATCAGTCTATCCTGGTTTGAATGGCCTGGTGGTGGCTGGAGGCAGGTGGGGTCTGGAGGAGGTGGTAAGATGCCCTGGAAGGGTTCCTCTTCCGTGTGGCCCCTACCCCTTCCCCTCTCTCTCTGCTGCCCAGCTGCTATGTCCTGAGCAGCTTCCCTCTGCCACACCTTCTGCCTGATGGGCTGCCCCTCTTGGGCTCAGAGTCAGCCACCCATGGACCAAGTCCCTGACACTGTGAGAGGAACATACGTTCTTTCTCTAAGTTGTGCGTGTGGGTGTTTTGGTCACAGCGATGCAAAGCTGCCTGACGCAGGGTGACTTCCATACATGAGCGACATCTTCCTGCTCCTAGGTTTGGGTACATGGAATCCCATATTAGGTTCTATTTTATGTTTGGCATCTTCCAATCTGAATTGTGTCTGTGAGATCCATCCGTGGTCATCCATCTTGTGCACAGTAGCGTTCCAGGTGTGATGGACCAGGTGGCTGCGTCACCAGAGAGGGCAGTCAGGTGGTTTTCAGTTTCCCACTATTGTGAATATGCTGCTACGCACATTTCCATCCACGCTATTTATTTGATGAACACAGGCATGCTTTCCTGCTGGCGACATGCGCTGGCTGCCGGGTGTTGGATTCCAGGCAGGAGGCTGCGCCTCCCAGGCAGAAGGCCACACCTCCCCAGGTGCTTTGTGAAAAACTACATTTCCCAAGATCCCCAGCATGGCCGGCAAACCTGGTCAGCAGGTGCCCTGGCCATCACCTCCTGACCTCTGGTAGCCTATAGGGCAAGAACTCACTCCAGGGGGGCTTTCTGACCCCCATCTATTTAAGCCAGCCCCGGACTGAAACCTCGCTCTGTTCGCGCTTGCCCCTGTTCCCGTCCGTCCCCTATTTTCCCTTTTTTCTCCCCTTTCCACATGTGGCCCCTAATAAACTTCCCTTTTATTAAAATGGCATTCCCAGCGTAAGAAACTTTGCCTAAATTCTAACACCGGGGAACTGCGGGGCATGGAGTTTGCATGTTCAGTTTGGACTTGCTGACAAGCAGTTTTTCCAGAGAGGTTGTGCTACCACTCTACCCGCACTGGAGGCACCCTGTCGCTTTTGATGTCAGTCACCCTGGTGATGCAGAGTGCTGTTGAATTGTAGTTTTAATTTGCTTTCCTTCATTAAGGAGGTCGAAGGCTTTGTCATATGTTTACATATGTACTATATGAAGTTTCTTTTGCATTTTTGCTCATTTGAAATTTGTGTATATGTTATGTCTCACACACACACACACACACACACACACACACACACACACACACCTGGTAGCATCGTGGCATTGGTGACAGGGCTCGCCTTCTACTCTGGCTTCACCCTGGGTCTCTGCTGTGGCAGCTGCTGCTGACCTCCTCAGTCCTGTCGTCTCCTGGGTGTTGTTACAGGGTCGAGCCTACCATGAAACTGAGGCAGCGTGGAGACCCCCTCTCTAAACCCTCTTCTTTCAATCATGCCAGAAAGATTTCAGACACAGGTAAAGATTTCAGAGTACCAGGCATGAGTTTTTAGAAGCGATGGGAAAAGGGAAAAGGGGATCCTCTGGGGGGAGGAAGTGGGTCTTCTCAGAGAGGAAGGGATGGTGTGCCTCTCCTGCCCTCCAGCTTGCTGCGATGGGCAAAGGTGCGACGTGTGTGCAGGCGAGGAGAGAAATAAAGACTGTCCGTGTGCTTATGACCTTTTCAATGCTTTATTCACTCAAAACCACTCAAACACAGTTCCACTCAATAGGTTCTTAATCAAGAAATGACAATCCTTAATGCTGGGCACTGCAATAGACACAATCAATTCTAAGTTAACTCTAAGCACTGCAAACACACTTAATCGTGACAGACTTACTACAGACAGTCCCTCGGCATGCTAAGCTCCAGTGCTAGATCTACAGTCTCAAGTCTTAGGCCTTAAGTCCAGCAGATGCCCACTCACTCAGACCACAGCGATCAGGTCAGCAACTGGTGGCAACTTCTCCTGGTGTAGAGTTGACGGCTGGTTAAGGAGAGGGTCCTAAGGAGAAGTCGCCTTTCTCCCCAGGGTCAAGAGCCTGCTGTAGAGTCTGAGAGTGGTGAGGACAACGCAGAGGATCCGGCAGATGATGAGACGAGTGGGGCGGTCAGTCCAGGCCCTCACCAGGCTCTCCGGCAAGTGGGCATCAGTGTCGGCTGGCTGAATGTCTGTCCTTTTGCTCTATTATTTATACAGATTTTTGGAGCTTTTCTTGCCTTTCGGGTTCCTATCAGGTGTTACCAGGTTTCTTAGTGATGTTTTCCAAGACACGTGGTTTGGTGGCTTCTGCCCTGACTCTTACACTCTGACTCTCATCAGGTTGTGGAAAGTGACCTGTTTATACCAAGTGGCGTGTTTGTGACTTGTTTACCAGGCCATCCCCGATGATGTATTGGAGGCTCCGTAGGCTTGTGCCTGAGAGACTGCAGGTCTTTAAGTGGAGTTGCTTAGGCTAAGGCCTAAGGCCATCCTTACACAGCTTTATTGGGGTCCCAGGGAAGATTCCAGAGAGTCCCGCCCAGGTCCTCCTCTTGACTCTCGACTGACAGCAGGGTGACATCAGACTCTCAAGTCCCCACTGCCATGACAACTCTAGGTCACCTTGGCCCATGTTGACTGATTCTAATGGAAACCTGTTGTCACAGATTGTGTGGTTAGGGGGAATTATCCTTGTCTCCCTGAGTTCTGGGCTCTGGGCTCTGGAAGGGTCACCGAAGTCCCCCCATCCAGGGGAGCTTGTGTTCTTTTCATCAACACTTTAGGGCGGCCTGTCTCCTGTAGATGGCAGGTAGTTTGCCAAGGACTGTCCCATACCCTGTGGGCCTGAGCCAGGCAGGCTGCAGGTGAGTGCTTTCTAAAAGAGAAAGCATGTGGGCGTCAGCACAGTGGGCCCAGGTCACAGAATTATCCCCAGCCTCATGTTCCCACATTCACATGTGACTGTCCCCTGTCAGGTGTCACACTTCTGATGGGTTCAGAAAGCATTTTTCACCTGAATCTTGTTCCCCTAAAATTGACATTTTCCCATCTGGTGGAAAATCCCCCTTTGTGCTTTATTCCTTATTCTATGGCCTTAAAAATGTGAAAAGGGAAGATGATTTTTGAGAACAAAAATACACCAGTAGTTATTTCAGAAATATTATCCCCAGTGTAATATTTTTATTACCATTTTTAAATTTAGTTTTATATATATCTGCACTGATTTTGTATCACATTTATTTCATTGAAAATTATATTTTTATTCACAAATGTCTCTGAGCTTTCTTCAAAGTATTTCCCCCTTTTGCAATTAATTACAGTAAAAACTATTGGGAAAAGCCTAAGTATTTGCAATTTAAAAGTTTGAGACATCGTGTTCTAAAGAGCAATGGTTTCTTTCATTTACACCGATTTCTTTGTCTAGGCAATGTGTACATTCAAATCCTTTTCATAAAGGAACTACAAAAATCTGAAATGCTTTCCCTGTGAAAATACATTTTTGTGATGCTAATGCTAGAGAGAAATACATTTGTTCTGTTGAGTTTGGAGATTCTGAATCCAAATACCTTAAAATTTAATATTTGAAACATGTTGTATATACGTATATATGTACATATATATATACGTATCTGTGTATATACACATACACACACATTACAATAGAAATAGCATTTGCTTAGCAATATCAATGTATTATTTTCCTGAATGACTGAACTTAATCTTGGAGGGTCTCATGGTTCTCACCGGTGGAGGAGGCCTGCTCAGCCCAAATGCCTCAAAGAATGTGCACACTGCTCTTTCCCCGGGAGCAGCCAGAGGAGAAGGGGATGTTTGGGGGCAGAAAGTAAAAAGGTCCTTAGGATTGGAGCATGATGCTTGCCATGACACAGAGGATGAGCTTTGCAGGACCGTGAGAAGAGGGAGGAGATGGAATGAGAAAGAAATAAGGCCAGAACATTGGATAGAGGCCCAGCATCTTTCCTTGGTCCCAGCTTGAGCCCATTCACTGTGGGTGCAGGGGCAGGGGTGCCCCTGTTCCTTGCCAGCTGCTGCTGGCTGCTGAAGGGCGTGACCACCACAGGGAGGACAGAGGAGAGACTGCCTTCCTGTACCAGATTGACTCAGGAAGGGGACCCCCTACAACAGAAGAGATTAACAAGAAAACACATGATCCATTATTGCAAGTTTTGCACAACCCCAGAGCCTTCATACGGCAGCGAAGACCTGAGGAAACAGGGAAAGCTGTGCGTTGTCAATGCCAGGTTTTGCAGGAGCCCTAATAAAGGAGATAGCTAAGATTGCGGCTAGCTGTGAGCCATAAGCATTACCACCTTCCATGGTCTCGTGAGACTTGGCCCTGGACATTGTGGATCGGGTCGGCGCCATTTGCATGATCTCGCGAGACTTGGCCCGGGGGATTGTGGGTTGTCATCGGGGCCATTTTGTGGTGGCTGGAGGAGTGTGGATTGCGTGTTGGGGTGTTGTTGGAGCCGGAGAGAGAAGCTGGCAGAATAAAGAGCCTGTTCGTTTCCAGTCTGCCTCTGAACTTATTCCCGCAGCTTTGTTGCTCCAAGCAGCCATTGCTTCAGGCAGCAACAAGGTTTGATGGACAAGTGCCCGTCATGGGGAAGCACAGAGGGCTGGGATCTAATGGTGACGCATGGTGGCCCAGAGGCTGGCCAGGCGTGCAGGAGCCCTGTTTGGGGAGATAGCTAAGATTGTGGTTGACTATGGGCCATAGACATTTTTGGGCATTTCCGCCTTCCGTAGTCTCACAGGACTTGGCCTGGGATCTCACGGGACTTGGTCGAGGATCTCGAGAGATTTGAACGGTGACTCAGCAGATCGAGCGAGCGCCATTGCTGCTCGGGCGCGTGGGAAGAGACCAGAGAGAGAAAAGACAGGGTTATCGTTATTGTATAGATATATTGTAGTTTCTTGTAAGAGTAGGTGCCTTGGTTTCTTGTGAGAGTGTGTATGTGGTGTTAGAAATTACAAGAGACAGAGACAGAAAGATTAAAGAATATTTTCGTCTCCATCCTGTCTCCGGACTCCTTCCCGCGGCGCTGCCGTTCCAGGCTGCAATCCCTTTCCGGCGACAACAGTTGGTGGCCCGTACGGGGCATTTAGCACGGCAGGTAAGAACTGAGAAACCTCGCAGGTGTCTCTAGTCAGAGCGGTTAAAATGGGTTCAAAAATAACTAAGACCCAAGTGTACGAGGCTCTTGATGAATTCTTTGATATAGATGAGTCTGTCGTTAGTGAGGAGGATTTAGAAAACAGTGAAGGCGATCATGAAAGCGTAGATTCCGCTGAGTCAACTAAGACCAGTAAGGAGAGTATTAGAAGCGTCCCCAAAATGACAAAGATCCGAGCTGCTAAAGCGATTCAAGATTTATTAGAGATACTTCAAGGATACATGGTCTCAATTGAACCTGGGACTCAGGATGTTACTGAGTCAGTTAGGACCAATGAGAGTAGTAGTAGTGAGGAGGAATTAACTAAAGGTGATTTTGAGAAAATGAACAAAAGGAAATTAAGGAAGACCAAGATAAGGGATCATCAAGTGGAGGAACTTGTGTCCTCTACTCCCCCATGGGTGAAATCGATTACAGAAAATATAAAGGGTATCACTAGGCGTTTGCATACCCTAGAAACAGAAATAAAAAGTCTTTCTGAGCGCTTATGTGCTCTCGAGGGTAACTCACAGATACGTTGGGAACTGCCAGTATTTGAATATGAAAATGGACAGAGGGGCCACCAGCCAGTAGATTTCAAAACAATAAAAAATCTCAAAGAGGCAGTAATGACTTATGGACCCCAAGCTCCTTTCACGTTGAGTATACTGGAGTCCCTTAACACCTTTAGCTTAACCCCCGCAGACTGGAAACATCTATGTAAAGCAACATTAAATGGGGGACAATACTTGGTTTGGCGATCGCAATTTCAAGAACTTTGTATAGAAACAGCTAAAAGAAATGCAGATGCAGGGTTTGGAGACCATAATATAGAAATGCTCACAGGAGAAGGGCAATTCGCAGACGTACGGGATCAAAAATATTATACCCCAGGAGTATATGCTCAGATAAACGCAGCTGCCTTAAAGGCATGGAAAACTGTACAAGGACCTGGGGATCTACAAGGTAGCTTGTCCAAAGTAATTCAAGGACCTAATGAACCATATGCTGAATTTGCTGATCGACTTTTGAGAACTGCAGGTAGAGTTTTTGGAGACATTGATCAAGTTATGCCATTAGTTGTCCAATTAGCATACAAAAATGCTAATAAGTATTGCCAGGAAGCCATCAGGCCATGGAAAAATAAAAAGGATCTTTCCATATATATACAATTATGTAAAGATATAAATGATGCCTTTGTCACAGGGAATATGATTGCAGCAGCTGTGAGAGATGCTGCCCCTCAAAATTTTACAAGAGCTCAACATAGACATTATAATCAATCAGGATATTCTAGGCAAAATTATCATAATCAATCAGGCTATTCTAGGCAAAATCCTAAAAGAGAAATAAGACCAAATTCATACCGTGCTCCAGGTTGCTGCCCCAGGTGTAAGAAAGGAAATCATTGGGCCAATAAATGCTATTCAAAATTTGACATCCATGGAAATCCTTTGTTCAGGAATTCAAAAAACGGGGCAAGGGGCCCAATGCCCCGGGGCCCACAAATGTACGAGGCATTGGAGGAGGAGTATCCTCAAGCATCCACTCAGATGCTTCCCCGACACAATCCCTATTACCCATCCACTCCCTCGCCAGAGGAACAGGAGGGAATGCAGGATTAGACCTCTGTTCCACCGCCCAAATAGTGTTAACAACTGAAATGGGGGTTCAACTGATTCCCACAGGAGTCAGGGGACCTCTTCCCTCAGGGACTGTAGGACTTATTATCGGGCGAAGTCCTGAGAGCTTATTAGGTTTGCAAGTGACCCCAGGCATAATAAACTCAGACTATAAAGGGGAAATAAAAATAATGCTTAGCTCACCCCAAAGTATAAGTTCTATTAATCAGGGAGATAGAATTGCTCAGCTGCTCCTCCTTCCAAATTTACATAAGTCATTTAAAATGAATATGCCTCTAAATAGGAACAATAGAGGATTTTGTTCCATTGATTCGAAACCCATGGTTTGCTGGGTTCGGGACTGTACAAAGAGGCCTATGTGTAAAATAAGAATCCAAGGAATAGAAATGGAGGGTCTTATAGATACTGGAGCTGATTCTTCCATCATTAATTTACGTCAATGGCCCAAACACTGGCCTCTGCAAAGAGCTTCAACCAGTTTAGGAGGCTTGGGATATAATAACCTCCCAGAAAAAAGTGGGTAATTTTAAAATGGGAGGATGATGAAGGACATAAAGGCACGTTTCAGCCTTATGTTTTACCTAACCTACCGGTTACTTTATGGGGAAGAGATATTTTACAACAAATGGGAATACACCTTGCAACCAAACCTGCAGGTGTTAAATGTAAAAATCTACAGAGTAATCTTAACCCTATAAGAAATCATCAAAAAGTACAGGGTAAGCTTAACCCTAAAAGAAATCATTATCATATAGGAAAAAGACATTTTTCTTTGGGGCCACTGAGAAAATAATTTTGAAAATACCATGGCTTTCTGATAAGCCAGTGTGGGTCCCTCAGTGGCCCCTATCTAAAGAGAAATTACAAGCGGCCCACCCACTAGTTCAGGAACAACTAGAAGCAGGACATATAGAACCTTCCACCTCTCCCTGGAATTCCCCCATATTTGTGATCAAGAAAAAATCAGGAAAATGGCGATTATTACATGATCTTAGACAAATTAATAAAACCATGCAAGTCATGGGCCCTACTCAACCTGGACTTCCGAATCCTATAGCTATTCCAAAAAATTTCCATGTTATTAGTCTTGATATAAAGGATTGCTCTTTTCTATTCCCCTTCATCCTCTGGATGCCCCCAGGTTTGCCTTTTCAGTTCCTTCTATTAACAATAATGGCCCTGATCAGAGATATCAATGGAAGGTTTTGCCACAGGGAATGGCTAATAGCCCCACCATATGCCAAATATATGTGGACAAGGCCATCCAACCCATTAAAAATAAATATCCAAACCTCATGTGTCTACATTACATGGATGATATTTTACTGACCCACCCTAATCAAAAAATCTTATTTAATATATTCAGTGACGTGGTAGAAAATTAAAAAAAATACGGATTATATATAGCAGAAGAAAAAGTTCAAACCAGATCTCCCATATTATATTTAGGATTTAAAATCATGGATACTTTTGTTAGACCCCAAAAAATTTTAATAAATAAAGAACATTTAACCACCCTCAATGATTTCCAAAAACTACTGGGAGACATTAATTGGCTTCGCCCTACACTAAACATCACTACTGGCCAATTAAAACCTTTATTTGATATCCTTCGAGGGGACCCTGATCCATCCTCACCGCGAACATTGACTCCTGATGCTAGGAAAGTTTTAAAGGTAGTAGAAAAAGCCATCGAAGGAGCTCATTGTGACAGATTTGATTTAACTCAACTGCTGATATTGATTATTATTTCTTCACAATATACACCCACAGGAGTATTTTGGCAACAAGGGCCTTTATTATGGATACATTTGCCTGTCTCTCCTAAAAGCATAATTGAGTCTTATACCTCCATGGTGGCTAAACTTATTCTTCAAGGACTTAAAACTTCTACTAAAATATTTGGCATTCACCCTGCTACTATTATTACTCCCTATTCATCGTCACAGATTGAATATTTATGCTTCAACGATAATGACTGGGCTATAGCTAGATGCTCTACCTCTGCAAATTTTGATAATCACCTTCCTAAGTCTCCTATATTATCTTTTTGTATTAATCATCCTATTATATTTCCACAGGTAATAAAAAATCAACCTATTCCTAAGGCATTTAATGTATTTACAGATGGGTCCTCAAATGGTACTGCTGCAGTAGTCACTACAAAAGAAAATATGACTTACATAACTGCACACAAATCAGCTCAACATGTGGAATTGGAAGCTGTGGTAAGAGCTCTGGAAAATTTTAGAGACCAGCCCATAAACATTTTTTTCAGATAGCCACTATATTGTACAAGCCATCCCAAAATTAGAGTTAGCAGGACCAATAGCATCTCATACTCCAGCTTTTAAATTGTTTTATCAAATACAAAAACTTTTGTGGGCAAGAAAAGAACCTCTATTCATAGGCCATATTAGAGCACATACTAATTTGCCTGGCCCCCTCCATGAAAGTAATCAAAAGGCTGATGCTCTTACAAAAACAATATTTATACTTTCAGTGCTACTAACAAGCTACTTTATTTCATTCCCAGTTTTCACGTCAAATAGCACCACCTTGCAACGCATAGGTTTAAAATCACAAAGGAGCAAGCCAGAACAATTGTAAAAGATTGTAAATCTTGTATGACACATTTGCCCAATCCTCATTTTGGTGTTAACCCTAGAGGATTAATGCCCAATCATTTGTGGCAGATGGATGTTACTCATGAGCCAAGTTTTGGAAAATTGCGATTTATTCATGTAACCATAGATACATGCTCAGGCATGATTTTTGCTTCCTTACATTCTGGAGAAAAAGTTAAAGATGTCACATCTCATTGTTTACAAGCTTTTGCTGCATTGGGCATCCCCAAAATGCTTAAAACAGATAATGGCCCCGCATATACGTCCTCATCTTTCAAAGAGTTTTGCGCAAAATTCAACATATCCCATAAAACAGGCATCCCATACAATCCTCAGGGTCAGGGCATTATTGAAAGAGCAAACCGCACACTAAAAGTTATGTTGTTAAAACAGAAAGAAGGAAATTGGAAAAATCCTAAGGACAGATTGGCAGTTGCTCTGTTTACCTTAAATTTTTTAACTTTAGACTCTGATGGTTATTCTGCTGGAGACAGACATTGGAACCCACATCAACAACATAAACCTTTGGTTTACTGGAAGGATGTTCTTTCAGGTACATGGAAAGGTCCAGATCCAGTATTAATTTGGGGGAGAGGATCTGTTTGTGATCTGTTTTTTTTCCAAAGCATGAATCCTCTCCAATATGGATACCATTAGATTAATAAAGCAGGTACCACATCAAAAGGATCAAGATGAAGTTGTTGAGGAATCAAGATTAATAAAAAAGGTACAAAATCAAGAGGAACATGATGAAGATATGGAATGATTCCCTTAAAAGAGTCCTTCAAAATATGTCACAACTTAAGTGTCATTCCTCCCGGCTGGGACGAAGAGATCTCTCTTTAGTGTGCACACAATTGTATTTTTTTTTATATATATATATGTGTGTTTATGTCTGTGTATTTGTCTAAATTTCATGTTAATGTGATGTCACAAATATATGTTTTGTATGTGCGTCTGTCTGTCCAGTGTGACATCAAAAATAACAAAGCGCTTGTGATATATATATATATATATATATATATATATATATATATGGATCCAAATTACTCTAATTCATTTAAGTTTAAGAGTATTCAAATTGGGTAAATAATTTAATAAGTGAAGGTACCTTCAATTTTGTTTTATAGGTGTCCCAGGGATTTCTCTTTAGCGAAAAATATGACTAGGGCTGTATAACCTGATATTTTGGTGTTTTGACATAAGGTTGCTTATTTGTTATTAACTTCATTTGTTTAATAAATGATTAATTTCAATTATTTCAACAGGTAAAGGACTGCTGTGTATGCAGAAACTCGAGAGTTCCAGCTAACAAATTATTTCTCCAAAGTGCTTTTAGTTTTTTCTTTAATCTATCTTTAATACAGTAAATACCCTCAGTCTTTCTTTGTTTTGTTCTAAATATGATGTTTTGCCAGCTTATGTTTGTGGGAGCTCAGGCTGCAATGTGTGTGAGCAGAAATCAACTTTAATTTTCTAATCTAATAATTCTATTTTTTAGTTTGACAACTCGCCTCTTGACTCAGTGCTGGAATAGCACTGCCTTTCCTTTAATAATTGATGCTTGAGTCTCTAGGGAGCGGGCCCTGAAGATTTGCCGGTGGCATTGTCTAGACATAAAAAAGACGGCTGCTGCTACAGATGCAGGGATCGCGGTCGCTGCAAGCATCCCTGCTGCTCAAATGTCAAACAACCTCACCAGCGGTGTGGCCTCTGCTCTGCATGCATGGGGCCTCCTAGATCTACGTGTTATAACAAGTGGACATTTTGATCTTTCATTGTTTGGGACTTCATGGGACAGTAACTTGGGGGTATTTGTTTAGAGAACTCAGTGTGTTACTTGATAGAACTTAGGGCAGCTGATTTGTTTAAAGAATTTGATATGCTATGCAATTTGGCTCGTCACCAAAAGGCTTGTTGCCTTAAAGCCGCAGCATCTCCCCACAATTGGACGGCTGTTAGTCATCTTACACAGTCGATCCTAAAGGGCTCCATTGGATGGCTGGTTAGCCAATGACGGGTAAGAGCCCCAGAGGGGGACAACCTAAGACAGGCACAGTCGCACGGGATAGTCTCATGTGGCCGACATATCAACCTAAGACAGGAGTCAAGGGCACAGCCTTGATTATCCGATGACGGGTAAGAATGTTGGTTGCACATAGACGTCCTAGAGCATCCCCTCTTTTAAAACAAAAGGGGGAAATGCAGGAGCCCTGTTTGGGGAGATAGCTAAGATTGTGGTTGACTATGGGCCATAGACATTTTTGGGCATTTCCGCCTTCCGTAGTCTCATGGGACTTGGCCCAGGATCTCGAGAGATTTGAATGGTGACTCAGCAGATCGAGCTAGCGCCATTGCTGCTTGGGCGCATGGGAAGAGACCAGAGAGAGAAAAGACAGGGTTATCGCTATTGTATAGATATATTGTAGTTTCTTATAAGAGTAGGTGCCTTGGTTTCTTGTGAGAGTGTGTATGTGGTGTTAGAAATTACAAGAGACAGAGACAGAAAGATTAAAGAATATTTTCGTCTCCATCCTGTCTCCAGACTCCTTCCCGCGGCGCTGCCGTTCCAGGCTGCAATCCCTTTCCGGCGACAACACAGGCGGGGTGTTCCGATTCCTCTCTGCGCTCCTTGTCTCAGAGGTGGGGCTGTTCCTTTCCTCTGGGCAGAGGAGGGCACCTGTGGAGTGAGGGTCTTAGCACCTGCTTTAGGGGTAGGGGGTGGAGCGAGAGTGCCCTTCCTGCCCCCTGTTTGGGGTAGGTGTCCTGAGCCCCATTAGTACACAGCCTGCCCCGGGCAGCAGCTGGCACAGCTGGGGAGCTCAGAGCCAAGTCCACGGCACTGCGAATACTTGGATCTGGATGGGACCCAAGATCTTGTTTTGGAAAATGGCTTTTAACTATTTTAAGAGCAAGATCTTCTGCAGTGTGGGTGGGTGAACGAGGCAGGTTCCTGTCCAAGACAGGACGTTCTCCTGGAGGCTTCCTGCCACTCCACCAGGGCATGGCGCACTTGTGTGTGTTTCCCGAACCTCACCCAGGCAGAAGACATGGAGAAATGCAGAACCATCCTCTCTGTGACTTCCATGAAGGATATGGAAAATAAGTCCAAGGACATTTCCCCTAAACTTTCATCATTTGAAATCCCAGGCCTCAGCCAGAACTAAAGAACACAAAAAGAGGGCAGGGCATGGTGGCACATGCCTATAACCCAGCACTTGGGAGGCTGAGGCAGGAGGATCACGAGTTCAAAGCCAGCCTCAGCAATGGCGAGGCACTTAGCAACTCAGTGAGACCCTGTCTCTAATGAAATACAAAAAAGGCTGGGGATGTGGCCCAGTGGTCGAGTGCCCCTGAGTTCAATCCCTGGTACCAAAAAAAAAAAAAAACAAACAAAAAAGTACACAAAAGAAACTTGCACCCGACTGGCAACTGACCGCCCTCCGCCCAATGGGTCACCTGATGCCAACACATTAAACTCCAGGAAATTCCCAATTCACATTCCTGTCCCACCCTAATGGGTCAGCAGGGCCCCATACAATGGACCTCAGGAATTGCTCTCCTGTTCCACCCTGAACAAGCCTATGTAACCCAGACCCTAGCTTCAGCCCTTGGCCATTTTCAACCCCGAAACTGAGCTGAAAAGCCTGCGCCTGAAGTCACCTCCCGCCTCCTGCCGTCGTCCTGTGTGTGTCATTTGTCCTTACAATGCGCCTCGGCTCCTGTGCACCTTGTATTTGAAAGGTTTTTCACGTGTTGATGCCAAATATATTAAAGCAAGTGTATCTTAAGGAAAAAGTATATTTGAAGGAAGAGGGATGGAAGAGAAGGTGGAGACTGGAAAGTGTCCTGGATAGAAGTCTCAGAAGAGGCGCACGTGTGTTCCCATGGACACGAAGCTCCTGGTTCTCGGGGCTCCTGGTGGCATTAGCACGCCAGCTTCTCCGGCTGCTGGGTGAGGGGCGAATGGGAAAGCAGCCCTTCTTCGTCCCCCTTGGCAGGCATCCCAGAATGCCAGTGTGTGGGAGAGGCAGAACCTCTGTGCTGGCCCCAGACCAAAGGCAGCCTGGGTTCCGTGATCTTTCACCAACCAGCAATCTCACCAAATAATGGGAGAAAAGACATCAAGATAACCGTGGCTTTTGCCCTCAGGGAATCTCATCTGAAGGGAACCCCATGTCACAACAAAATTTTCTGCCCTGTCATTTAGAGCTTACATTCCACAAAATTTATGCCCCAAACAGTGCTGTTTTTTTTTTTTTTTTTTTTTTTTTTTTTTTTTTTTTTTTGGTACTGGGGATTGAACTCAGGGGCACTCGACCACTGGGCCACATCCCCAGCCCTTTTTTTTGTATTTTATTAGAGACAGGGTCTCACTGAGTTGCTAAGTGCCTCGTCATGGCTGAGGCTGGCTCTGAACTCTCAATCCACCTGCCTCAGCCTCCCAAGTGCTGGGATTACAGGCGTGCGCCACCACACCCAGCTCCGAATAGTGCTGTTTACTTGAAGGCACTGAAACCTGCCAGTCTCCCTCTTGTCTGCCAATTCTAGAACTAAGCAAGCATTGTGAGAGCTCTTTTGCAGGTTATCTCCAAAGTTTCTTTGGGAGCCTTTTGTTCCTGTGTACACTCACGCGCGTGTGCACACATGCCCACATACACCCCCCCACACACCCACACCTGATAGGTTACCCTCCCCCCTCAGAGTTTTCCACACCCTAAGAGAAGCAACCTTGTTTCATTCTCCAGACAAGATGTTCCAGACAGGATGTTTCTTCCCCGAGCAGAATGTTTCTTTTCTCCAGGCAAGAGCCAATAGGCTTTAAGGTCACTCTGTTCTATGGGCAAAGAGCCAATGGTGTTGGGGTTGCTCTAGTGCATCCCCCACCAGAAATCCCTATATAAGGCCCTGTCTGAGAGACTCAGATCAGACAGAGAGACACACGGACACACAACATCGGCTAGTCACTGCTGAGAGGAGGAAGACAGATACATCAGCTCAACGCTGCAGAGAGGAGGAAGCCACTGCAACAGCTCCAGACCCATCACCTCCAGCCGACGGCAGCTGCTCCGCCAACGGCAGCTGCTCCAGCCAACAGCTCCAGACCCATCGCCTTCAGCTCGACGGCCGCTCCCAGCTGACAGCTCCAGCCTCCAGCCAGACAGCAGCTGCTTTAGCCGACAGCTCCAGAGATCCCAGCCGGTGCAACCAAGCACCCACCTTCTGTCCAGAGCTTGCACACTCCCCTCTCCCTGACTCCCCTCTCCCACCAGAGCTTGCACACTCCCTTCTCCCTGACTCCCCTCTCCCACCTCTTCGACTTTCGACCAGAGCATCTCTTCTCCGGTTTTCGCTACCGGCTACGAAGGCTGTTAAATAAATCTTTTGGCTGCACGGCTGTCCCCCGTGTGATGCTTTCCCCTTCAACACCCACACACTTTTTGTCTCTCTAGTTGGTAATGCGCCTCTCCAGCCTCAGCAGGTGCAGATGATTCTGCTTTCCTGTAACAGTCATCCACTTTATGCTTTGAATATAACCTTTGCTGCTCTGCCACTGCAACTTATTTTAAAAATTTTTGCTAGCAAAGGAGAAACACAGGGGACTCTGTTCCAGAGGCTCTGATCCTGCCCATCAGCAGGAACAGGGGGCTTTTAAAGTGGTGATTCAAAGGCTACATTCCACGTGTTGTCTGTTGGAGTTGTAATTCACTTGTTAATTTGGGAGTCATTTCTGAGATCTCCTGGTGCCACCCCCAGTCTGAATTATCTCCTTCCTGTGGTGAGTGTGTGCTCAGGGACAGGTGACTCTGCCTAGGATGGGGAGGACAGGTACCCCTGTTTCCCCTGAGATTAGGGAGGGGGAGAGATTAGGGAGGAGCTGGGAGAGAGGAAGAGAAAGAAACATGTCCTTTTAAAAATAAGTCACAGTTGCAAAGCAGCAAGGGCTATATTCAAAGCATAAAGTGGACACTGTTCCAGTAGGGTCGTGTGAGTCTTCCAAGGAGATGGTCTTGTCATGGGAGAAGAGATGTCTCTGGAGAAAGGCCCACGGAGTTCCCAGAGGAGAGGGGGAACTCAGAGCCAGCAGGGTTCTTAGCATACGTGATGGAAAGAATTTTAGCACCAGCCAGACAAAGGCAGAGACAGAGGTTTATTTAGGAAGGTGATACACATTCAGGGTGTGAGAGGGGTCCACTTTATGCTTGAATGTAGCCACTGCGACTTATTTTTTAAATGGACATGTCCCTCTTCCTCTCTCCCTGCTCCTCCCTAATCTCAGAGAAACAGGATTCCCTTCCTTTCCCATCCTGGGCAGAGTCACCGGTCCCTGAGCAACACCACCACAGGAAGAAAGTGATTCAGACTGGGGGTGGCACCAGAAGATCTCAGAAATGACTATCTCTCAAATCAACAAGTGAATGACAGCACCAACAGAGAACCCTGGAAAGTAGCCTTTGAATCGCCTCTTTAAGAGCTCCCTGGTCCTGCTGATGGGCAGAATCAGAGCCTCTGGGGCAGGAGTCCCCTGTGTTTCTCCTTCACAAGCAAAGCAATAGATCTTCTTTTTCCTTTTTCTCAAAATCGTGTCCTCATTATTGGATTGGCCTCAGGGACAAGGACCAGACAAGGACCTAGCTTTCAGCAACAGATGGAGAACGTGGTCTGTCTCAAGAGTGAGCAGACCTGACCTGGGCTGGGTCCAGTATTTATAGGAGGTCTGTATCAGGGGAGCTAGGGTGGAAGTAGATTCTGGGTGGAGCTGCACAATTTCCCGCCAGTTTTCCTAGTGCTTGCTTATTTTCCTCACTTTTACTAGGATGTGGGCCAAGGGCGTGGGCCAAGGGCATGGGCCAAGGGCATGCCGCTCAAGATTTACCACTATGCTTTCAGTCTCAATGGCTTGTGGTGTTTCCTTTAAGATTCAGCATTTCTCTGTCTTTATCCTAAATCCCCATCTCAGTCTGAGATGAAGTGCCAAGCTAGGCTTGGTCACCTGGGGGCTGTGACAAGCAAGTTTATTGAAGATTTTTCAGTGGACTTGCATCTGCACTGGAGAACTTGCAGAAAGGCAGGACAGAAGACCAGGAGGCTTCCACCCCAGGCTGAAGGCGCCCCGTGCCTCATCGCACACAGGCAGACGGAGCTGAGGGTCAGCGTGAAGACAGAGGCGTGCCGGCTTCAGGGTGGTGAAATGGAAGATTCCACATGCTTCTCATGCAGAGACTGGGGCTCTGGGTGGGGAGGACGGGTGCCCTGGAAGATGGGCTGTTGCCGCCTGAAGCGATGGCCGCTTGGAGCAACGAAGCCGCGGGAAGAAGTTCAGAAGCGAACTGGAAACAAACAGCTTTTTATTCTGATAACTCTTCTCTCTGGCTCTAACAACGACTAACACGCATCACACACACCACCAAAAAAATGGTGCAGACCCGATCAGCAATCTTGGCTCAAGTCACTTGAGATCCCGGGCCAAGTCCCGTGAGATCCCAGGCCAAGTCCCGTGAGACTACGGAAGGCGGCAATGCCCAAATCTCCATGGCCCATAGTCAACCGCAATTTAAGCCATCTCCCCAAACAGGGCTCCTACAATGGGACAGGGATATTTGGTTGAAGGAGATGAGCTTAAGAAACTGCAGCCCTTAAGCCCTAGCCCAACAGGCTCACTCCAGAGGAGCGTCCTTCTTCATAAAGCTGCTTCAATGACTTCGGCTGTGACATGCCCACCACCCTCCCTGATCACCACAATCAGGGCAGTCCCAGTGTGGGGGTGGGTGGGGACAATTTTACTCCTGGGGAAGGCACTTTTATGGGAAAGAGGTTCGGGATCTGGGTGATTGTACTGGCAGCAGAAAGGACACCACCCTGCCTGTGAGTGTGTTCCAGGTGCCAGTCTGAGGAAGATGAAATGGGCAGTGGGGCTGTGGGAGCTCACTGGTCCTGGCTGCTCTCCCAGGACCTGGGACTCTGGAGTGCTGGGGTGAGGTCCCCAGGTCCCCGTGACTGGGTTCGATTCAGTGCAGAGGTTGAACATTTTCCTCATGTATTTAGGAACCCTGATGTTCCACTGAAATGGAATTTGAGCCACAAATGCAAGCCACTGTGAAATTTTAAATATTATAATAGCTACATTTTAGAACTATAAAGAAAACTATGAAATTAAATTTAACAAAGTATGTCAAAAATGTTATCACTACGTCTAACCAATATAAAAAAAATCGTTGATGGAATATTTTACAATCTTTTTCTCACAGCAAGTCTTTGAACTCTGGTGGGTGTTGTTATTTCCAGTACTTAGTAGTCAAAAATCAATTGAAAAAAAAAAAAAAGAGAGAGAGAGAGAAAGAATCAAATGCTTATCTTACCTTTACTACATTAACTATAATTCAAGGTACTAAATTTTTAAGGAAGTTTTACAAAATTTAAAAATTTTAAGGAATTTTTTTACAAAGCATATTGAAGGAGAAATCATAGTATTTCACCATGTAGTAGCATAAAGTGAAATAATGGCTCTCAGAGTTATTATTAACCATTAAGTGGAAACCTGGAAGAAGCCACTGTGAATGGATCACACGGACATCGTCATCTCGCCACAGCTGGCTCTGGGCTTCCCAGGGGAACGAGGCTTGTCCATGAAGTGTCCTCACCGAAGAGTCCAGAGTGAATCTGACCAGTCTCAGTGAAGCTGAGACTCATTAATACTTGATAAGAAACACATGCAGCAGAGGAAATCGCTGGACTTTGCAATTCAAGATACAGTCGGCTAAGTCAAGAGTGTGGGATTTGGGAGGCTGGCCACCGAGTGGGCAGCAGAACAGTAGCACAGATGTCCCCTGGGGTCCAACAGACTCAGCCATTATCTACGTTTCAAAGGATCTCTGGGCTCTTTGCGTCCACATTGAAGCTGGAGAGAATGATGAGGACAGCAAATGGTCAGTCCTCTTCAATGAATATGTTGTAAGAATCAACAATGAGGGACACGAGCCCAAAGACTGAAAAGACTTAAGAGACACATCAACCAAACAAAGCATGTAGACCTGTCCAGATCCTGACTTCAACAAATCAACTATTAAAAAGTAGCCAAAATGTGAACATTGAAGATTTGATGGTGGTGAGGAGCCTGTGATAAGCTTTGGCTGTGATAAAGCCTTGGATTTTTTTGGGGGGTGGGTACTGATGTTTGAACTCAGGGGCACTTGACACTGGGCCACATCCCCAGACCTTTTTTGTATTTTATTAGAGACAGGGTCTCACTGAGTTGCTAAGTGCCTCGCCATTGCTGAGGCTGGCTTTGAAGTCGTGATCCTCCTGCCTCAGCCTCCCAAGTGCTGGGAAAGCCTTGGCTTTTAAGGTTTTCATTTTGGAGATACTTGCTGACGTACCCTGTGGAGTCCCCCAGAGCCCCTGTGTTGAGGTTCAGGTGCTACTGGGGCCTAGTGGGAGGCTATAAGGTCCCTGGGGGAGTGCCCTGAAGGGCACTGTGAGAACTTGACCTCCTCCTCTTTCCGCCTTTGCTCTCTGGCTGGGGATGTGAGTGGTTTTGCTTTGCCCATGTGCTCCTCACCATGAACCAGAACTTTCAGAACTGAGCCAAAGTAAACCATTCCTCTTCATAAGTGGATTACCTCAGGTATTTGTTACAGTAACAGAAAGCCGACTAACATACCTGCTTTGAATCGAGACATTGGGACCCAAGGAGGAGGAGCAGCTGAAGTGTCAGAGATGTGTTCCACCAAACTTTTGCAACAGCCACAGGGAAAGAATGCATCATGGTGTTTTTGACCACAGGATTCCAGATGGTGGCTAATCAATCATGGGGTGCCTAGGAATAAAGTATATGGGCAACCTAATAAGATGTCACTTTAATAAAAAGAACTTTGTGTTGTCGCCGGAAAAGGATTTGCAGCCTGGAACAGCGGCGCCGTGAGAAGGAGCCCGGAGACAGAATGGAAATGAAAAACTTCTTTTATCTTTCTCTCTCTGTCTCTTGTAATTTCTAACACTACATACACACTCTCACAAGAAACCAAGGCACGTACTCTTACAAGAAACTACAGTATATATACACGATAGCATTAACCCTGTCCGTTCTCTCTCAGGTCTCATCTCACGCGCCCGAGCAGGAATGGCGCTGGCCCGATCTGCTGAGTCACAGCTCAAGTCTCTCGAGATCCTGGGCCAAGTCCTGCGAGATCCCAGACCAAGTCCCGTGAGACTACGGAAGGCGGCAATGCCCAAACATGTCCATGGCCCATAGTCAACCACAATCTTAGCCATCTCCCCAAACAGGGCTCCTGCAACTTTGGGTCTGGTGGGAAGAACTTTGACTCAGCTTGCTATAGTGGAGGTTCAAGGCCTTCAACCAGTTCCCAGACCTGGGCTTCTTCATTGGGGAGCAGGCTGGACTCCTTCAAGAAGATTGCCTGCAACGTGGCCATCGTATTCACTGTAAGTCTTCCTTCAAGTCTTGCCAGAGAGGTGCTGGCCCTTTGTCAGGGTGCAAGGAAAACACGCAGGTGCCAGACAGGTTTCAGACACTGGTGGAGAGGCCATGCTGCGACGGGTTCATGCGAGCCAGCTGCAGCCGTGCGGACAGCTCCGCAGTCCCAGCATGGCCCCGGACACAGAGGTCCCTCCATGCTCTGCTCAAGGCCTTCTCCAGAACTGTCGATCCCAGCTGCTCGGGAGGCTGGGGCAGAGGCCTCAAGTTCAAGCCCAGCAACTTTGCAAAACCCGGTCTCAAAATAAGATAAAAAAGGCTGGAGACGTCAGAGGCAGAGTGCTTACCTAGCATGCAGAGGGCCTGGGTTCAATCCCTGGTACTGTGGGGGAAACAACAACCACAACAACACTGGGGATCTGCTCCATCTGCGGGAAGAGGCCTGCCCAGAAGAGGGGTGGGGTGAAGCTGACCCTGCTGGGCCAACACTGGCCAACAGGGCGTGAGTGTGGACGGATGCCGAAGCTTCCCGTCCCTCTGTGAGACACCTGACGGTGTTCTCCCTCCACCCAGTGGCAGCCAGCGCCTCAGTGGCTCCCCCTCCCTCCAGCGTCACTGTCCCCACCCCTCCACTCTTGCTGTCTGGAATGTCCTCCCACATGGACCCCGTGCCCGTGTGCCCTGCCCCACACTGTGCTGGGGACCCCCAGAGGAAGAGCTGAACTGTGACAGAACTCACACGGCAGACCGCAGAGACGGCACAGGCTCCCAGACGGTGGCCGTCAATCACGGGGTGCCTAGGAACAAAGAACATGGGCCACCTAATAAGGCGTCACTTTAATAAAAAGAACCATGGGTCTGGTGGGCAGAACTCTGACTCAAATGGCCACAGTGGCGGTTCAAGTCCTCCGAGTAAGAAGCAGCACATGCATTAACGTGGCCTATGGGGCAGCCAGATGCCCGCGGGGCCCCAGTCGGAGTGGTGATCAAGGTGGGCCGGAGATAGGTCTCACAGTCTCACTCTGTGGTGGTCCCCAGTGTTTTAAACGCCCCATTAGATGGAGACACCAGGAAGTTGCAGAATATCCGCGTTGGCTCCCTGGTCCACAAGGTGAAAACCAGCGTGGGGACCGTGTGAAGGGTGAACCAAAGCCCCTGACACCTCCTGCACCTCTGCGCTCACCCCGCGACTGCGAGGTTGGGGCACGGGACGTGGTTCCTAATGCACTGCTGTGTGAGTCCTCTTTGACTCACAGGAAAGATGGATGACAGGGTCTTGGATAAAGAATGTGGATTCTAGCTGCTGCAGCTGTGGTCCCAGATGCTATATATATATAGATATGTATATATATATTTTTTTTTTAATTTTTTTTTTTTTTTTTTGGTACCGGGGATTGAACCCAGGGGCACTGGACCACTGGGCCATATCCCCAGCCCTTTTTTGTATTTTATTAGAGACAGGGTCTCACTGAGTTGCTAAGTGCCTTGCCATTGCTGAGGCTGGCTTTGAAGTCGTGATCCTCCTGCCTCAGCCTCCCAAAGTGCTGGGATTACAGGCGTGCACCACCACACCCGGCTCCAGATGCTATATTTTTAAAGGAGTAAATAAACTTAGACCCTGACTCCCGTATGTAGTAACTGATCTGTTAAATTATGTTTTCTTGGTCAAAAAAAAAAAGAACCAATGGAAGTCCTTCCCCTGACCTGGCTCTCCTCCCGTTGCCCCCGTCCCTCCCGCCCTGTGTGCCGGGGTGGAACCAGGGCTCCCTAGCAGGTGTCCCTGCACTGGCCACATGGCCCTGCCTCTGTCTTCTCACCTTAGGGTTCCGTCAGCTCCCCCTTGCTCTGTGGGAGCCGTGAAGAACTCCACACCCCAGGCAACACCAGCTGGCCTTTTGTTAAGACCTGCCACTTGCTGCACCTGCCAAGGGAAACAGCCAGTGCCGCAGGTCTCCGGTCATGCAGTTGCCTGTCAGAAGACGAGAGAACCTGACAGAGGTTTCTGGAAGGATGTTGAGTGGCACAGAGAATATTAGGATATCCCCTTTAAAGAGAAGGGATATCTCACCTCACAGAAAGTGGCAGGATGCTCATCTTATTGGATTTTTAAAAAACTTTTTATTATTCTAATTTGTTACACATGTTTGCAGAGTACATTTCATTTCATATTACATATAGAGAGCACAGTTTTGTACTACCTGTGGGTGGCTTCTCTGACCCACTCCCAGGTAAGGAATAAGGCAGTCGGTTTTAAGGGGTAAGACCAAGTTGTAGGGGAAGCAGGCTGGCCAGCCAGCAGGACAGGGTGGTGGACCAGAAACCGGAAGCAGGAGGCTGGTCTGCACAGCGGCACCTGCTCAGGGACAGGCTGGGGCGAGGCGAACCTGCAGCTCTCACGATGGTGCCTTGAGCGCCGTGTCCAGCAGCCCTGGTCAGCCCTCCACGCGCCCGGAGACTCCCTTTCTGCAGTCGCTGTGGTGTGTGGCTGCAGGTCCTCGGGGCAGGACTAGGGGACCGCTCTGGCACGTGCTCCCTGCAGCGTTGCTGCTCCTTCCTCCTGGAAGCCTGGCTCCCTTCCAGTCACCCGAGGTCCCAGCCGCTCAGGTCTGGCGCTGAGAGGGGTGTGGCTTCTGGTCAGTGCATCAGCCCTCAACCTCCTGAGCCTCCTTTTAGGTTTTCTGGATTGGGTTGCAGAGCTTAAGTCACCCCCTCGTGGTGGCCTGACTATTTGGTCCCTGGGGACGCAATGCTCTGTGTGCCGTTCCCCCATGGCCCTGGGGGTCAGGCACCCTTGGCCACCTCCTCAGTCCTTATGGGAATCATGAGCTCTGACCTTGCTGACCAAGTGCCTCCACCTGGCCTCTTGCTTGTGTCGTGTGGTGTCGTCTGCGTGGATATTCTGAGCCCCACTATGAGCGCCACCTCTCTTCCCATCACTCCTGGCTGCGGCGGAGGGAGGTCCACCACTGAGCTTTCCACCAGTCCACAGTCCACGGAGAAGGGGCATCCCCTGGGTCCCTCCACCCCCACCCTGCACAGCGCTCTGACCACCAGCTTCGTGTAATATACAATCTGAGTCCATTTTCTGTTGCTCTAACACCGGGACTGGGTAATCCATAAATACCAGGTCTGGGTGGGGGCCTGCGGCTGAGCGTGACGTGGGACGCGGCAGGACAGAGCAGGAGCGCCAGCTCCATCTCCTCGCCTTCTCACCAGGCCACTTGCGCCATCGTGAGACCCCACCCTCATCACCCCGTCAGATCCCAATCGCTCCCCAAAGGCATCCTCATACGACTTTGGGGAGTGAGTTCTCTACACGTGAACTTTCTGGGACAGACTCCAGCCATGGCCGTCGTCTTCCACAGGCCCCCTTCACTCAGCGTCGTGCCTCCCTCTCCACCCACCCCAGGCGCACGGACTCACCACCCCGTGCCCAGGCTCCCAGCAGTCATCCCGTGAGTTCCCGGGGCCCTTCTGGGGCAGTGAGCCCTGTGTCCTGACAGTGCCCCAAATCCGTGGATGTGTCCTGTCTAGCGTTGTCCTGGCCCCTCCAGTCCCTCTCCCTGACCTCCATCCCGGGGGTCCTCCTCTCTAGACTTGTCTTGCAGCCCCTCCGTTTGGGTCTGTTTCTGCCTTATCAGGCCCAGGGCTTCCTCAGACAGGTGAGGCTGGGATTTGACCCTTTTTTCCCCCTTTCAGTGCTGGGGACGGACCCAGGGCCTCACATACGCTGGGCACGTGCTCCACCACTTTTATCAGCTCTGACCCTTTTTAGTCCTGAAGGCAGGGGAAGGGCAGGGAGCAGATCCTGGGGGGCTAGGGGAGAGTCCTCTGGGGCAGCTGCCAACCTGGACGGAGTGCTAGTTCTTGCTAGGGGAGGGTTGCGGGGCGCCCTGTGCCCTCTGGGCTTCACGGACTTCTCAAGAGCCCACGTCCTTCCCCTGTAGAGAAGAGCCACTTTAGAGAATGCGCTTCCCCGCATGGCTTTCCTGCAACAGCATACACAGACATTTGAGTTTGGGCTCATTCTCCAACGAGCCAGAGGACGCTAGTGATGGGAAATTGCTTCCACCCCACAGAATATCCTACCTGCTCTTGCTTCCCCCGCTGGCCAACAGGAACCATGTCTATTTTAGAAGCAGCTTTCTGGAATATGCCTGATAAACCGCTGCAGCAGATCGGTGGTGGCCTGTTACGTAAAC
This sequence comes from Tamias sibiricus, assembly GCA_025594165.1. Taxonomy (NCBI): domain Eukaryota; kingdom Metazoa; phylum Chordata; class Mammalia; order Rodentia; family Sciuridae; genus Tamias; species Tamias sibiricus. Next base: position 132,643,647 of record CM046664.1, on the reverse strand, counting down.
TGGGACAGAGCCGGGAGCTGGCTGCGCCCCATTCCTTTCCCCAGGGCTGCGTGTTCTTTTGATTTTATTCAGCTCCCTGAGGAACGCGACGGGGAGAAAAGCAAACTAAGAATAATGGTGTTTTCTGCATCTGTTCAGAGAGTGAACAGTGAGCGAGTCCAGCGTGTGGACAGGAAGTCCTGCTCCCCTCCGCCGGCCACTCGGAGGTAATGCCTCAGCATTCCCAGCCTAGCAACTGCTGGGGGACTCCTGGCCGGCTCCTAGCTCACAGGAAACGTCGCAGCTCAAACGAACATGCGTGGTTCCACTCTTCTCGCATAGCATGTTCCAGAGAGTCCTCTCCAAACTTCTGTGGGGGTGACTGTGTCCAGCAGGAGCACAGCTGAGCAACAGGATGTTTCTTCTTCAGGACGACAGTGACCCCGGCGCTGTGCTCCGTGCTCACCTGGCCCCAGCACTGGCCAGACGCTGTGAGAGGTTAGCGAGGGTGGGGAGCCCCTTCAACAGCGGGGGAGCTTTGCTGCGGGAACTCAGGCCGCTGTGTTGGGCCGTGCTCCCTGGACAGGGCTCCTGAGGCAGAGACGGGCGGGCAGCCTACTGAGGAAGCCGCTGAGCACGCCCTGCTGGGAGTCGGCCTCGGCCCCTCCCGGGAGCTTCCTGCAGGAGTGCCCAGCAGAGCTGGGGGGCTGAGGGGGCGCCCTCCCCACGTGGCCACTCACTGGTGTGTGAGGCAGGAGGCCGCAGGGAAGGCGCTGCCTGCAGGGCTCTTGGTCCCACCCAGGCCCCTCCCCTCCACCTGCAGCCTCAGCCTGTGGGGGAGTCTGGGCCATCTCGCAGCTCAAGGGGGAAGCTGGAGGACCACAGCGGAATCCCAGCCACGGAGGGGAAGCCCCCGCCTCAGCCGCGCAGCGGCCCATGGCTGCACTGTCCATCTCAGGAGAGCCACGCCTGCCCAGGGCATCCGCCAAGCCATCCTTCCCCGTGGCCCGCTCCTGTTGAGTTAGGGCTCCTCCTTGCCTGCTAGCCTGTTGGCATAAACAGCCCTGGCGAACGGGTGAATGGACGGTCACCATGACACCCAAAGGAAGCTTTGCTCCTTCCAGGTCCACAGTAAAGTGCACTGCAGATGCAAGTCTGTTAGTCCAAAGGCCAGATGACCTGTAGTTCTGATGTCCAAGGGCTCGAGAAGAGGGATATTCCAGCTCTGAGAGAGAGAGAGAGAAAGAGAATACACAAGTGACAATTTCCTCTGCCTTTGTGTTCCTCCAGGCCTCAGCTGACTGCTCAGGGCCCATCCACACTGACAGGCCATCTCTTCCCTGTCACTGACACACACCAATCTCTCCTAGAAACCTTCAGAGGCACACCCGGAGGGAACATTCTACCAACTATCTGCATGTCCCTTAGTCCAGTCAAGGTGACTCTAGAATTATCCACGACAGTGTGCGTCTCAATCTTCAGAGGGTTTACTGCCACCCTTCGGAGCTCAGGTATTTTCCTCGGGACTCCAGCACACTGACAGGTCCCTTCCTGCTCTTCCAGCCCTATCACCAGTGCACCTCAAACAGGGGGTGACATTCTGATGAGTGCCTTGAACAGCAACTCCTCAGGACCCCTTTAGGTTCTTTAAAAGCATTCAGTACCCCTTTGTAAAAAAGTGCTCTATATGTGTAATATGAAACGTAATGCATTCTGCTGTCATTTATATCATCCTAGAATAAAAAATAATTTTAAAAAAAATAAATAAAATTATTCAGTACCCCAAAGAGCTTTCATTTTCATGAGTTGCATCTGTTTATATTTCCTAGAGTATACATCTACGTGGAGACGTGTTAAACCTGTCTGTGCATTAATTCACTAAAAAATAACAAGCCATCACGTGTTTACATAGAGGACACATCTTTATGAAAATAATTATATTTTACAAAACAAAAATTGCATTGTTTAGCATTTTTGAAAATCTCTCCCAGACAGCTGAAATCTCATCTGTCTCCACATTCCATCTGTTGGAATATGCTATTTTTGTGAAGAAACTCCAACCTCACACAGATATAGATCTGAAAAATAGAAGAGTATTTTAATAGATAATTTTAGATATTTTCTGGGATGCTATATTAAAACTCGGTAAGTGGTAATTTCTTAAATGTTGGTGCTGTGTGTACTGTTTGTGTTTTGTCATATTAAACCAGTCTATTTTGCCTTCTGGAATGGACTTCTATTCACCATTTTGGAGCATCAGGCTGTGGTTATTTGGATAATATCAGTTTACTAAATTATCCAGCTTTTCCAGATATTGCACATTTCATAACACAATGTCAAAAATCATATTTGTTGATATCACCATCAATCTCATCAGACGGGTCTTCAAATATTAGGAAGGTGTCAAGCTCACAGTGGTGGATATGAGTTTCTCAAAATTGAAATTTTCATGTGAAGACTCAAATTTTGTTATGGGCAACATTTTTTTTTTCCTGGTTCTGGAGATTTAAACCCGGGGGTGTTCTACCACTGAGCTACAGCCCCAGTCCTTTTTATTTATTTATTTAAAAACTTTTTTGAGACAGGGTCTCTAAGTGGGCCAGGCTGGCCTTGAACTTGTGATCCTCCTGCTCCTGCCTCCTGCCTCAGCCTCCAAGTAGCTAGGATCACAGGTGTGCAGCACTGTGCCCTGTTGGGCAACAAATATCGTTGGTTGTTTTCCTGAAAGCGAAGGCTCACTTTTTGTAGAAAATATTTTGTAGAAAATATCTGCCCCAAACCCAACCCGAACAAGGGTGGCTTTTCTGTGGAGAGAGCTTTCCGGTGGGAACGGCGTCTCCTAAAACTGGTAATCTGCCTGGAAACACGCAGCCACCCGGTGCTCTTCCTCAACGCAGGTGTCTTCCTTCAGCGAGCATCCGCCATGCCGGGTACACGCTTCCCAACCTGAGACGCAGACCGCCATGAAGACGTGCATTCAAAGGTCAAGGTTTAACACAACTCATGACTTCACTGTGTCCCTAAGGACCTTCTTAAGGGAGGCTGGCCACTTCTCCTTTTGTCCTGAGTGCAGGGTGGCGAAGAACGCTGGTGGGCGCTGCCCGGGTCCCCGGCCCTGCACAGCTGCCCGTCATCAGGTGTGCACCCTCACGGAAGAGGCAGGCGGGACCTCAGTTTTGTTGTGTAATGGTCTCACCCTTGCAGCCCCCTGGAAGGCTTGGGGACACCAAGGATTGTGGACCACACTTTGAAAACCATCGAAATGGAGGGGCCTGGGTGCTTCAGGTGGGTCTGTGACAGAGGGGGGTCAGCATGGCCCGCGGCAGGGGTTCTCATGCTTGCCACTCCTGGGCCGGGCGAGCTGGACCTGTTTGCTTGCTTTTTTCTTTTTGCAGAGCTGGGGCTTGAACCCGGGCCTCACAGAGCCAGGCAAGGGCTCTACCACTGTGCGACGACCCGGCCCTTGATTCTTGTTCTGAGGGGAAGGGAAACGGCACCGCGTGGCTTCACTCCTGCAAACGTGCCAACCCTGCACAGCCTGTGCAGCCGCGGTGTCACTCGCCAGATCTGTGGTAGATCACAGGCATCCGCCAGGGTCCAACCAGGTTCTGTAGGGACCAAATGGGGGATTAGGTGGGCCCGAGACCTCGAGGTGGGCCGTTTCCCTTAGATCCCCCTCAGAGGTTTTGTTCTGCTTCACTGTCTTGCTCCCAGATTGGGGGAGGTTTTGGAGACTCCCCCAGGGTTCCCTATGTATTAAACGGCTTTCACCCCACAGGCCAGGACACCAGTGTGGGATTGTGCTGATGACCGTGATATGCATTCCAGTGGTAACTGTGGGGCCTAAAGAAGTGACCCGGGGCAGGGGGTCCATTGGCCCGTGCACCCACCAGGAGCTGGACCGGGACCTGGCTCTGTTTACTAGCCGGCCTCTCCCCTGCTTCTCCAGGGAGGCCACAGTGGACTCCTGAGTGTGAGTGTGGAGGCAGACTCTGCCCGACGGGTCTCAAAGATCTGGGTATTTCCTTCCAGAGGCAGTCACCGTGCGTACAGCTGTGCGTTCTCTGAAGAGAGGGACTGAGGCTATTTCCACCCAAGACTCTTGTGCCTGTGTTGCGGGGGCTGTTCCTTACGTGCACCTGGCGCCTCCTTCAGCCCAAGAAGTGCGCAGGCCTGACATCTGGGCAGGGGATGCGGCTCCACTGTCCGCCTGCTGCCTGCAGTCAGCTTCTGGGCCTTCCATCCCTGATTCTTTTCAAGGGCACAAATTGAGCAATTCCCCTCCTGAGTGCCCACACATGGAATGTGGGACCGCTGTGCTCATTACATACCTCTCAGCTCTGTGGATTGGCCTCTCCTGGCTGCCACTTGACCCCGTTGCAATAATTGCGGGAGGAGCTCTTCATCATCCTTTAGTGACAATTTCCAAAACGCTGTCCTAATCTAATTTCTCTAAGACTTCAGTAACCACCTGACATCTATCCACTCTGGACGCTCTGCCTTGATTAGAACAGCTATGCTTTAAAAAAAGTGTGACACCCCTCTGAGGCGCCCCCGGGGATTAGTGTATGCAGTGCAGTGCTTCCACTGGGTCCCCTCACTCGTTCCTACATTCACAGTCCAAACACACGTTCACTCAGGTGACGGTTTTATGATAATTCTTATATGATCAAATGATTATGAGAGCCTCACATATTTTTTAGACTCTTTGCCGGGTATAATGATACAACAACAATAAACAAGTTTAATGAGCTCAGAAATTAATTATACACTATAATAGATTGTCTACAGCTTGCGCAGGTCAATAGCTCTTAATCAAAACAGACTTGTGGCCCAGAACAGTGGTGCACATCTGTAAACCCAGCTACTCAGGAGGCTGAGGCAGGAGTATCATGAGCTCGAGCCCAAGCCCAGCCAAACCCCATCTCACAAAACAACCCCCCAACCAAGAACCAACAAACACACAACCATTCTGTAGACTCACAAAGGCTTGACATTAGGGTCCCATTATGAGCTCCAGCTGAAAGAATGCAGCAGACCACGTATTGTCCCTAAGCCTGCTCCAAATGATGGCCCTCAACCCTTGCTACATTTTCCTATTAATCAAGTCTACATGTATGGTCCTAGATTCCTGCTGGAACCAGAGAATTATATATAGTCGATGGTCTCAATATTGGGTACATGCATATCAAGTGTGCGAGACAATCTATGGGGTGTGGGTTGACAATGCTTCCATTAGTTTCTTTTTATCCTTTGAAAAAGAAAGATTGTGTACTTTATCAACATCTCATCACCATGTCACCAGCAGACTCAGTTTGTGTGAGGCACACGGCTCCCTCAGATGTCACACATGAAGAGCAGTGGCACCCTTGCTCTTTAACTTTTAGTGTAGTGACATATGATTGTTGTCTATGTTTAAATAACCTCAATGGATAAGAAAATAGGCTTTTCATATATAAACAGGGGCACGCAGCTTTTTAAAAAGTGTGTGAGCCAGGCATGGTGGCGCACGCCTGTAATCCCAGCACTTGGGAGGCTGAGGCAGGAGGATGAAGAGTTCAAAGCCAGCCTCAGCAATGGCAAGGCACTTAGCAACTCAGTGAGACCCTGTCTCTAATAAAATACAAAAAAGGGCTGGGGATGTGGCCCAGTGGTCAAGTGCCCCTGAGTTCAATCCCTGGTACAAAAAAAAAAAACCCCAAAAATGTGTGGAGCACTCTCCCGTAAGTTGTAGCCTGCATGCATGCCGGACACTCCATCCATAGAAGTTTCATTTTTCCTCTTGATAAACAGCACGCCTGGATTTTCCTGGATTTTGTTATGCACATGGAGAAGGTAAACATTAGAAATGGCCTTTCTAGCTATTCCTACATTTTACTGCACTTGAAAAAGTTGGTTGGGAATGATGGAGAATTCTGTATGTGGTGTTGATCTTTCCCTTGTCGTTTCTGAAAACAGGAAGTGGTCTTTGGGGTGGCCATGGACTGCACCATGCTTCTCCAGATTCCTAGGTTGAATCTAGCCCCCAGGGTGACCACTGATGGAGAGAGAATCTTTCAGAGGTGAGTAAGGGTAAATGAGGTCATGAGGGTGGAGACCTACTCCAGGAGGACTCTGGCCTCTCTCCTCTCCCTCTGCCACGTGAGGACACAGGCAGAGTGGCTATGTCCCAGCCAGAAGAGACCCCCACCAGACCCTGACAGTGCTGGCTCTCTGATCTTGGATTTCAGTTTCCAGAACTGTGAGAAAATATATTTCTGTTGTTTGAGCACCCAGTCTATTTGCTGCGTTTGTGGCAGCCTGCGATGACACAATGAGGGCTCAGCTTGCAACGACGGTGACATCCTGATTACCAATACAGTAAAACCCACAGAAGCAGAGCTCGGTCTTGAAGTGACTTTCAAATTCAAATATCATTTGATTTGGGGCAAGTCACTTTATCTGCAAGACACAGTTTCCCCCATCTATAAAATAGGAATAATAGTAGCCCACAGAATATTTGAGGTATAATCATGAAGGGATGTTTATTTAATGCTTGGTACATAATGAAGATTTTATATAATTAGAGCAACCCTTAAAGACTCAGTGATTTCAGCCAGGCGTAGTGGTGCACACCTGTAATCCCAGCACTTGGGAGGCTAAGGCAGGAGAATTGTGAGTTCAAAACTAGCCTCAGCAATGGTGAGGCACTTAGCAACTCGGTGAGACCCTGTCTCTAATAAAATACAAAAAAGGGCTGGGGATGTGGCCCAGTGGTCTAGTATCCCTGAGTTCAATCCCCGGTTTAAAAAAGAAAAAAAAGACTCAGTGATTTCATAAAATTGTGAAGGTTAGTCTGGGTAGGAAAACTCTGGCCCATAACATTCTTGTAAGGGGGATACAATCAGGCTATGGTGTGCATTGCCCTCTCTTTCTCATTTCCAAACTTGTAGCTTAAGAATTAGCTCCAATCTGAATGAAATAGATCCACACTGTTCCATTGTAGAACATGTAAAATGAGTGTTTTTCTATATGTCTACGGTATGGCTTGATCACAGACTTTAAGTAGCCACAATAGACAGCTAGACTTGCCCTCTGATGATTGCAAGGGGGCTGCAAACAGGATCTTATAAGGAACAGGTCTTAGTTGACGTCCTGTGGTTTTTTAAGGTCAGTAACCCCATCCAGCCTGGTGCCTCAGTCCATCATCTGCTAGTACCTTCTGCAAGGGTTTTGCTGGGCTGAGTGTATGTTTGCTGGGACTGCGACAGCCAATGTCACAGATTGGATGGCTCCGACATGAGGGATGTCTTTGCTTCCAGTTCTGGGGCCTGGGAGTCCAGGAATGAGGTGTCAGCTGGACTTGTTTCTTCCGAGTCTCCCCTCCTTGGCCTGCAAGAAGGACCACCTTCTTGCTGTACCCTCTCACGGCATCTCCTCGGCACACTCAGCCCTGGTGCCACCATGTGTGTGTCCAAGTATCCTTTTAAAATAAGCACATTAGTCAGACTGTGAGGATTCACCCCAATGGCCTCATTTTTACTTAACCACCTCTTTAAAGAGCCCATTTCCAAATACAGTTACATTCTGAGGTTCTGGGGACTAGGACATCAGCATATGATTTTTTTGGGGGGGGGGTCAGGGACACGTTCACCCACAACAGGAGGCAATCCAGGAACTTCTGTCCCTTGATGCTGCCTTTTAAGTTGTTTCTCCACCAAAATCAGGCCCATGTGTTAAGATGGAAAGCTGGGATGTTCTGAGTTCCTGCTTGTGTCTGTGTGTGGCCCACCGGACTTTCCGGGCAGGATCTCTTCTGGAGAGACTCTGATGCTGCTCTTCCTGGGGACACTCTGTTCAGTTCCCATCTTCATGCCACTTCATAGTCTCCAAAAGTGTCCCCAGCTATCCCGTCTGGACTGCTGCTCACATAAGCATCCCTTCAGAGGCTGTGCCCCTCTGGCACAGGGAACAACCACAAGCCCACACTGCCCCTGAAGGCCTAATGGAAAGCCACACAGAGGCCCACCTCCTGGGCACACCGCTCATCCTCTCCTGTAGGGCACCCCCCCCCCAGCCCAGATGCAGAATTGCTTAGGGAATTTTTCCAAAGGAGATTTATAGTTTACAATTCACCCCAGTTGGTTTTATGACCCTAGAAGGTGATGTGGTCGGAGTGAGCACCAGCCTGCTCCTTGGTCACAGCCACACCCTGCGACACTGCCCTAAGCAGCCTCATGAGGTCACTTCAAAGGGGGTTTGGGGAAGCAGCCCCAGAGTACTCCTGTTTTCAATGAATAATATTTCCACCAACCTTTCCTGGGAGTACCCTCCCCTGCTGAAGGAGTTCCTGGGTCCTCAGTGCATTCTGTTGATGCTTTACTCTGTTATAAGCAGAACCTTAGAAAAAAAATTCTTTTTCTTTTTGAAATAGTTTAAGAACTGCTGACCAAGGTCACTTGTAACTGTATGAGGTTTCATAAAACCCTTTGGGTGCAATTTTTAAAATATTTCATGCCACCCGACTGTTCTGTCGTGTAGATTTCATCTGCTTTCATCTTGCTGATCATGCCTATCTCTGTGAGGTGCGTTAAGTCAGGGCTTCGGGGCAGGCTCTGCCGTGGGCGCTTGTGTGCTTGTCTATACCTGCATGTGAGGGAAGAGGTCATTGCTCCCCCACGCCCCGAGTGCCATGGAGCTTATGTAACGCCCTGTATCCACCTTTCCCCTTCCGAGCAGCAGGGCCCCTGGGGACACCGCAGGTTTGAGGAAGGATGTGAAGCATCGCAGCTCCTAACCCCCAGCCACCTCTGAAAACAGCAGAAGATGCCACCTTGCCTTTTCTCCTTTAAAGAAAACAGTCCTTTACAGAAATGACTGAGTGATGGGTGAGGCAGAAGCACTCCTATCCTGAGATCTGCGGGAGAAAGTCACCCAGAGCCCGCATTCGGGGGGCACGCCCACACACGCGCCCACCGAGAGCCGAGCCGCTGCTCGAGGTCTCCAGACCTCCTCCGGAGGGACGTGTGCGGGGGTGGTCGGAGAAACGGTTCAGGAAAGTTCATTGGCCAACTTGTTCCGCGCAGGGGGACCCACTTCTCACAAGAGGGACAGGACCATGGACAGCGCCAATCGGCGCGCTCGGGCAGGGGCAGCACCGCGGACAGCGCCGGAGCCCAGCGCAGCGCAGCGGGCGGGAGGGGGGCCTCGTCAGCTGACGTCTGACGCAGGGCTGGGTCCCCACTTCGACAAGGCAGGTCTGGTGGGCGCGCCGGGCTCGCTCCCTGGAGCCGCAGCCCAGACGGGGTCGGCAGGGGACAGGGGCAGAGGCAGTTCCCAGAGAGCGGGCACCTGCCGGGCCTCCCCTGCACGCAGCTGAGGCCGCGGCGCTGCGGGGCGAAGCGGCGGGCACGGAGCAACCCCGGGAGAGCGAATGCTCTGACGCACCAGCCCCGCTCCTGGCACCCACACGCCGCCGGCCGACCCGGGAGATGCTGGGCTCCCAGCGACCAGACCGCCGTCTCCGCGGAGGTGAGGAACCCTCTTAGGGGGGCCCTGGCTGTGAGGCTCGGCGCCTGGACCCTGCTCCCCCGGTCTCCGAGGGCTGTGGATTCCGGAGCCTGCAGCCCAGCCTCCTCTTCCCTCACCATCTCCCCGGGACGCTCACCGGCAGGAGGCTGGGGCCAGATTCACAGGCGCTGCCCAGAAACTTGCCACTGGTAAGAGGTTGCAAGCGCCCACGTTGGCTCTGGGGACAGTGGCCACCTGGAGTCCCTGAGTGCCCTTTGTGCAAGCACCCTGGCCGATATTCTGATCCAGAGATGGATTTGCCTGTGAATTTAACCTTTTCCCTTTCCACTACCTCCTTTTTGGAGCCCAACCGCAGCCTTGGTGCGGAAGACCTGCGCCCCAGCCCGCCCCTCCTCTCGGTCTTCGGAGTGCTTGTTCTGACCTTGCTAGGCTTTCTGGTGGTGGCCACGTTTGCCTGGAACCTGCTGGTGCTGGCGACCATCCTCCGTGTGCGCACTTTCCACCGCGTGCCGCACAACCTGGTGGCATCCATGGCTGTCTCCGACGTGCTGGTGGCCGCGCTGGTCATGCCGCTGAGTCTGGTGCATGAGCTGTCGGGGCGCCGCTGGCAGCTGGGCCGACGACTGTGCCAGCTGTGGATTGCGTGCGACGTGCTGTGTTGCACAGCCAGCATCTGGAACGTGACGGCCATAGCCCTAGATCGCTACTGGTCCATCACGCGCCACCTGGACTACACGCTCCGCGCCCGCAAGCGCATCTCCAAGGTGATGATCGCGCTCACCTGGGCACTCTCGGCTGTCATCTCTCTGGCCCCGCTGCTTTTCGGCTGGGGGGAGACGTATTCTGAACACAGCGAGGAGTGCCAGGTCAGCCGTGAGCCCTCCTACACCATCTTCTCCACCGTGGGCGCCTTCTACCTGCCGCTGTGCGTGGTGCTCTTCGTCTACTGGAGGATCTACAAGGCCTCCAAGTTCCGCGGGGGCTCCAGGAAGACCAACAGGGTCTCACCTGAACCTGAAGCCGTGGAGGTGGGTGCTACAGCGACCCTTAAAAATGCTTCGCTTGCAACTGTGCGGGCTTTCTCTTCCACATCCCTTCCCCCATGGTGCAGAAAAAGTAACTTTTTGGTTGGGAGGAATATCCTGGGAAGAGGAAGTGAGCACCAGAGACTTCTGTGGCACAGAGCTACTTGTGTCATCTGTGGCCCTGAGGGGTTATTTCCTTACATATAAAACAAGGGGTCTGGGCTCCACGTTCTCGATCCCCTCTGGCACTAAAACCATGTGGGTCTGAAACACCTTTTAGAACATCTGAAAAAGCTGGTGTCTGGGGTACACTGGGTCAGCACCCTGGAAAAACCTGCATCTTCCTGCACTGAGGGTGGGATACTCTTGGGCAGGAAGGGAGCATGACTGCTAGGAAGTCTGCCACTTATCAGTCACAACAGTGCAGGGTTTTGTTCCAGCCCTTTTTTCTTTGCAAATTATAGCAACTGAGTTTGTAAATATGGCATCTCCTAGGCTACGAACTGACATTGTAAGCATCCTTGCCTCCTGGAGTAAGATTAAAGATGTTGTTTACGATAGTCTCAGTGCCTGCATCTGCCGTCTGCTTCCACTGCCTTGTGGGGCTGCTTTCAGTGTCTGTCCCCGTGGCCCCATAAAGGCTGCATGTGCAACCCGCCTGCCTTCCTGATCAGGAGTCAAACTACAGCAGGAAATTGAAAACCAGGGCACACAACTCCCCCACTCCCTACAAGCAGCACTGAATATGTGACAACAAGGAAGGCTTTCTCATCTTCTCCCCACTCGCGTTTCTGCTTTCTGTTAACTCTTAATAATCTGACCCTGTGAGTCAAGATTCTGAAGTTGCAGGAGAACAGAATCCACTGGACATGGAGACTCCCCACCCCTCCTGCTTTCACTACAAAGGATGCCCCTTTGAACCTCATTCATGTATTTGAGTTAGATCAGAAATCTACCTGCCCCCATTTTCTATTATTGGACTTCAGGACCAAAAAATACATTTAATTTATAAGTGTATTGATGCCTATCGTGGACTCGATGCAACAAGTTAAAGAATGAAAACAGATGGCCTTTGCCCATGAAGAGTGTGATCTGGTGAGGGAGGTGGACACCCCTCTGAGCTCTGCAAATGGTTGCATTTCTTATAGTCGGTACCGAGTTCTGTTCATACCCAGTCACTCAAGCTTAGAGGGACCAAAGGTGTGGCTAGGGGGAGATGGGGAGAGCATTATTCTAAAAGAAAGAAGGAAAAATGGACCAGAGGATGCCCTGTCCTCAGCCCAGGGTGATATTGCAACCCAGGGGATCCTGGACTGTCTGGAGACATGCTGACAGTCAAGGCCTGGCCAGGTGTGCTGATGGCATCTCGTGCAGAGAGGCCAGGTCTGTGTGATGGACAGAGCAGCCCCCTTAGCCAAGGATTTCTCAGACCGAAAAGTCCATAATGCCACATTTGGAAACTCTGATCTGTTGAATTTCTACATGGTACAAGGAGCGCAGATGGGTATAAATGCTAGAGATTCCACCAAAGAGCCCTGAGCCAGATCCATGTGCGTCCACCCAAATTCCAGGTCAGGAGCAAGAGGACGGGCCACCTCCAAGGGCCCTCTTCACATGAATCTTTTTCTGCCAGGATGCTCATCCAGGCAAACATGGTTTACAATTAACACCACACACAGCTTTAGAAAGCAAAATCAATTGCAGTTCTAATTCAAGGCTTATTGCGCAAGAAAGAGCACTGCTCTCATTTCTCTGCTTTGATAATAGGGGAAGCAAAAGCATTATGTCATCTGTGTGTGTGTGTGTGTGTGTGTGTGTGTGCACATGCACACACACACACACACACACACACACACAGATCTTGCTTTCTCTCTCTCTGCCAGATTACTTTTAGAGACAGATCCCGTGATTTGCAGGCCTCTGCCTGGTTCAGGGCTCTGCACGTGATGCAGGGCTGCCTTGGTCCTTGTGTTGAAGGGTTAATTACAAGCCAGGCTTCCTGGTTGCTCTGTGATAATGGGTGTCAAAATTTCTAAATACAGTTTTACCACCAGCTAGCTGTGTTACCTAGGGAGACCACAGCCCATCTTCCCAGTTTCTTTATCTGTTGAGTTTTATTCAAATTTATGCTGAAGCCCTAACATAGGTGAGACCCTCTGCTGGGAACTGCAACAGCAGACCGACCGGCCTGTCCTTGCACAGCATGAGGGGCCACTCCTGAAGCTCTGAAGCAATATGACAGAGAGAGAGCTGGGCTGGTCAGGCAGCCCCCTGAGCAGAGAGCAGAATGCAGATCTTCAAGGTGCTTTGGGAGGTGTGGAGCTCAGGCTTGGGCCCTCGAGCTGCGAAGGTGTCAACGCCATCTGAGCAAGCAGCTGTGGTTTGGTTGTTTCTCTGGGGGTCCTTATTGAGTGCACCCTGGTGGGCTGGCTTTTAGAAGTGCGGGGCTGAGCCCGGCGTGGCGGTGCACGCCTGTAATCCCAGAACTTTGGGAGGCTGAGGCAGGAGGATCACGAGTTCAAAGCCAGCCTCAGCAATGGCGAGGCACTTAGCAACTCAGTGAGACCCTGTCTCTAATAAAATACAAAAAAGAGCTGGGGATGTGGCCCAGTGGTTCAGTGCCCCTGAGTTCAATCCCCGGTACCAAAAAAAAAAAAAAAAAGAAGTGCGGGGCTGACGCTCATAGGCTGGTTTGTAAAAGCACCTTCACTGAACTGAGCCGTCCATCCGGGGTTAATAGAACAGCTTACAGCTGGCCCTGCTTCCTGCCTTTTCCTCAGTCTCTGGGGACATTCAGTTTTCAGTTCCCCACTCTTGGTCCTCATGTAGCCAAAGCTTCTGGAGAGACCATGGAGAGCTATCCACGTTTTCACCCCAGTTGTCGGTTCTCCTTGAAGGTGAGGTTTCATCTGTGAAGAGCTGATGGCAAGATCGCATATCCGGGGACGGGAGTGTAGCTCAGTGGCGGAGCACGTGCCCAGCATGCAGAGGCATGGGTCCAATCTCCAGCCCTAGGGGTGGGAGGACTGCACATCAGGGAGCATGACTTCATCCTTCTTTAGAGTCATGTGTTAAATCATCCATCAGGTCAGCGTTGGGCAGAAGCATGTGAAGTCCTGGACTCTGAGCAAACAAGTGGAACTAGACACACTATAAGGAAAGGACCCAGAGAGCTCCTGCCGTCTCCTGAGACCTCCCAGTTCTGCTCCGAAAGCAAGTCCCAAAGGTTCCAGTTGTCTTTCTATGTAGCTAGGTTGACTGTAAGAGCCCTGTTTGGGGAGATGGCTTAAATTGAGGTTGACTACGGGCTTTGGACATGTTTGGGCATTGGCGCCTTCCGTAGTCTCACGGGACTTGGCCCGGGATCTTGCGAGACTTGGCCGGAGATCTCGAGGGACTTGAACAAGATTGCGGATGAGGTCTGCGCCATTTTGGAGGTTAGAGGAGCGTGGACGGCGTGTCGGGGTGTAGTTAGAGCAAGAGAGAAAAGTTATCAGAATAAAGGGCTGTTTGTTTCCAGTTGTCTCTAAACTTCTTCCCGCGGCTTCTTTGCTCCAAGCGGCCATCGCTTCAGGCGACTACAGTTGACTTTTCTTCTAGCTTAAATATAGATCATTTTCTGCTGTATTAATCTAGGTTTCTGTCTGTATTTCAATGAAACTCTGGTTTAATGAATCTCTCACGAGCCCACATTGTTCCCCATTTTAGGTCATCTCACCATAAAAGGTGTTCTGTTCAGAACCCTTTGGATATCTACCCTGGTTAGGCGAATTTGCCTGAAAACACCTGTAAGTCAAACTCAACAATGGTTTATGCTTGGAGTTTGAAAATGCAGGAAAGCAGTTTGTTTTAGAAGGGCACACTCTGCTTCAGCCCACGTTGAAGTAGCTCGAAGCAGAATCGCTTGGGAGCGCAACAGATTCAAACTCACAGAAATAGCGTTCTAGTGACCTGCAAATTATTGCCGGTTTCTTAGCTCCTGGGCACAAAGTTCTGTCTGTATTTCATTGAAACTCTGGTTTAATGATTCTCTCATGAGCCCCTCATGGTTCCCCAGTTTAGGTGATCTCACCATAAAAGGTGTTCTGTTCAGAACCCTTTGGATGTCTACCCCGGTTAGGCAAATTTGCCTGAAAACACCTGGAAGTCAAACTCCACAATGGTTTATGCTTGGAGTTTGAAAACGCAGGAAAGCAGTTTGTTTTAGAAGGGCACACTCTGCTTCAGCCCATGTTGAGGTAGCTCGAAGCAGAATCGCTTGGGAGTGCAACAGATTCAAACTCACAGAAATAGCGTTCAAGCAACCTGCAAATAATTGCCAGTTCAACAATTAGCTATTGTTACCTAAAAGAGATTCAAGGTTATTCCATTAGTCATGACCATGTGGGTTAGGATACTGGAGCTGCTTTGTTGTGCCCTTAGAGCCTAGGCTGTGAAATTTTATATGTCACCAACATAGGCTTTATTCACTATGCCTTTTTTTAAAAAAAGAAAACCTGTATTTATCTAACTTCTACAAATGTGTTTGCTATCATTTGTAGTCTTTTTTCTGTTGTTGTTTATTTTTCTGTTGTGCTGAGGATTGAACCCAGTGCCTCACACATGCAAGGCAAGTGCTCTGCCACTGAGCTATAGTCCCAGCCCCCTCATTAGTAGTAATTTCATTGAAAAAGCTGTATTCCCTGGAACTCTGTAAGGAGATACAGTCCACAAAAGTATTAGAGAGTAGCCCTAGAATGGCCTGATTTATGGTTGTGTTGGGCAATTAACCTAGCTCCGGGGAGAACATCGAGAAGCTTGGTTTCAGCACAGGATGAGGCCCAAGGATCCGTGCAGGAGGTCAACTTCAATGTGATCAACTCTAACGCCGTTGTAGATATGTGGTCTGTGAGTACTGCCCGAAGGTCACCAATTCCCATGGTCATCTGCTTGTTTCAAGGCTCCTGGCTGCCACCAGTGTCCATGCTGCTGCATTAAAGGCCCTCTGGAGGACCTCAGTGTAGAACTATTTTAGGTGGCACCAAGTTATCCAGTAATTTACATTATTCTTTTGAAAGAGTACCTGAAGAAGATGCTTCCTTAGCATGTTAACTAAGTGAATTATTCTGAGCACATACAGTTGTTACTTGACTTTTTATCTTCTCTTTTGTTTGAGTAAATTGGTATGTCCTAGAAATGGCCACTGTTCAGTCGTTGAACAATTTGGCTTCTGCAAGAAACTGAATTTCATAAGAGAGACTGGACTGGTTATTTTATATCAAACTTGGTTTCGTTCATTTGATTTTTAACAAAATATCCATCTCCAAACAATAATTGGAGCATGGAACTAAGTCACAAAGTTCTGATCTGTACACGGTCACTTCAACTTCAGAAGCACAATCAGGATCCTGTCACCCCATTGGCTGAGGGTTTTAGAGTCGCCGGGTCATGTTTGTTTGAGCACTGACTGGTACTGGGAAGGGACACTACTACTCAACTGGAGGGAACCGCTTGGTCATTTCAGTTAGCAACGGGGGCTTATTACATGTGGTAACCCAAGATTTAAAGGCCTACCATAAAGTGTCGACTACTTTAGTTGGTGCTGGCAATTGGCAGGGAGGCAAGGCCTTGGTTACTTGATTCAGTGGGGACTTAGAATAGGCAATTGGTCTTCCACAGGTGTGGCCTCATGGTAATCTGCATCAAGCATGGCTCAGTGTATTCTTGTATGTATGAAAAGAAAAGTTTATGACAATCCAGGAAGGATTCATCTGAATCCATGCATTCTATGCAATGGATCTTTCTGTATGTGGAGTCTCCTGTCCTAAAAGATTCTAGGACAGAGCTGGGGTTGTGGCTCAGTGGTAGAGCACTTGCCTCACATGTGTGAGGCACTGGGTTCAATTCTCAGCACCGCATATAATTAAATGAATAAAACAAAGGTCCATCAACATTAAAAATAAAATAAAATAAAAAGATTCTAGGACAGAGGTTCTAGTGACTGCTTGAGCTACGCACAGTGTAGATGTTCTCATGCCTTGATCAACTACAATCTGATCAAGCAGAGGCATGCAGCTTCACCTGGAATCAGATCTTACCTGTTGAACTTGTGGGTATATCACAGGGATGAAAGAAAGAAGTAGACTTCTGACAATGACCTTGAAACACCAGTTGTAAGTTGGCACTTAGGATTGCTAAAGACTCTTGCTATTTGAATTTTTCTATCCAACAAAGTTGACTTTCCCTTAAGCCTTTAAAACAACTTACTATGTAGTCACAAATTTGTCTTTCATTATTTCCTCTTACCATCTGCTACAACCAATCGTTTCATTAAAGAAATTATTTCCTGTTCTTAATTTTAAAAAATACATTACAAATTGATGTGCTTCTTTGCTCTAGCTAACTTTAAAAATTTATGTGAATGATCTGATGTTCTGTAGTAGAGCAGTTAAAGGTAGTCGTAGGGAGCAAGACAAACATTCATAATCACCCTTGGATGGTGAGAAGGATGGGGGTTTGTTGGGTGGTAACATCTCCCTTGAAGTTGCTTTGTTGGACAGATTTTAGACAGCTGCCATTCTGCTTTTTTAGCCAGTATAGGATATTGACCGTCTTAAGAATCTGTTTGCTGGAGTCATATATACAAATATAAATGTATATATAAGACAGCTCTGTGCTTGCTCCGTGGTTGGAGCTTGTGAACACTGTTTCAGATCTCTGACCAAATAGAGGCCGGGAGGGGCCACGTGATTACTACCCAACCATTATCGACCTGGAACACCAATCAAGCACAGTGGCACACTCTCACAGATTTTCAGAACAGGACTGCTCTCCCAGAAGTTTTGTAGGAGACCCAAAGCCAAGTTTGACCGTTGGTTCTTCACAAGCTGGCCAGTTGTCTAGTAGTGCTCAAAGCATCATTGACCCTCAGGTCTGCTCGAGTTGGATTGGAAGCTTACCAGACCTGTGCCTTCCAGAATAATCTCTTTTATCATCATCAGAGAAAGGCATTCCAAGACAAACAAAAAAACTTAACCTAAGACTTTGTCTATATAGGCAAACCACAGCAAAACCCAAGCAAGCATTAGTAGAGTGTGTTGGCAAATGGCGTAATAACATTTGCTACTGGTGCAACTTCATGACAAAAGGTCTAAAGCTCTATGTAATGGTCTAAGTCAATGACCTGACCTGATGGTAGGCCTCTCAATCACAAACCTAGTTACTCGATACAAAGACCTTGGCCGCATGACCTTGTGCAAGGACACACTTGGTTACAAACCCTAGGATAGTAAATTACATTGAGCAGCAAAGCCCAGAGGACTCAGAGGAACTCAGACCACCAACATCAGTACTTCACTACAGAGCTGAGGGGCAGCTGAAGTTGGGGCCCAGTGAATGTACCTGTGGTCCCAGGACACCATGGTCCGCAAGGGCCTCAGTGGAACCACCAGAACTGCGCAAGGCTGGTGGCACCATACTGGGAAGCCAAGATGGAAGGACAGGCTGATTTACGGTGTAGGATGTTAAGAGAAAGCTCTGTGCACCAGGCAGAGGCCCCAGAGCAGAGAGGCATGTGGGTCATCGTGGGGGTCGGGTGGTGGCGCGCAGGGGGGTCACTGGGAGGAGCAGCGAACTGACATCATCTGAATGGAGTGGTTGCCTGGGCCAAGAGGACTTGGAGCCTCACTTCTGGGGAGGCTGACCCATCGGCTGGCCCTCAGATGGGAGGCCGGCCCTGACTAGTGTGCCAGCAGCTCTGTTTCCACAGAACTGCGTCCTCCTTGAGGAGCTGAAGAGCTTTAAACGACTCGCCAGTCTCCTCGTTACCGCGGCTGCCGATCAATCTTTTCCTAAGTCTGCGGGGACATTTTTCCTCATGGAGGATGGTGGGGGGTCTTCCCTTAATGTGTAAGGCCTTAATCTGTACTCGCTGGAAATCCTGGTTGCTCCGTGGGGCTTCTGGGTCCCATCCTGCCTTCTAATGACAGCCTGGTCCACCCTGCACATCACCCCACCCACATTCCAAGGTGAGCGTCTCCACCTCTAACGTGGGCACCACCGTGTGTGGTGTCCACGGACTCTCGTGCTGGTCAGCAGCTGCAGCTGAATGGCTGGAGGAGGCATAAGAACAGGCCGGGTTTGTGGTAAGCCAGGAAATAGTCATGGAGTTCATGCCATGCGGGAAAAGTAAGAGCTCCGAGGCTCGTTACGTGCTTAGAGTAATCGACATAAACTTGGTCTACACTTGATGATGTGCTTTGTTGCACCATGGACAAGCTGATGCAGAGAGCCACAGTCTGTAGGGCAACAGGCCAGAGTGAGAAAGCAGAGCCGAAGGCGCTAGAACCAGAAGCTCCTGAACAGCAAGATCCTCTGACACTGGGTCCCCAGGGCACCTGACAGCACTCTCAGCAGTGACGCTCTTGCTTCTCTCAGGTGAGTGGGTGTTGAACGTAGCACCAAGAGACAGCCCCCTAGATGACCCGTGCTGCACACTGAGGTTACAAAGTGAGCTTTTCCTGAGAAATGCAAAGTTCTGCGACTGAAGTGCAAGCAATTCTTTTTTTTTTTTTTTTTTAAATTTATTTATTTGCTTTAGTTGTACACAATGCAATGCATTTTATGTTTACGTGGTGCTGAGGATCGAACCCGGGCCGCGCACGTGCGAGGCGAGCGCTCTGCCGCTGAGCCACAACCCTAGCCCTCAAGTAATTCTTGATGCAGAGCAAAACATGTGCCACCCAGCAGGACCATCCTCAGTGTCACCTGTGAGAACTCCCGAGGGTGGAGAGTCTGGCCAGGATTCTTTCTTCATTGCCATTTTTGGACAATGGGGGAAAATGCTCTCCCTGATATGGTCCTGGAGTTGTTGTTGTCTCTCTCTCTCTCTTTTTTTTTTTTTTGTACTGGGAATTGAACTCAGGGGCACTCGACCACTGAGCCACATCCCCAGCCCTATTTTGTGTTTTATTTAGAGACAGGGTCTCACTGAGTTGCTTAGCAAGCCTCACTAAATTGCTGAGCCTCGCTTTGAACTCGCTGTCCTCCTTCCTGCCTCAGCCTCCCGAGCTGCTGGGGTTACAGGTGTGTACCACTGTGCCCGGCCTGAAGTTGAGTTTTATTTATGAAATTGGTAAGATTCCCTGTTTCCTTATTGCTGAATATTGTACACACATTTCGACAAATAGTCCCTTGAGACACATTCCCAGATGTGCATTAAGAAGAGCACAGGTAACTCTGGTTCTGTCTGGGGTGAGAGTAGGATGCAGAAAGCGGGATTTTTCACTCCTATCATATCTGATGTTAAGGGTTACAGTGCTATGAACTAGTTGTTCAAATATTTGTCTTCTTTTTAATCGTACAACACTTGATGTTTCACTGTTTTTAATAAATGCCAGTAAGGCTACCATCCAAACTGAATAATGCATATACTGACTATATTATTTTAACCACAGTGTTCTTATTTCCACCTCAGATATTCTGAGTGACAGATCTGTCAGTGTCTCTGGGCTTCAGTTCACAGATGCATCCATGTGCTGGTTAAGGGGTTGGACTTAACCAGGCTTGTTTTCTGAGAAGTCGGGTGCTGATAAGTTTGCATGTTGCTTAAGAACAAGCTCCTTTAACACATGCTGGAGGCACAGGGTGCTGGAGTCTGCAAGACCCGTGTTCACTCTCAATCCAGTGTCAGCTGCCAGAGAGGCACGGATTGGCCCAGAACCTGCCTCACATTTTGATTGACTCAATCTGCGAGTGTATCCTTCCCTTGCAACTCCTTGATATTTAGGTCACCACCTCATCAGCCATTCAGTTCCTGTTCTCCTGAGAGCTAAAAACAGGACTGGCATGCAGAGAAATTTCTTTCCCAGGAATCCCATTTCCTAGGAGAAGGAAGTGAGACCAGGGCTCAACTCTGCAAGAACCTTCCCTACAGAGGTCACGGGAGCTTCCAGGAGAGGCAGTCCAAGAGTCTGGAGTCTGTTCCACACACGTAGGTGCCCGAGGTAGAGACGCACAAGGGCCGTCCCCTCTGCCGAGCAGGCAGATGCTCCTGCTGTGCCACCTCCTCTAAGATACGAGCGAACAGCCCAGCTCCGTCACCACGTGTCCATGTCCCAAGTCAGGTCCCCCAGGCCTCAGGCTCCCACACCACGCCAGCACCTTCCCTCGGAGCGGATGTGCAGGGCCAGGCCGTTGGCACCTGGCTGGGCCCGGCCCGTCTGGCAGGTGTGTCAAGGGGGCTCTTCACAGAGCTTCTGCTTGTGTCTTGCAGGGGAAGGACTCTGGGCAGCAGCCCCACATGGCGTTCGCCGTCCGCCAAGCCACTGTCACCTTCCAGACAGAAGGAGACACGTGGCGGGAACAGAAGGAGCAGAAGGCAGCCCTCATGGTGGGCCTCCTCATCGGGGTGTTCGTGCTCTGCTGGATCCCCTTCTTCGTCACCGAGCTCATCGGCCCCCTCTGCTCCTGGGACGTCCCTGCCGCCTGGAAGAGCGTCTTCCTGTGGCTCGGCTACTCCAACTCCTTCTTCAACCCGCTCATCTACACGGCCTTCAACAAGAGCTACAGCAGCGCCTTCCGCAGCCTCTTCTCCAGGCAGCACTGAGGACAGGCCCGGGGACGGGTCCTCCTACAGCCCTGGGACATCCTGCCTAGCTGCCAGGTAGCACTGAGGACAGGCCCGGGGACGGGTCCTCCTATGGCCCCGGGGACATCCTGCCTAGCTGCCAGGTAGCACTGAGGACAGGCCCGGGGACGGGTCCTCCTATGGCCCCGGGACATCCTGCCTAGCTGCCAGGTAGCACTGAGGGCAGGCCTGGGGACGGGTCCTCCTACGGCCCCGGGGACATCCTGCCTGGCTGCCAGGTAGCACTGAGGGCAGGCCCGGGGACGGGTCCTCCTATGGCCCCGGGGACATCCTGCCCGGCCACCAGGCAGCACTGAGGGCAGGCCCGGGGACGGGTCCTCCTACGGCTCCGGGGACATCCTGCCTGGCTGCCAGGTAGCACTGAGGGCAGGCCCGGGGACGGGTCCTCCTACAGCCCCGGGACATCCTGCCCGGCCACCAGGCAGCACTGAGGGCAGGCCCAGGGACGGGTCCTCCTACAGCCCCGGGACATCCTGCCTAGCTGCCAGGTAGCACAGAGGACAGGCCCGGGGACGGGTCCTCCTACAGCCCCGGGACATCCTGCCTGGCTGCCAGGTAGCACTGAGGACAGGCCCGGGGACGGGTCCTCCTACAGCCCCGGGACATCCTGCCTGGCTGCCAGGTAGCACAGAGGACAGGCCCGGGGACGGGTCCTCCTACAGCCCCGGGACATCCTGCCTGGCTGCCAGGTAGCACTGAGGGCAGGCCCGGGGACGGGTCCTCCTATGGCCCCGGGGACATCCTGCCTGGCCACCAGGCAGCACTGAGGGCAGGCCCGGGGACGGGTCCTCCTATGGGCCCGGGGACATCCTGCCTGGCCACCAGGCAGCACTGAGGGCAGGCCCGGGGACGGGTCCTCCTATGGGCCCGGGGACATCCTTCCTGGCTGCCACAGGGACGAGGCCCGTCCTCCAGGTGCCCCAGGGCCACCTCAGAACTCGGTGGGCTCAGTTCTGCACTCGCCTGGAGGGACAGGCCTCTGGAGGCTGTGGTGCCACCAGCCGGCCCGGCTCCTCTGCCTCGCTCTGCACGGCCTCAGCAGACTCGCTTTCTAAGAGCCCATCCTTCTGCAAGCCCACCCAGCGTGGCTGTCGCAGGAGGCAGGGGAAAGGGACGAGGCAGAGCAAGAGGAGTGGGAGGGACGGAAGAGTAAGGCCACCATGGGGCACGGTGGGGAGAGAAGACCACGGTCCCAGCTGCGTGGAGGAGTCCTTGTCACGGGGCTCTGCTCTATGTCTCGTGAGTACTCCCGACTGAGTACTGGGTATTTTCCAGTTTTTACTTACAAAATATCATCTCCAAACATGTTAAAGGGCATGGCCTCTTCTGTGAGATAGTGAATACTGGCTTTAAGGTTTTGTCTGTGGCATTCACACACACACACACACACACACACACACACACACACGCACGCACACACCCTATGGAAGGACAAGTGTTCCAATTGGTAGCTTACCCCAAAGCACAACCCATCAGCTTGGAATAGGTTCTAAGAACCAAATTTAACATTTCCTTCCCTTTTGAAGCAATTGTTCACAAGCAACAGGAAAATTGACTAGTTTCATAGAATCTGCCAAAATTGCTGATTTGCTCTGGGTTTCTTGTGCATGGAATTCATTCAGTGTTTCTGGGCAGCCTGTGAGGAAGAGGACACGCCCACCGGGCTCGTGGGCTGTCCCAGGACTTCGATGCCTCTCTGATGCTGCTTTGCTGGCTGGGAACACCTGCCAGGAGGCCAACCCCAGCGAGCCATGGGGAGGACAGAGCCATGGCCACAGGTGGGCCTCCACGGGCAGCAGTCCAACGGCCAGGCAGGAGGACGAGGTGCCGTGGCATTCGTGAGCACTTAAGCCCTTGGCCACGCCCACATCTCCAGAGCCAGAGGAACTAGGAAACCATCCCCACAGGATCGGAAGGACAGTAGACACTGTCTTTCTAGAATAGTGTGTGTGCCGGCCTCTCACCAGGAGCAAAGGCTGGACCCTCGAACCTAGGGACCTTCAGGCCGGAGGAGTGTGTCACCACCTCAGGATACTTGGTTCTCAGCAGAATCCCCACTGATTAACTTGTAGCGTCTGCAGTGACCCTAGCCACAGAGGTGAGCAGAGGTTTAGACCACCGTGATCTATGATGGGATTCCTTTCTCTAACTACGGAGGGGTGTCTGCTGAGGGGTCCCTGGCCAGCAGGCTGACCCTTGGCAGGAGAGGCGATGGATTCTTGCGATCACCTTCAGTCGGACAAAATGTACTTCTTTAATCGACCAGAAGTGCAACTGCGGTCCTCCTCAAAGGTCTTGACCTTAAGTGAAGCAGACATTCCCCAAGACCCAGGAACCCACCATCCAGGAGCAGTGGCCTCAGGTGACTGCATCTTACGGCAGGGGACTCAGGCTGAGCCCCGGCTCTCATGACTGATATAGTTTACTCCCATGCCGGGACAGACCGCAAACTCGGCTTCCTCCTCATCCCTAAGAACAGTTCACAGATCCGTGAACGGTTTCTCACAACAAGGCTGTGCTACAAGTAATTGTTAAGCAAGGGCTTTTACCTCACTCAGAACTGACAGACTACGGTGGAGATCACCCTGCTGCGTCGGAACCCTGTGAAAACGCTTGCAACGTGTTCTACGTCACGTCAAATCTGAGCTGCTTTCTTAACTAACCACGGCTCTTTAGTCGGGAGCCCTGGGTGAGGCAAATCTTAAGAACAAAGAGCAAGTAGGCGCATGAGGGTTTGCTTCTTTCCTGCCCTTCTTTGAACTCTACGTGTAAATAAACCAACTGAACCAACTGTTGGTGTCTACCAGATTCTGTGACAAATGTGTACATTAGTTACTGTATTTCATCTTGTCACCCCAAAGAATTCTGACCTCTCCAGATCACCCCTGTCATAGCATTTGGTGACCTCACCCACATCAAGTCACAATTAAAGAACAGTAAACCTTGGCCATTGCACAAAACTTTAGAATGCTCTTGCACAACGCAGCTCCCTGTAGCTGCCATGTCCCTGGTTCCTTGCACAAGTTTAAAAGGTGTGTCTTACAAGGCCCTCTGCATTACTATAGCACACATAATGATAAACGTGTAATATATTGTATAGAATAAACTATATCAGTCAAGCGTTCCAAAATAGGAAGTGAATGATTGTTGCCGCCTGAAGCAATGGCCGCTTGGAGCACCGGAGCCGCGGGAAGGAGTTCAGAGGCAAACTGGAGACAAACAGCTTTTTATTCTGATAACTTTTCTCTCTGGCTCTAACAACAACTAACACGCGCCACACACACACCACCAAAATGGCGCTGACCCGATCAGCAATCTCGGCCAAGTCACTCAAGATCCCAGGCCAAGTCCCGTGAAACTACGGAAGGCGACAATGCCCAAATCCTTATGGCCCATAGTCAACCGCAATTTAAGCCATCTCCCCAAACAGGGCTCCTACAAATGATGATTTCTTTGTGTTTTGACTTGAAGTTTAGTCTCCCATTCTCAGCCAGGCCCATTGTTATGGGAGGGAATGTGAGACACTGGCCTCAGGACTGTGACGCTGAAGGAGACGCCTTGTTTGTGCCCTGCAGTAGGCAGATTCATTGAGGGATTTACCTGCACACATCTTTAAACTTCCCTTGCTTCTGTGTGTATCTTTTGCACTACTGAACCCACAACTATTTGGAAGCACAGACTATTCATTTACTCCCATTACCTGTCTCCACTCTCACTTGGAACGAGGGAGGTCCTCAATTGCCATTGTGTCCAGTGTCATAACAGGCAAAGTGATCCTTCAAGTGCCTGCAGAAGAAGAGAATCAACTCTGACGTGGGAATCTGGAGCGCAGAGCCCAAGTGGGTGTAAAGTGTACGTGTTACCTGAACGTGCACGTGAAAGCTCTCCTGCTCTCCTGTGAGTTCAGCATCTGTTTTGTTGTTAGTGAGAGGTGTGGTTCCTCCAAACTTTTCATAAGTGAAATTAGGAAGATGTGTGGTTCCAACACCCTCAGACTCCCCCATGGTTCCGTACATGCACTAGAGAAAGACGTTATTATAATAGCAATTCAGTCTCCAACTGAGGTTATTATCAACCTTTTCATGAGATGACTAAGATAAAGCCGGTTGTCAGCCAAGGTGTATTTAACACGTCCCAGACAGCATTTACACCGTAGAAGACACATTCTCTGTGTGCTAGCTAGAGCAGAAAGCACTTGGTGTACAAGAAGGAATAAGTGGCAATTAATGAATCATTTTGCTTTCATTTCAGTATGAAAAGTTATTTATCCCAGGGGAGAAATATCATGATTCTGATGTCGATTGAGTTTGAGTCTGTTGTGTGCAATTCAAATATTTTCATTTACTCTTGGTTGCAATGTGTTATCAGGTTAGCCATGAACCTAAACCACAAACACGAGGGAGCCAGGGTGAGCAGCTGCCTGTCCTTGTGCCACTTCTGTTAGAGGGAATCGAGGGGAGGTGGGAGGGCTTCCTGCACACCCTGGATTCTCTGAGCCACAGGCTGCCCAAGCAGCTCCTGCAGAGGATGTTGATCAAACAGCAGCTCAGACCCCACTAACGCTGTCACACTAAGAAGGGAGTTCTCTGGAGACGATGGTCTTACACTCCTCAGGGTCATTTCAAGTTTTGCTTTTCCTTGTGGCGTGGTGAAGGGGGAGCAGGTGTTTCTGAATCTGCGTTGGCACGAGGTCATTTCATGGACCTTATTCCTGAGATGAGCTGATCATTGGCCGCTCCTCCTAAGAGGGGCCCTTCTGCTTCTGCGCTGGCTCTGGTGGCCTCTGTGCTCTCCTCGTCACCCAGAGCCACAGATGCAGTGCCCCGTGGCCCTGCTATTAGGCAGGACTCAGCCCGCAGCCTGGACTCACAGTCCATGTGGAGTGCAAGCTGCGGTTGGCTGAGCAGGAGGAGACGAGGCTTCTCAGCGTGGGCCTGAGTTGGCCCTGCACTGTCTGGAGCCCACGGGGCCCGGCTCGCTGCTGCGCTGGTGGCTGTGGGCTGGATGGCCTTCCTCCATCACAAGGCACCCCACCTGGCCTCACTGTGCACGCAAGGCACTTGCCCCAGGGGTGTGGACCGCGGTCTGCAGGCTAAGTGACCATTAGGAATTATTGGTCCCGGGGCTGGGGTTGTGGCTCAGTGGTAGAGCATTTGCCTAGTGTGTGGGAGGCCCCGGGTTCGATCCTCAGCACCACATAAAAATAAATAAAATAAAGGTGTTGCGTCCAATTACAACTAAAAAATAAATATTAAAAAAAAAAAGAAATTATTGGTCCCAAATGGCTCCCTTCCAGCCGTTCTCTGCCTTCTGCTCTGGCTACACTCAGCCGTCAGTCCTTTTTTCCTCCTCCTGGCAAGACACCTTCCTTCGGGTTTTACCTTCAAAGCCCACGACCCTGCCTCCCGCAGCCTCCTGCGCAAGCACCTGGCCAGAGGCTGCTGGGCCACTGTGGTCTGCCAAGGCAGGATGCTGAGGCAGGAAACTGGGACAATGTCCAACTAACTCACACGGTTCCCTAGTGTCCGAGGTCACCCTGGTCACCCACGTGTGTTAGGCACTTGCTGCATGCAGAGCACTATGCTGAGCACGTGATGGTCACCCCCATTGGGCCCTCACAGCAGCCCTCTGCAATACTGTGGAAGTCAACACTGAGGTCTCTGCAGTCATGTGAAACTTAAATAACTTGACCAAGATGAAACCACTGGCAGGATTAGAGCCTGGGTCTGACACCCAAACCACACCTCCGGCTCTGCCTACAGCACAGAAGCAGCCTGTAAAAGTGACAAGTGGCGAATGGGGGCCCAAGAGATGGCAGAGGCCTGAGCAACCCCAGCCTCCTAAAGCCCCCACCCAGTGCACCTGCACGCCACCCAGTGCACCTGCACGCCACCCAGTGCACCTGAACACCACCCAGTACACCTGCACACAACCCAGAGTGCCTGCATGCCACCCAGTGAGCCTGAACACCACCCAGTGCGCCTGCACGACACCCAGTGCGCCTGCACGCCACCCAGTGAGCCTGAACACCACCCAGTGAGCCTGAACACCACCCAGTGAGCCTGAACACCACCCAGTGAGCCTGCACGCCACTCAGTGAGCCTGAACACCACCCAGTGAGCCTGAACAACACCCAGTGCGCCTGTACGCCACCCAGTGAACACCACCCAGTGCGCCTGCACGCCACCCAGTGAGCCTGCACACCATCCAGTGAGCCTGAACACCACCCAGTGTGCCTGCACGACACCCAGTGAGCCTGCACACCACCCAGTGAGCCTGAACACCACCCAGTGAGCCTGAACACCACCCAGTGTGCCTGCACGACACCCAGTGAGCCTGCACACCACCCAGTGAGCCTGAACACCACCCAGTGCGCCTGCATGCCACTCTGTGCGCCTGCACGCCACCCAGTGCGCCTGCACGCCACCCAGTGAGCCTGAACACCACCCAGTGAGCCTGAACACCACCCAGTGAGCCTGAACACGACCCAGTGAGCCTGAACACCACCCAGTGCGCCTGCACGCCACCCAGTGCGCCTGAACACGCACGCCACCCAGTGCGCCTGCACGCCACCCAGTGCGCCTGAACACACCACCCAGTGAGCCTGCACGCCACCCAGTGAGCCTGAACACCACCCAGTGCGCCTGCACGCCACCCAGTGCGCCTGCACGCCACCCAGTGCGCCTGAACACGACCCAGTGCGCCTGCACGCCACCCAGTGCGCCTGCACGCCACCCAGTGAGCCTGAACGCCACCCAGTGCGCCTGCACGCCACCCAGTGAGCCTGAACGCCACCCAGTGAGCCTGAACACCACCCAGTGCGCCTGCACGCCACCCAGTGCGCCTGCACGCCACCCAGTGAGCCTGAACACCACCCAGTGCGCCTGAACGCCACCCAGTGCGCCTGCACGCCACCCAGTGAGCCTGCACGCCACCCAGTGAGCCTGCACACCACCCAGTGCTCCTCCTGAAACGCCACCCAGTGCGCCTGCACGCCACCCAGTGAGCCTGAACACCACCCAGTGAGCCTGAACACCACCCAGTGCGCCTGCACGCCACCCAGTGCGCCTGCACGCCACCCAGTGAGCCTGAACACCACCCAGTGCGCCTGAACACCACCCAGTGCGCCTGCACGCCACCCAGTGCGCCTGCACGCCACCCTGTGCGCCTGAACGCCCACCCAGTGCGCCTGCACGCCACCCAGTGCGCCTGCACGCCACCCTGTGCGCTTGCACGCCACCCAGTGCGCCTGCACGCCAGCTGCAGAGGGACCAGCCTCCTGAGGGACCCTTTGAGCATTCTCTACTACGTCCTTATAAAATCTGGGGCCTGGGTCTCACCCGTTGAGTGACCCCGGCTCTCGGGGTTCTGGACAGATGAGAGACTCCAGGTGGGAGTCGGGGCGGGATCGGCGCTCGAGGGTGACTGGGTGACTGGCTCCACCAGGGCTGATACAGGGAGGTGCTGGCACTGACCTCCGTACCCTTAATGCCCGGGCCACATCACTCTTGGTCAATGCCCCGTGCTGCCCTTCCACGAGCCGCAGAGCCACGGGCTCCTCGCTCTCCCAGTGCCTCTGCAGTCGCCCTTGGAGGGAGGCCACAGCTCCGCCTCACCGGCACTGCCTGTTGCCCTGGAGGGCGCCTGAAGGGCTGAGGCAGCAAGAGGGGACCTGGTCCCCGTGGGCAGACTCGGCGAGTGAGAGCGCCTGGGCAGCGGCCACTGGTGCCTGTCGGCCTTGTCCCCCCTTGCTGTGCTCCCTTGGAGGTACCAGCACTGCCACCGCAGCTCTGCAGTCCCCGGCTGCTGGGTGGCTGGGCAGGCAGGAGCTCCGCTTTCTGAGGGCCTCAGCCCTGGGCCTGCAGGACAGGCAGCCGTGGGGTGCCTCCCGGGGAGCAGCGGGGCTGGGCTCATTGAGCCTCTGGGCTTTGCCGGCCCTCCAGTGGAGGACGTAGCCGCTCCCTTCAGGGGCCACTTGGTCCCTTCAGCCCAGTGTGCCGACACCTGCCTATGCCCTGTTACTGGGGCTGGTGTGTCTGCCCTTCCTGGCTGCGCTGGAGACACTGAGGTGACGTGCAGGGGACAGGCTCCACGGGCCAGGACAGCTGGCTGCAGTGCGGGCCCCTCCGTGTGCGGCAGTGGCCTGCACAGGCCCGCGTGGCTGGCCCAGCAGCTGCCAGGCCCCGTGCCCGTCACAGCTGCACCCGAGGCAACCTGACAGGAAGGAGGCGCCCTCCAGCCTCCAGTGGGAAGAGGTTTGGGGGTGGAGCCCCAGGACTCCCAGAGGGGGGCATGAGGATGGGTTGGCAGTGGCCTGTGGCTACCAGGCCGCCTGCTCTTCTCTCCCCTGCTCTTGTCACTTACAAACTCTGATTTTGCCATTTTTCTTGACTCAGTGTATCAACTGACCACTTCTATGTGAGTGGACACTTTGTAAGCAAAAGTAGTGGGCAGCAGGTGCAGCTGCCAATCAAACACCTCCGGGCTGATCTGAGCTGCCAACGGCGGGGAAGGCTCTGACTTCTGCTCCTGAAGATCCACCACCAGTCTTCCGATCCTCAGGGGTCACACAGGGGGCTCCCTCTCCCCAAGTTCAGGGCTTGTTTTGCTGTGTCCTTTGGTTTTCAGCAGTGTTTGGAGATTGTCTGTAGGGACCCCACCAGTAAACACCATGTGGAGTGAGATGGAGAACTTCCGACCTCACACCAGGAAGGACGGACCCCCGGGGTTTGGCTAGAACTTTGAGTCAATGGGTTTTTCTTGACACCATTTTCCCAGAGTGGACAGCACCTGTTCTCTGTGGGGTGGGAAGATCCACGCAGGGAGCTGAAGTGGACCCCGTGGACAGGCCTGGTTGCTGCTCAGCCTCTCCTGGGGGAGGAAAGAGGGTGTACGAGGCCGAGGGTAGTGAACCTCGTGAGATGGCTGTGGGGTCAGGTGGCCGGGACCCGTGGCCATCGGGTGCTGTGTGTGCAGGGAGAGGTGGGGGACTGGGGACACCCGCTGAGAGCTGGGAGCCAGAGGGGAAGCCCCTGCTCCTGCCACACCACAGCAGCCTCTTCTCTTCCCAGCTCTCAGAGAGAGACCAAGGCTGGGGAAACCCGGGACACTAAGGTGATCGCCCTTCTGAGGGCAGGCAGCTCGTCCAGGGATGCCGTGGCGTGGCCCCACCAGACAGCAGAGCGGTGGCCCTGTGGTTGGTCAGCCTCTCCATCAGTAAGCCCTCACCCACGCTCACATCCCCCGAGGACCAAGTGGCCCGGGTGGCACCTGCTATGGGGTGGGCTCCTCCCTCCCAGAGGCTCCTCCCACCCAGTCAGAGGCTCCTCCCACCCAGTCAGCGGCTCCTCCCTCCCAGTCAGCGGCTCCTCCCTCCCAGTCAGAGGCTCCTCCCTCCCAGTCAGAGGCTCCTCCCTCCCAGTCAGAGGCTCCTCCCACCCAGTCAGAGGCTCCTCCCTCCCAGTCAGAGGCTCCTCCCACCCAGTCAGAGGCTCCTCCCACCCAGTCAGAGGCTCCTCCCTCCCAGTCAGAGGCTCCTCCCTCCCAGTCAGAGGCTCCTCCCTCCCAGTCAGAGGCTCCTCCCACCCCAGTCAGAGGCTCCTCCCTCCCAGTCAGAGGCTCCTCCCACCCAGTCAGAGGCTCCTCCCTCCCAGTCAGAGGCTCCCTCCCACCCAGTCAGCGGCTCCTCCCTCCCAGTCAGAGGCTCCTCCCTCCCAGCGTGGCTCCTGCCTCCTGCAGGCTGAGTCCACCGTCTGCTCCATGGAGCCAGAACCCCGTGGGACCCTGAGGTCCCGGGTGTGGCATTGCTACTCTCTCCAGACACAGGTGAGGGAGTTTTCTGATACAGGTGTGCTGGGAAGAACCTGCTGCACTGGCCTCTTCTCCCGGTGCAGCCTGACCACTCTACAGAGCAACGAGCACTTTCCATTCCCCTCCACACCAGAGCCCTGCCTCTGCGCGCTCCGGGCTAAGCTCATACCGAATCATCCTCCTCGTCCTGGTCCTTGGAAGATTTAAAAAAATTTTACATTTGTTTTAATTAGTTATACATGATAGTAGAAGGCATTTATGCACTGTGATTTATCACACATAGATGGGATATAATTTCTCATACTTCTGAGTGTACATGTTGCAGAATCACATTGGTCATGCAGTCACGTGCATACACACAGTAATAATGTCTGTTTCATTCCACCATCTTTCCCATCCCCACATCCCCTCCCTCCCCTCCTTCACTTCTCTCTATCTAATCTAAGGCAATGCAATTTTTCCCTAGTGCCCCCTGCCTTATTGTGAATTAGCATCCACATATTAGAGAAGACATTTGGCCTTTGGTTTTGTGGGATTGGCTTATTTCGTTTAGCATGATGTTCTCCAACTCCAACCATTTACTGGCAAATGCCATGATTTCACCCTTCTTTAAAGCTGAGTAATATTCCATTGAGTATATATACCACATTTTCTTTATCCATTCAGCTATTGAGGGACACCCTTGGAAAATTTTGAGGCAGATTTTGAGAACCAGAAAATAAGATTATTATTGTAATAAAACCTACAAGTGCTTCAGAATAGCTAGGAGAAATCATGGCTTTTCTGAAAATGTCAGGGTCCTGGTCACCACTGCTACTCATTTTCACCCACCCCAGAAGCCTGATAGCTCTTCTCCATGCTGCAGAGTAGGCAGGGAAGAAGCCAGAGGTGTGGAGCAGATCCTAGAGCCTCCTGAATGCCAGGCCACCCCGAGAGGGCCACCACTGCCACCTCCTGAAGAGAGTGCCGGCTCAGCCTGCGCAGCCCCTGTCTGTCAGGCCCAGAGGTCCGTGCTGCTCTTAGAGACCCACGACTCCTGCTCCCCCTGACCACGGAAGCCAGCCTTCTCTCCAGGTGGGGAGCCTTCGCGGCTGTTGCTGGAGCCAAGCTTCTCCTGTTTTCTGGGTTTCCTTCTGCAGGTGCTGGGGCAGCAGCCAATACGGTGGCAGGGGCGCGTTGATGCCCAAAGCACTGGACCTTAGATAATTTTTGCCAGAAACTGAGAGCATCCCTGCTAGCTGAGGTCCTAATTAGAGACGGTGACAGGGCTTGGAGATCTATTGTCCTGACAAATGGCTCGCCAGTGGCTGCGTTCCCAGGGTTTGCAGAACTAAGCAAACTCTTAATTAACCGGAGACTTCAGCACATTGAAGCTTTGTTTTAAAAATGATGGGTTTGTTGTTTTTGAACTAATCATGTCTTCATGTAGGTCTCTAAAAAATAAAAGCTGATTTTTTTTTTAAGTTTAAAAAAGAAAACAAAACCTTGATCTCTGAGGTTCAAGAACAAACTGAAAACAGTTTTCTGTGGGGGTCACTAGAGAAGGTTCCAAGAAGGGACAAAGTCAAATCTCACCCAATACAGCGCTTTCTCCACTGGTCTCTGGCTGAGTCCTCCAGGCTTTGTGGCTCTGGGTTTCAATTTTTTCTTTTCACTTGCAAACCCCCCTCTTGGAGCTAAATATTTCTGTCCCTGCAACCTTCATGTGTGGAAGCTCAAGCCCCAGCCTGATGGCCGTGGGAGACGGGCCTTTGGGAGGTGACTGGGGTGAGCGTAGGACACAGGGAGCTTGCTCTTGCTCTGCGTGTGCACATGTGAGGACTCCCCAAGAAGGCGCTGTCTGCTAGGTGCAAAAAGAGCCCTTGCCCGGAACGGCAGCCGCTGGCACTTTGTCGGGAACATTCTGCTGTTCAAGCTGCCCCCCCTCCCCGTGTGCGGCCGCCTGGTGCACGGCTCAGCTGGGGCACACCCAGGTGCTCTTTTAAAAGGAAGTGCTCATGTGCCTTACGGTGACGTGCTTCCAGCACACAGCCCTGTCCTGTGGCACCGAGGCACCATCTGCTGCTCAGAGAGGGGGTGGGTGGACGCCCTGAGCGTGGCCCCCAGAGCAGGAGTGTGGAGAAGACATATCAGTCCTGACCGGCTTGAGAGGAAAGGGCCTTCTAAACCCTCTGCCTCGGCTGTGGAGTGCGGCAGCTGAGGAGCCTTGACCTCCCCGACTCTGTGGAGAGGCTGGGTCAGCCTGGATTATCTAGGGATGGTGTGTGTGTGTGTGTGTGTGTGTGTGTGTGTGTGTGTGTGTGACAGAGGGGAGAGAGACAGGAAGAGGCTCGGGAAGTGACTCGCCATCTTGGAGGCTGCACGCCCCCCTCTGCAGGGCAGCCCAGCAGGCTGGGAACCCCAGGAGCTGTCGCCATTGCTGCCGGAGTGTGCGGCCTGTGTGCAGTCAGAATCTCCTCTTCCTCGGGGACCTCAGTCCTTTGTATTGAGGCCTTTGACTGGATGAGGCCCTCCTGGACAGTAACTGGTGTTATTAACCTATTGATCTAAATCTCATCTAAAAATGACCTTCACAGAAACACCTAGAATAATTTGGCCAAATATCTGGACTCTGTGGCCTCGCCAAGTTGACCGGGAAATTAATGACCACAGAGGCTGACTGTCCCGCCTCTGGCAGCCGAGCTGTGAGCCCTGTAGATTTGCCGCAGACGAATCATCCCCCCAGTGACGTTGGTGGCATCTGCCGCGCCCGGAACGCACCACGCTCGGGTGCTTTTTGAATGAAAGTGAAAGGCTGGAGTCTGCCTTCACCACCGCGGGGTGGAGAGTGGACACAGAGGCCAAGCAGTGGGGCAGGACTGTGCCCCTGGCTTCTGGCCCCCTGGGGCTGAGTCTGTGGGAGGCTGGGAACACAGGTGTCCTGGCAGTGCTTGTCTGAGCGCTGGGCCTCACAGTGTCATATGCCACAGGGAGCCGGGTGACAGCAGAGGCCACGGTGCAGCCTGAGCCAGCGCAGGGCTGGAGGGCCGTGCGGACACCTGCCGGGGGTGACTGGAGGGCCGCGGGTGCTGGGAAGGTGAAGGCCTGACAGAGGCGGGGTGGGGGTGCGGCCGTCCCTGATGTGTAAGTGGCTGCCAGGGGTCAGCACCAGTTCAAGCACGTAGCCTCAGTGGGCAGGAGGGACCCACTCAGGTCCCTGGCCCAGGAGGAAAGCGGCGTGGCTGTTCCACCCCTAGACAAGAGTGGCTCCGGGCCAGGAGCCCGGTTCCTGCAGGGAAGGCCTAGAGCACCCCAGCAGCCAGGCGCGAGGCCTGGACAGTCCCGCGTGGTGGACGGGCAGCACGTGCGCAGGGTGACTGCTGAAGCCCTGCAGGTCCTGCAGCAGGACCGGCCCCCACCGCCCACTGTGCCCCCAGACCTCTGCAGAAACCGCGTTGTCTGTTGGTGGTGCCAAACCTGGGTCCTGGTCCCGTTGACTCCACGCCCTCGGGGTTGGGGCGGCTGGGCCGCCTCAGAACAGAGCCGATCGCGGGCCGGCTGGCCTGTCCAAGCCGGGGCCTGGCAGCTCCTTCTGTAAAAGGCCAGAGAGCGGATCTTAGGCCTTGGGACCCCCTGGTCTCTGTCCCGTTGCCTCGGCCGGCACAGTGCAAAGCAGCCACGACAATACAAAATTCAACCACGTGGCCGTGCTCAATAAGAACTCGCAGATCCCGAAATTTGGATTTCACGTGATTTTCACATCACAAAATTTCTAAAATATTTTTATATCTACTTCAAAATTCAAAAAAATCTTTGTTAGTGGGTCATGGGAAAATAGGGGACAGACTGACCCAGACTGTGGTTTTCCGCACCCTGTCTCATCCTTACTCTCTCTGAGCTTCTTGTTCCCCGAAGAGCTGTGGTTGCAATCTGACTCTCTCTCTCTCTCTCTCTCTCTCTCTCTCTCTCTCTCTCTCTCTCTCTCTCTCTCTCTCTCGTTGCCACTTTTTCATGAGGCCTGCCTTCTTTCCTGACCTCCCTTGAGGCGTGACTCTGCTGTTGCTTCCTGCGTATTTCCCTGGTGAAGCCTGGTGCCGGCCTGAGAGTCTCCATTCTCAAGTGTCCCGCCGTTAGGGTCAGGAGGAAGCTCCTCACCCTCGGGGTTTGTTCTCCTGGGTGGTGCTTCACGAGGGGCTGCTCAGTGTTTTCCAGGTACCTGAGGGAGCTCTCAACTGCAGCTCCACTTGTCTTAAATTCAGGTGCTTCCTGCACCTGTGGAGCGTGTGTGGGTGTGTGGGTGTGTGTGTGCACGTGCAACACGTGCGGTGCGTGTGGGTGTTCAGTCCACGCACTCTCCCTCTCCCTCTCTGCCACCCACCCATGTGGCCTCTTTCCCTTTCTCTTCCCCCCTCACTCCTCACGTCTCCCCAGGGTGTTTCTTACTGTGCTTTTGGTCATCTCTGTTGTCATTGCTGACTTGTGTAATTTACTCTTCATTTTTAAATAAACTTTGTCTTCTCCTTCTATTTCTTTCCTAAATTTGGTAAGTTTCACCTTTATTATTTTTAAAAAAAATATTTATTTATTTGCTTCAGTTGTACACAATGCATTTATTTATACATGGTGCTGAGGATCGAACCTGGGCCGTGCACGTGCTAGGCGAGCGCTCTACCGCTGAGCCACAATCCCAGCCCCTCAACTTTATTCTTTAGTAGTTCTCTAATTATCTTCTGAGTTTGAGTTTGCAATTCATAGTGATCTCATTTGTGCATTTAATTGTATCAAATTTGCATTAGATACCCAACATTTCCCTCTGTATTAAATGTTCTATGTAAGAGAAAGATTTGAACACAAAACCGAGCTAAGAATGTGGATAGGTGACTCAAGTTACACATGACCAGTTATAAATAGCATTTACTACAATAAGAATAAATGTATCATTCCATCTTTTCATTAGGAAAGGAATGGGAAAATTGTAACACTGTGGCAGAAATGGACAGGACCCCGTGTTGGCATGGTTACGAGCCCCTCGTGGGAGTGGAGATGCCGCCACCCTCTCAGCGCTCCGTGGGCCTCGCTGACGCGGCCTCGGGGGGTGGGTAACACAGGAAGCTGCCCTTGTTCTCCCGCCCCACAGGAAGGATGGGTCCCCCGGAAGCTCAGAAAAGTCTCAGACATTTTGGAGAAGATGAAAGTGGCATTTGAATGCTTTGGTCTTGGGCCAGGCAGGAGGCTGGCCTCCTTTGCTGAAGTCCTGAAGGCCTGTGCTCACTCCCTCGCTTGTCTGTGGGACGGCTGAAGGTGGAGGCCAGGTTCCCCTGGAGGGAGGGCATCTTCCCTTGCAGAGGAGCCCTTGACTCTGCAATAAGAAGCAAGATCATGCTCCGAGGGCGAGTTAACACTTGGAGCTCACTGTCACCTCCTGACGAGGACGGTTCACAAGGAGCAGAGATTAAGGTGGGCTCGTCTTGGCTTCCCGTGCTGCTGGCGGAGAAGGACCGGAGCAGTGGATGCGACTCGCGGGGAAACCGTCCTAGAACGCCGCCGCCAGGTTCCCGACACGGGAGGACAGGCAGGGCTCCGTCGCCACCTGCAGTCGGGTTTGAAGGAGGTGGCCGGGGACTCTGAACTGCCGGAGGGGACCCAGTCTCCAGGGGACCACACTGCGGGGAAGTAAGACCTTCACAAAAGGCGGGTGAGCCCAAGCCTGGAGTTGGCTGTGACCTGAGGGCACGAGGCAGCACAGTGCCCCGGAGGGCAGCCGCTGGACCACCCCTGGGGGACGCCAGCTGGACCCAGGGGAATCCCTGGGGACGTCAGCTGGACACAGGGCGTCCCTGGGGATGTCAGCTGGACCCAGGGCGTCCCTGGGGACACCAGCTGGACCCAGGGCGTCCCTGGGGACGTCAGCTGGACACAGGGCGTCCCTGGGGACACCATCTGGACACAGGGCGTCCCTGGGGACGTCAGCTGGACACAGGGCGTCCCTGGGGACACCAGCTGGACACAGAGTGCCCTAGTGGACAGAGGTGCCGTGGGGGGAGGCAGGCGGGGGCAGCCCTGCCCGGGCTGGCGGGTCTCCTGGGCTCGGGGCTGCGGGCTGAGCGCTGCCCTGTGGCCGCAGCCCGACACTCCCCTTTGTGTAAGACCACGGGAAATGTCTGATGGTCTGCTGGCTCCAGGGAAACTCCAGCTCGTCACAGCGTCAAAACCCAGGGACACAGGCAAGGTGACCCAGCTCAGGGTCCCCAGCTGGACAGACCCAGTCACAAAGGCTCTGTGTTCCTGGCGGGGAGGTTCTGGGTGGTCCCCAGTGCCCCTTCCAGCAGGAGGCTGACCCCTGGGGGGGCTGGACCTGCTGTCCTGCCGTCCACCCTGATGCTCCTGCCCCCGTGTCTTCACAGTGGAGCAGGCAACAGGAGCTGCAGGGAGACGGCTTGCGGCTGTCATCACTGCCACTCTGGTGACTCGAGTGAGGTGGTGACAGGTCTGTGGACACACACATTCTCCTGGCAGGACGGGGATGGAGGGAGAAGAGGAGCAGGATGGTCAGCAGTGCTCACCACAGCGCTGTTCCAATAATAGGAAAGCATGGAAGCAGCTTTAATGTTAACTGGGAGAGAGGTAACAATGGAATATTACTCAGCCATAAAGAAGAATGAAATCATGGCTTTTGCCAGTAAATGGATGGAACTGGAGGCTGTCATGCTAAGTGAAATTAGTCAGTCCCCCCAACAACAACAACAACAAACCAAAGGCTGAATGTTCTCTCGGATATGTGGATGCTGACTCACAATAAGGGGTCAGGAAGACTGGAGGTTCACAGGGCTGGATGGGGGGAATGAAGGGAAGGGAGGGGGATGGGAATGGGAAAAGCAGTAGAATTCACCAGACATGACTCTCTGTGATCATGTATGGACACACACCAGTGAAACTCCACGTCATGTACAAACACAAGAATGGGACGTCACACGCCATGTATGTATGTATGATATGTCAAAATCCACCCGACTCTCATGTATATCTAAAAAAAATGGAAGAAAGAAAAACAAGATAAAATGTTCACTGGGAGAGAGCTGGGTCACAGAGTGCCCTGTGGGGGGATGCCTTGGACCACCGCAGCGTGTGCCGGTGAGGACAGCAGAGAGGGCCGCGGGTGTCTCTGCTCGGAGAAGGCGAGCTGTGCAAGCACACTGGAGTGAGTGTGGCCTACGTGTTCACACACGGGGTCTCCTCACCCGAAAGCCACGAAGCGAGACAGGTGTGACGCTCAGCTCCGGGCTGGGGTGGCACAGGGGACTTTCTATTTCCACTTTCTAAATATTGTCTGACACTCTTGTAATGAATGAAATTTTAATCAGAGACAAGAGCATTTGTCACTTTGAAAGCTATATGAGCTGAAGACAAAGCTAACGCCGAGAGGTAAAAAGCTTTTTTATGTATTTCAAATAGACTACTTTAGCAACGATTTTTGGCTGGATAACGACAAAAGAAGCCGAATGCTCCGCTTTGAAGTTTGGCTGGAAAAGCAATGCTTTTTTCTTGGTGATTCCCCCCTGTGATTTATTAAAGTAATCAAGGCTTGTTATAGAAAATTCCAACAAAGTGTGTTTTATTATCTTTCACAGGGTGATCCGAACCGGGCATGTGGCTCCCCCATCTGTCTGCGGAGGTTCAGGGGCTTGGGGAGGGGTGAGCTCCGCTCCTTCTCCTTGCTCGCAGAGCCCTTGTTGATGGCTAGACGTGACTGTGTGCGATGAATTATTAATAGAAGAAGCTGTGAGACCATAAATATTCAAGGAGCGGCATCTGGTTTCCCTGATGCTCTCTGTAAGGCAGCAAATGCCCGTTTTCACCGAGTGCAACGACATGTCAGCCCTAGATCTCCCGCTTGCCTGGGCCCGTGCACTACAAGGGGAAAGACCCTCTGACACTCCCTGTAGGTGTCTAGCCGAGACGCGCTGGTGAGCGGGCACAGCTGCAGGATTCGCCTGGCAGAGACCTGAGACCACAATGTCACCGGCGCCCTCAGCGGGGCTGGGCGGGAGGGGATCCCTCCCACACTTTCATACAGGTGAAATATGGCATTTGAGAAGACACCTGAGGTCTTTGGAGGGGACAAAGAAGGAAGTGTCCTGCAGGCGTCTGCAGCTTAAGGTGTAGGACAGGGGCTTGGGGTCCCCCCAGGATTTCGACAAGAAGAGCTTCCGCCAGTTTCCATCCCAGGAAGGTAATGAATGTCACCTACACGCCCGTGTCTCCGTCTACAGGCACAGAGCTGGGTGGGGAGGAACCAGAGCTCAGAGTAGAGGGGCCTGCTCCTGCTCCTGCCCAGGCAAGTCCTTGGTGGGCGCTCTGTGTGGCACTCACAGGACTCTCTCGGACACTGAGCCTCCGTCAGGACCCCCGGTGATGAACCACCTCTTCTAAACCTGTGAAGAACGTCACTGTGTCTGGTATCTGGGTGGAGGCTGAAGTGGATCTGCAGACTGCTTGGGGGAGCGTGGGCCTTTCCATACTTGGGGGAGTGTTGGTTCTTCCAATCCATGAACATGGGATGTCTTTCCATTTCTTTGTGTCCTTTTCAATTTCTTGCATGGAGAAGGAATATTTCTTTAAACAGCCCTTTCATTTTTGGTATCAGGGATTAAACCCAGAGGTGCTTAACCACTAAGCCACATCCCTAGTCCCCCTTTTAAAAAATATTTACTTTTCAGTTGTAGTTGGACATAATACCTTTATTTTATTTATTTTTATGTGGTGCTGAGGATTGAACCTAGGGCCTCGAACACGCTAGGTGAATGCTCTACCACTGAGCCACAACTCCAGCCACCACCCCCAGCTCTTTTTTTAATATTATATTTAGAGACAGGTCTCACTGAATTGCTTAGGGCCTCACTACGTTGCTGAGGATGGCTTTGAACTTGTGATCCTCCTTCCTGAGCCTCCTGAGCCCCTGGGATTATAGGTGTGAGTCACCGTGCCCCCTTCCACCAGGCTTTTCCAAGGTGTGCTTCACAAACCCTAGTTCCGAGGACTGCTGGTGGACTGGTGCTGTGCTACTGTGAGTGTTCTGTAGCCAACGGGTGCAAGGGATGCTGGGTGAGCAACGCCGAGTCTCTGGCTCTGGAAGAACTGCTAAGAAGACTTGAAGAATGCCACCCCCAGGGAGCGTTCAGAACGTCTGGAGAGGTTTCTTGTCTTCCCGGGGTGGGCGAGGGGGTGGCTGGCAGGTGGTCCAGCGTGGGATGTTACTGGCGTCCTTGGTGGAGGCCAGGGCATGGCTACACCTCCCGCCATGGACAGGACAGCCACCACAACAAAGGACCACCCAGCCCACAGGTCAGCAGTGCGGAGGCTGAGGCATGCTGCCTACAGGCACTGAGGACGTGACCTCCCATCCACCCGGCACCCCACAGAGCCACTGTAGGGAGTACTGAGTGTCCTGTGATGCCCAGGTCAGGACATGCCACATTTGTGGTCAGCGCTGACGGAGGTGTGCACCTGTAAAGCAGGATGTGAGCCCTGTGAAGGGTCATCGGGGTGACGCCCCTCACCCCTCGTGACCGCTGGACAATCGCCTGCTCAGGTGGACCGTGCGTCCCAAGCAGGCCCTTCTCTGGGGTCCTCCTCAAGCTGCCAGCCATCATCAGGCCCCATGGTGGCGTGAACCTCCCTGGACCTGAGCTGCGTTGGGGGCAGCTTGTGCTCTCTCCTCTCACCCACACGCAGCGTGTGGTCTCCACGTGAGCGAGGGTGGGAGCCTTGAGGATTTGGAAAAGGCGTGACAGTGAATTCCAGTGGAGCCCCATGGATGTCAGAGCAGCATTACTTGTTGCAGGACACAGAGCTCATGAGTCAGTGCTCCTCTCTCAAAACAGCAGCAGCAGCACATGACCTCGGTGGGGACGCAGGAGGGAGGGGTCTGCAGGTGGAGAGGAGAGTGGGCAGAGGGCGTCCTGCTGCCCTGTCGCCTTCCTGGTCCCCTTCCCTCTGACCACTTCCCAGACCACTGAGAGGACTGCGGGTGGAGCAGCCAGGCACACACCACAGCACACACACACCCACACGTGCACACATACACACACACACACACATGCACACGTGTGCACAAATATCACACACAACCCCCCCCACAAGCATACACAGGCACGTGCCGTACACCACACATGTCCACAGACATTATGCATACAGGCATGCACACACTTACGCACCACACGTGCACAACTAGCCCTGATGCACAGATACAGGCATGTGCTCAAGTGCGTGCACACACATATACACATACACCAGTGGATGGTGTGTGCCCCTCCACTCCTCCGCCCTCGAGATCTGGGGTGAGGACCAGGACTGGGAGGGCTGGGGAACCTCAGCAAACGCCCCGCACTGGGAAGGATGCACTTTACAGAGAGGTCTTAGCAGGTGAGTGGGGGACATCAGACAAGAGCTGCTTGCTTGTAATTGCTTACAGATTGTTTCAGACCAAGGCTTTTGAAAAGACTGATATTCTTGACTTAAGAAAACAAAAAGGTGTTAATGGGACTTCCGTTTGCAAGACTGGATTTGCCTACGGAGCCTTTCTAAATTAATAAATCTAAATAATAAATCATGGAAATAAAAAACTATGCTAAGATTCTAAAACAGTAAACTTCCTGCCAGCGGAGAGTGGTACTGAAGTTCACGGTGACTAATTTAGTCAAGTGTGAAATCTTAATTTAATCCTATCTTCCTTTTTGAGCTTTTTAAACTGTCTTCAATTTCATTGTGAACCCAGAGACAAAGTTTAAACTTAAATTCTGTACAGCCAGTGACCTGCCTGGTCCCCTTCCCTCTGACCACTCCCCAGACCACTGAGAGGACTCCGGGTGGAGCAGCCAGGCACACACCACAGCACGCGCGCGCGCACACACACACCACAGCACGCGCGCACACACACACACACACACACGTGCACAGGAGAGTGTGTCTGCTT
Organism: Tamias sibiricus; assembly: GCA_025594165.1. Taxonomy (NCBI): domain Eukaryota; kingdom Metazoa; phylum Chordata; class Mammalia; order Rodentia; family Sciuridae; genus Tamias; species Tamias sibiricus. The sequence goes on along the minus strand of CM046664.1, from coordinate 132,601,745 downwards.
CCCATCACTATGACCAGAACACCTGGCAAGGACAACTTAGAGGCGGGAACGTTTATTTGGGGCTCACAGGTCCACAAGCCTCAGTCCACGGCGGGCTGACTCCATGGCCTGGCTTGGGACGAGGCAGAACACCAGGCGGAAGGGTGGGTGGAGGAGAGCTGCTCCGCTCACGGTGGCCAGGAAGCAGAGAGGGGGCGGAGGAGCCGCGGGACAAGGCCACCCCCCCCCCAGTGACCTGCCTCCTCCAGCCACGCCCCACCCGCCTGCAGATACCGCCCAGTGCAGTGACCCTTTCAGATATTGATCCATCCACTGGACTAGGCCACTGATGAGGCCGCAGCTCCCACACTCTTGTTGTTGCACCTTTGCATATTCCTGAACTGTCTCACGGGAGCTCTGGGGAAGACCTCATGTTCAAAACATCACACTGAGTGATGTTTTCACACTTTTTAATAAAATAGTTTCTTATTCTAGTTTGTTATACATGATTGCAGAGTCCATTTCATTTCATATTACTTATAAAGAGCACAGTTTTTCAAGTTGCTGGTTTTATATAAAGTATTTTTACAACAATTGTGTCTTCATACATGTATTTAGGGTGATCACGGATAACTCAGTCTGCCATTATTCCTATCCCCTGCCCCCTCCCCTCCCTCCCCCCTCTTTTTAAAGTTCTTTCATTCCTCTCATCCCCTCTCTCTTGCCTTTATAAGTTAGTATCTTCATATCAAAGAGATTTTCACATATTTTTAAACTCTAGGAGTAAAACACGCGAATGAATATTATCATGAATCACCAAAGGACGAACGCCTGAAGGCAGCCGGCAGTCTGCCCGCTGGTGGCGAGGCCCACGGCCGCGGGAAACAGCCCCACCGGCTCGCAAGGCGCACTCCGAGCCTCGTGCCCGCGCCTTCCCTTCCCTCCCTTTCCGTCTAGGACAGACCCTCTCACTGCTCTCCTTGAAGCCTGCACTCAGCAGCGAAGGCTGGAGAGCAGAGAGCAGACAGTGCCGGTCTCCACTCAGGACCAGTGCTGGGGACGCCCGGTCCCCGGGTCAGGGAGTAGGGCAGCCACCAGGAGAGGCAGGACGTGGCGAGGAGCCAGAGCCGTCCAGAGGAGCATGGCCCATGCAGCGAGCGCGGCCACCTGTGGCACAGACAGTGCAGGGCAGAGGCCCGACCAAGTGCAGGGAGAGCTACTGATGCCCAGATGGGGACAACCTGTCAGGGGCGTTTTTACCCCAGGTCCCCAGCTGGTGTGAGGACAGCAGCACGGGGTTCGAGTGTGTTGTTTTGTCTTCCCTCTCCTCTGTTCCTCCTCCTCCTCCTCCTCTTTCTCTCTCCCTTTCCTTCGTGTTTGGATGGACCCAGGGTCTCCTGCACACTAACCCTCTCTCTGCTCTACCACTGGCTGCACCCCCGCCTCAACCTGCTGGGGCCACATCCTCTGCTGGTGGCTTTTAATCAGCCGTCTGTCATTAAGCCAGGCCCTTACCTCAGTCCCCACTGTTCCTGTATTTTGTCACACACTGGAGGTGTTGCTTGGGCACTTTTTCAAGAGACCTCACATAAAGATTGGTGAGCTTCCTCTCCCCCCTCCCCTCCCCCTCCCCTCCTCCTCCTGCCCCTCCCCTCCCCCTCCTCCCCTCCCCCTCCCCCTCCTCCTCCCCCTCCCCTCCCCCTTCTCTCCTTTACCCCCTCTTCCTTCCCCTTCTCCCCCCTCTTCTCTCCTCCCTCTCTCCCTCCTCCTCCCTTCCCCCTTCTCTCCTCCCTCCCTCTCCTCCTTCCCCCCTCCCCCCTCCTCCCCCTCTCCTCTCCTCCCTCTCCCCCTCCTCCTTCTCCCTCTTCCCTTCTCCTCCCCCCTCCCCCCTCCCCCCCCCTCTCCCCCTCCCCCTCCTCCTTGTGACTGAATCACTGCCCCTGAGCGCCCCCAGCCAGCACACTGACACCCGGGGTCCACAGGGCACGTCGCTGCCTCCCTCCCAGCACAGGGCGCCCTGTCCAGCTCTTGCTTGGGGGCCACTTCAAACAGCAAAAAATGCCTCCAAAAGGCACAAAGATGTAAAGTGTGTGGCATGAAATGGGTGGTGAGCAGGGCACTTGGTGCTCACAGGGTGAGCTGGGAAGGGGGACAGCTCCTCGCCCCACCTCGGCTGGACCACTGTGCCTGGCACTGAGACCCCCTTGGCTGTGTTCTCAGGTGACCACGCGGTGGTGTGAGGTCCACCTCGGGATCGCAGATACAGTGGCAAGTGTGCAAATGTGGGATTCACAAGTCATGAGGATCAACTGTTTTGTGTGAGATAAGCACATGACAAATGTAGACTCTTACCTCGCGGAGGAGCGAGCCAGCCGAGAATCGAGGAAGCTGGTTGGAAAGAACTGGCGGAGCTGGCCTTCCTGGGAAAATGGAGCACCAGCACAGGATTGCTGAACGCAGGCTGGCGGCCTACGGGGCAGGACAGGTAACCTGGGGTCGCTCAGCGGCCACCGGGAAGCCAAAGTCGGCAGCGAGACTCTCCACTGGACCTGCTGGTCGGGCGGAGTGGAGGGGGCAGAATGGGGACAAAGGCAGGCTCGCCTTCCCACGGGGTAGGGCCTCCTCGAGGGCAGGGCTCTTCTCTCTCTCGGGTCACTGCTGTTATACCAGAGCTTAGAGCGGTGCAAGGACTTAGCACATGCTCAATCACACACACGCCAAGTGAGCGAGCGGCAGCCAGCGTCCTGAGCTTCTTTGAGTATCTAACAGGAGTGGGATTATGGGGGTGAATTCTGTTTAACCTTTGAGGAGCCGAGGTGTCCCGTAGTGCTGAGCGCATTCCCACCAGCACTGCACAAGTGTTTCCGGCTCTCCACACCCTCACCACCAGTTGCTATTTTCTGGTTTTTTTGTTTTGTTGTTTCATTGCAATCCCAGTGGATGTGAAGTGACATCTCGGCATGGTTTTGACTTGCATTTCCCTGACGATCAGCGTGACGCGGAGTGTCCTCCCTGTGCTGGGGCTGTTTGCAATCTTCCTTGAAGCTATTTCTGTTGGGATCCTCTGCCATTATAAAGTCGGGTTTCTTGGTCACCAGAGTGCAAGGCCTGTCTCTGGGGATCCAACAAATCAGGCCTGGCCCCTCACCCCATGCCAAGCAGCGGAGGTGATGGTGAGGACCAGGAAGGAGCTTTAATCAGTGGGTAGCTACGCCAGGAGGGCAAGGGGACATTTCCTTAGCCCTGCCTTCCAGGGGCTGCAATGCCTTTGGGGTTCTGTAGAAGGGGGAATGAGGGCAAGGGCTAGGGTGTGCAGAGCTGGAGGCTCTGCACAGCTACCAAGGCAGGTGGCCTTGACCAGGTGTGGCCTGTCCGTCATCATCTCCGGTCTGCCAGGTGGGGCCTTGTCCCAGACAAGAACGTTGCTGTTTCCTGGGGCAGGAATGGTTATCGGGTCAGCCCTTGCTCCTGGAAGCCAAGGTGACGCAGAGCAAGGGGGACGGAGGAACAGGGAAGGACAGAAGCCAGGTCTCTGATCCCGGTCTAGCCACCCGGGACATGTGCAGGCAAAAGGAGGCATCTCAGTCCTTGCTACAGTTTCTCTTTCTGCTGTTGAGCTACAAGAGTTCTTTATGTATTCTGGAGACTCATTTCTTATACAATATGTGGTTTAAAATATTTCTTCTATTTGTGGTTGTCTTGTCTCTTCGCCTTCTCAATATAAAGTCCTTTGATGCACAAAAATGTTTAGTTTGGATGAAGTCCAGCTCAGCTACATTTTTTCTTTTGTTGCTTGTGATCTTGGTGTCATATCCGAAAATCCTTGGCTAATCCAAGGTTATGATGATTTATCCTTTGTTTTTTTAACAGTTTCATCTCATGTTTAGGTGGTTAATCCATTGTAGTTATTATTATTATTATTATTATCATCAGGTTAAATAAATAACTTTTTTTTTATTGCTGCGAGGCAGAGTTGGCTCACTCTTTAGCACAGGGGACCTGGGTGTGGGTTGATGTGGCTCCCCGGGGGTGCTAACAGGCAGCCAGACAGAAGCATCGCTGACCCACTGAGCCCCCGGGGCTCCTGCTGCCCTTGCTCTCCCTGGGATGCAGGAATCTGAGAGGGCTTCCTCCCGTTGCTGCCCTTGCTTCTTGTAGTCTCTCTGCACCATGGAAGAATTTCTCTAGGCTGGGGCAGGATATGGGGAACTTCTGGGCTCAGCTTCTGGCCACACCAGATTCGCACCCCATTCCTGTGGAGTGTGGGCGTTGGGAATCAGGCTGGGAAGCCCTGGCCACTCTCCGCCTCGGTCTAGACACAGTTTCCTCTTGCGGTGGCCATAGGCTTGACTCCTGCCAGCTCCGAGGGTGCTGTTTGCAGCACCCCTGCCTCGCTGGACCCCTGTGCCAAGGCTGTTTGCCACGGTCACCATTTGGTGCCAGTCTCCACGTTCTCTGGAACATGTTTCACCTTCTTGATGAGCTTCTCCAATCACCTGCAGAGAAGCTTCCTCTGCTTCCTGAACTTCAAGCCCTCATCTGAATTAGCAAAGAATTGGTTTATAAAAAGATCATATGGATAGATATTATGTTTTTAAAAAAACTTTTAGTTGTAGATGGACTCAGTGCCTTTATTATTTCATTATTTTTGTGTGGTGCTGAGGATCAAACCCAGGGCCTCACGTGTGCTAGGCAAGTACTCTACCGCTGAGACCCCAGCCCCAGCCTGACCTTATGTTTTATAGCTTCCAAATACACTGTAGTTCTTCCGCAATCTTGTTTCAGCAGAACTTGGAGGTTGGTACGGAAGCGCTATTTCCATTCTGCTGAAAGATATGGGGTTTGAACAGCTGGTTAGACGTGGACTCTATTTGGAAATGATTCCATGTGTCTCCTAAAACTTCCTGTGTAGGGAGCCTGGACCTGGTGTGGCGGTGTGAGCGGGGCTGGGACTGTTAGGACTCGGGGCTGAGGGGGAGGAAGTGAGGTGACTGGGGTGTGCCCTCGGAAGGCATTAAGGTGTTCTCGGGGCCCCCGAGCTCTCTCCAGGGCAAGGTATTGTAAAAGCACCCCTCCTGCGCAGTCATTTGGGGCTTCCTATCTCCAGATGCGATGCCTTGTTCCACCCACACTCCTGCCACTGTGATGCATCTGCTGTGTCATCACCAAAACCAAGCCAGTACTGGCACCATGTCACTGAATCTCCAGACTGTGAGCTAAACAAACCTCTCTTCTTTACAAAGCTACTCTGCCTCAGGTACTTCATCATAGCCACGCAAAATGTACTAATACCACCTTTTCCTGCCTGGACTAGTTGCACATGGAGAAAGTCTGGTACCAGGGCTGTGGATCCAAAGGATTCCTTAATCTGGGTGCCACTAGCTTTGGAGGAGGACAAGCGGCTTGCACTAGGAATCAGGATGGAGTGGGACATCTCTGTGCAAAGGCAGCTTTGCCCTGCGTAAGTAGCACAGGAAAGCCACCAGGGGGCAGCACGAGGCACCTCTGCTTACCTTCCAACTATCCCTTGGTGGAGCCATCACTTCCTTTCTGCAATGGACACTCCAGTCTAAAGGGCTCTGCTTGTCTTTCAGCCACGAGAGCACATCGCCAGCAGGCCCGTGTCTGCGGGCTGCTCCTGGGCTACCCTCAACAGCTGGCGGAGTGCACTGCCCCACCCGCTCTGCCCTGGCACTCACCTCGGCACCTGGGCGAGGCGCTCGGACCCGTGTCCTGCGCTCCTCCTCCAGCACGTGTTCCTGGGGCCCCTGCAGACTGCATGTGATTGTCCTGTCGGCTCCTTTTTGGGCTCACTTGCCCCCTGAAGTCCCTCTGTTTTTGCTTTCCCCTAAAGAACAAAGGCTTCTCACCACTGAAAGTGAATTGGCAACGCCATTCTCTGGCCACCCAGGACTCAGTGACATTTCTAGGAGCTGATGCTCAATCCCGAGGGAGCAATTAAAATCCTAGAGGGGCGTCCTCCTGGGGCTGGGAACTGAACAGACCCACCCTGCCCTAGGAGAAGCTGCCATTCTCCAGCAGGTGACAGTGACGGAGGAGGCCCAGAAGAGGCTCCACTCAGTAGCCTCTCCTGAGAATCCTCCAGACCTCAGAGGTGTGGTCTCTCTGTAGGGCATCCTGTATGCCCTGGCCTGTGTCCACCAGGGGGGACCAGACTGGCTTTAGAATTACAGGTGCGTGGCCCCCTCCCTGGAGACTCTGGTTTAGTAATCGTGGGTCGAGGACAGGTCACAGAGGGTGTGTGCAGCAGGGAGGCTCCGTCACACCTCCACGTTGGCTCTGGAAGGCTGTGCCCTGACTAACAGGCAGCAGGCCCACCTCCCAAGGGCCCCGCGGTGAGATGACCAGCTGGGCAGCACGCTCTGTGGGCTAAGGCTGCCTTGCTGGGGGCATCAGAGTCTCCCCTTGGCTTTGCGTCGCATGCGCACTTCTCTGCTGCCTGGGAAGGAGGCTGCTGCGGGAAGGTCAGTGCTGTTCTAGAAGCAAATGGGCTCCGTCGCTGGCTCCATGAACAGCCTCTGATTGAGAAAGGGCCATGAACAACCCTGTTCTCAGTGGAAACCTGCGAGGGCCCGTTTCTTAGTGCTTTGCCCCTGACACCCATTGTGCTCCCAAATCAGAGGAGGTTGATATTTTCTTTGCTCCACTTTTAGACGTGTATGATTTTGATTGACCAGTTACAAGTGACCAGTTCAACTACAGTCAGCTTAAACAACAGGGACTTCTTTGCTCGTGAGGTGAGAAGGGCAGGAATGGATATCCTCACATGTGACTGATTTCTTTCTTTTCTTTTATTTTAACAACCTTTTTATTTCAGGAGAGACTTAGCTTTGGAGAAAAGTTGCCGACGGTCCCCACAAGCCTCACGCGTCTCCAACATGAGCATCCGACACCAGGGCGGTCTGTCACAGTGGCCGAATCAGTGAGGAACACTGCTGCTCACGAATGTCCACACTTGGTGCTGGTTTCCTTGCCTTCCCTGACTCCCTTTCTCTGTCCCAGCTACTATCCAGGCCATCACGTGACATTTAGTTGTCCTGCTTCCTTAGGGTCCTCTTGGCTGTGCCTATTTGCTCCTAGAAACTTCTCGTGTCTTCTTGGTGTTTAGTAGCATTAAGACTCATGAAGAATCCGGGGCAGGTATTTTGTAGAGTATCCCTCATCGAGACTGTTGGTTATTTTTCATGACTGGTCTAGAATTTTCTTGAAAGTGAATTGAAACACCTTCAAGTGGGTTATGTGTTCCCGGTGGAGCCCAGTCCTCCCTGGACAGCCTCGGGTGGACCTGCACTGTGCCCGCTTGGCTCCTTGCAGTGACCTTCACGGCCCATTGTCTAACGTGCGCTGGGATGGAGAGAGGGTGGGCTTGCTAAAGGGAGCTGAGGTGGGCTCTTGCCTAACCCCAGCTCTCTGGCTGATGGACTGGTCTACAGCTCTTTCATAAAGCTCTTTCATATCCCTGTGCCCCATGACTTCCGGCTCTGCCTTCTCCTTGCTGGCAGGGTCAGTACCAGTGCAGCTCCTGGGAGTGCAAGGGCTCCGCCCACACTGGCAAGGAAGCGAGCGGTTGGCTCGGTCAGACGTCTATCAGGCACCTCCTTCCTTGGGGGCGGGGCTTGGTCTGCAGGGTTTCCGCTCCTTCCTTCCCCTCACCTGGGTCTAGCACAGGCTGCAGAGACAGAGCTGTGTGGTGGGACTCACAGCAGATTGTGGAACCAGGTGGAAGTCCAGAAACAGACTCAGGTCCTTGGGCTGTGCACTGTGATGAACTTGACATTTCAGATGAGCAGGGACAGTGGCCTGCCCACCTAGGAAAATACTCAGTGATGGCCTCATGCTCTAGATAGAGGTGACCTCAGAGAGGTTGTAAACCATGAGATTAGGACAAATGCCGTGAAAACATGGGTAGACCCACACGAAAAAGAGCTTCCGTGTTGAAAGGCACTGCTGGGGTTTGAGTGTGCCGCCCTCGAAGTTCATGTGCTGGAGACCTGGTCCCCCTGCAGGGCCTGGGAGTGCTCCTGTAAGAGCACTCGCGGGGTCATGCTGGGATGGCCCTGTGCTCTCTCTCCTCTCTTTCTCCCCCCATGTCTTTCCCCATGTTATGATGCAGCCCTGGCGCCCCTGATCCTGGACCTCCCAGCCTCCAGATCCATGAGCCAAACAAGGCTTCTGTTCTCTATAAATCGCCCAGCCCTCGGCACTCTGCTGCGGCACCACGGAACAGACTGAAGCAGGCTCCAGAGACAAACTTAATGGTCACCACGTAAGATTTTAAGAGGCTTTTATACGCTCAGAAAATGAACTCTTTGTCCTACAGACCACGTGGAGTTGGACTATTTCTCTATTTGAAAGGTGACAATTCCATTTTGTGGTTTTATTTATTCTCTCCCCATTGGCTGGTCACTCATGATTCCTCTGAAGCCTCTGACCCATTTGTCTGTGGGTTCCCCCTGCAGGGTAGGGACCTTGGTAGTCGTTGTTGAGTGGTGGGACAGAGTCCCACACAACACGGAGTACTGTTCAGCTCTAGCTGCTGAAAGGAAGGGACAGTTCTATAGCTAGAAAGCAAGGTGCACTGAAAAATATGTTATCCAATCAAGGAGAGTTGAGGATGAGGCTGGGGGTGTGAGGTGTGAGAGGAGGGTCACCAGCGTATCAGGATGGCATCGTGGACCCTGGCAGGGGTCAGTTGCTTTTCTTTTCTCTAGGTTCTCTATGTGCATGATGGAGTCTACCACTAGTCTAAAGACAGGTCACCTCGGATCACAAAGGGTTAGGGAGAAGAGGGATTTTTGTACACTAACAATGAAGATATACATTTTCTAGAGGACAAACTAGCAGTGTGTATGCAAAGACCTGTTTATGGCAGGTTTACTCAGACAGTTAAAATAAATCTGAAGCAACTTAAATATTCAGCCAATCAGAGATTGGTTAGGTTATGACATAAAAACTACTATTAAGTTTTTAAAGAATTATTTTGTTTCTAACACATTTTTAAGATAGTGACTTTTGATTTAAAGCAACAACAACAAAAACCTAAAGTTAAGCAGGGCATGGTGGCGCATGCCTGTAATCCCAGTAGCTGGGGAGGCTGAGGCAGGAGGATTGAGAGTTCAAAGCCAGCCTCAGCAATGGTGAGGCACTAAATAACTCAGTGAGACCCTGTCTCTAAATAAAATACAAAATAGGGTTGGGGATGTGGCCGAGTGGTCAAGTGCCCCTGAGTTCATCCCTGGTACCAAACAAACAAACAAGCGCAAAAAAAAAAAAAAAAAAAAAAAAAAAAAAAAAAAAAAAACCAAAAAAAAAAAAAAAAAAAAACCCAAAGTTAAAACTATGTGGAAGCCAATGCAGAGACTGAAGGGGGAGGTGGGGGGCTGGGGTGGGGGTGGAGCTCTGCCTTGCAGCCCTCCTGAGGAAGGGGAGTCCTGGTTGGCGGGGCAGGATTTTCACCATGCATCATGTGAAAGTGCTGACAATAAAGCACGATCACACCACAGTCTGTTTCATTGTAAATATGTGTACATGAGTATTTTTATCTAAGCAAGGATGGAAAATATATACCCAAAGCCAACATCATTATTCCCATCCTTACAAGCATTCAAAATGTTTTTAGATGCCTGTATTTCCTACAGTGAATACTAATTGATTTTAGCATGATTTTTTAAAGTCCCCTGAAGTTCTTTTCCTTATTAAATATTCCCCTGGCCAACTAAATAGAGCCTGTCCTCTAGGACCCTGCTGTCCTTGGAGCCTGCGTGGCTCACTGCGGTGGCGTCTCTGAGAGCGTCTCTGAGAGTGATGCGAGGCACCTGTCCCGTCATCACATAAGCTCCTGGACAGCAGGAGCCATAGAATGTATGCAGGGAAAAAACACAGGCCACCTGCGTTACCGTCACCGGATGAGTCGCATTGACCTTCGTTAAAGAGAATGTCCCCTGAACCTCTGTTGACTCAAATATGAACAAGTACGAGGAGCACAGTCCAGTCCGTGCAAAACCAGGCATGACCCCCTGCGCCTCTGGTCTGGACGGGGCCGCAGGACATATTGCGTGCAGACAGGCTCTGTGAGTGGGAGTTGGACGCGGGCCAGAGGGAGCGTCCTCCGTGTGGCAGATGATCCCAGAAGCATGCTAGGGAGCGGGAAGGTGAGACAGGGCAGGACGCGGTGATGACCGTATTATAAGACGGCCACCACCGCAGGCTGCCAGGGCGGCAGGGGGTGACTCCAGGCCAGGGTGGAACTCAGCCCCCTAAAGTGGAACGTGCCCCCTGAGTGGAGCCGCCTGCCCGGGCAGAACATAGCCTGCCGGTGGAGTGAAGCTCCCAGGCGGCTCGGCCCTGCAGACCAGCACGGCCCTCTGCGCCCGGCAGCCCCTGGCCGGCTGGTTCTCTTGAGCGGCTGCTTTTCCCCTGCCCCGTGGGCGGCACACTGGGTTCTAAGGAGGCCCAGGCTTGGCCACTGTCCAGACGCGGGCTCTGGATGTGCGAGCAGTGGGCGCAGAAGTGTGGGGGGTCCGGACCCTGCCGAGAGGTCTGCAGCTGCCAGGCAGGTGCGAGGGCACAGGGACCACGGTGTGAGTGACGGAGCTCTTCTGCTCCCAGAATGAAAAGGCCAGCATTGACTTATGGTGGGAGAGGTCAAGTCGGCTTCCCTTGTTGTCGCCGGAAAGGGATTGCAGCCCGGAACAGCGGCGCCGCGGGAAGGAGTCCGGAGACAGGATGGAGACGAAAAAATTCTTTAATCTTTCTGTCTCTGTCTCTTGTAATTTCTAACACCACATACACACTCTCACAAGAAACCAAGACACCTACTCTTACAAGAAACTACAATATATCTATACAATAGCGATAACCCTGTCCTTTCTCTCTCTGGTCTCTTCCCATGCGCCCGAGCAGGAATGGCGCTAGCTCGATCTGCTGAGTCACGGCTCAAATCTCTCGAGATCCTGGGCCAAGTCCCGCGACATCCCAGGCCAAGTCCCGTGAGACTACGGAAGGCGGAAATGCCCAAAAATGTCTATGGCCCGTAGTCAACCGCAATCTTAGCTATCTCCCCAAACAGGGCTCCTGCACTCCGTTCTGTGTCTGACTGTGCCAGTACCCACTCCAGCTGGGGAGAGCTGGAAGATGAATGATCACACGGCGGGTCGTGGCCTGGTCTGCCTGGCTCAGAGGGCACCGGAGCGAGAGTCATGACGACGTAGGGGAGGAGTGTGGAGTCTTCCCCACCCGGAAGCTGGCGTCTGGGGTCTCTGCACACAGATGTGGCTCACTACCCACGTGCTGAGCCCAGGTGGGGGCCCTGTGACCCCGGGTCCCCTCCATGTCATGCGTCAGCACATGCTGTGTGGCATGCCTCAAGCCCCAGGTGAACAGAGTCCTTCCACCAGGCAGGACAGCCCAGGCCTGAGCCTGCCCGCCCAGGGCGGTCGGCAAAGCTGACCTCCCTTTGGGTGAGGCTGAGTTCTTCACTGCACTGAGTGGGAGGTGCCGCTGTCCTCCCAGCCAGGGCCCCTCTGCAGGGCCCTCCCTCCTCTGTCCACCTGCTGCCTCTTCTCTCCTACAGGGTGTATCCAAGGGCACGCCCCAGTACCTGCCCCGGGACGATTTCTGTCCCAGGGTCTATTCCCAGAGAGCCGTGCTGTGGAACCTACGGCACACATCTGGACAGAGCTCTGCACCAGCACACAAGAAAGTACCTCCGTGTGACCCGACAGGTAAGGTGTCACTCCATTTGAGAATAGTGAAAAGGTGCAGAGGTTTGACTCTGTTGAGGAATGGACAGACAAATGTGGGGCAGTCGCACGGAGAGCGTTCCAGAGCTCCTGAGAAGATGCACGACTCCAGGCCTGGCAGCAGGACGAAGCCTTAAGCACACACTGACGGAGAGAGACACATCACAGGAGGCGTGTCCCATTGCACTACTGATGTCGAGTGCACGTCATAGTCTGCACCCGTGTTAACAGGACATTCACATCCATGAACCTCACAGGAGCAAGTCTGGTACGGTGTCGGCCTCTGTTAAATCTGGGTGGTTAGAGGCCCCCAGTGGCAGAGGGCCCTTGTTTTGTTCTTCCCCTCAGGACCATGAGCATTACCATTTTGGGTCTCAGGTCCAGTCATCGGAGAGGTCGCTCTGATGTTGGCTTGTGTTCTCTGCCCACTGCAAGACCCACATCTTTGGATGGTCCTCTGCCGAGAGCCTGCACCCTTCAAGGGCTGTAGGACTCCTTGGCGAGCCCTGAGCCTGGCTCCCCCAGTACGGCACCCGGGCAGCCCCCGCGACTGCCCTGGGCAGCTCTGTCACCTGCGGACCCACGAGCTCCCAGCTGCTCTGGAATTCCGGGCAGGCAAGGCTGACACTTCAGAGGGAGGCAGGAGCAGGCAGCTGCAGCTGGGAGGGGTGCAGTGGTGGCTGGGGACACTGGGCCACCCAGGGTGCTGGTGGGGAGGGGCTGCTCGTGTGGAGAGAGGCTGTCCTCTGCAAGGCTGCGGAGGGACCCGGCTCTCCAGCAGGGGTTATAATACTGATTATAGAAAGAGAATTTCAACAACAACCTGTCTAGAAGTTAATGTGACATAGGACAAGAGAAGCGATGATGGAGTGTCAGGGAACTTCTCCTTCTTGGTAAAGTCAAGAAAACTTTGTGAATGAAAACAGACTTAAGGCTTCACGTTCACTGCCAGTCACCTGTGTCCCTAATCCACCCCACCCCCAAACCAGCAGCACACAATTGATACTGGTGTGTGTCACCAATGTGCACCTGGATTTGCTTTTTACTTAATCTACTGTGGTGCTGTGCTCATATCAGCATATAGGTGTGTGTGTGTGTGTGTGTGTGTGTGTGTGTGCGCGCGCGCGTGCACGTGCGATTCTGTATTCTAAGGTGGCTCATTGCATTGAGGATGCTCATGTCATTTCTAATCCTTTGCAGTTACAACCAGTCAGATAATTCCTGGCAGCAGCACTGCTAGGGCAAGGAGAGACTAACCCAGCGCACGTGCTCCCCAGGGCTGTGCTGGTGGCAGCTGCAGTGACCCAGGGGTGGCCAGTCCTTCCTCAGCAGAGACAGTGGACTTCAAGGAGCCGCTGAGCTTTCCAACCCCCGCCACTCGAGAGGTAACACAGGACATCTCAGGTAGTTCTGTCTGCGAGTCTCGTTGTGAGGAGAGCCGGTATCTTGTCCCGTCTGAGGGGACTCAGGCTTCTTTTCCTGTTCTTTTCTCTGGTCTTTACATGGAGCTGCGTGCGGGTCTTCATTTGAGGTGACTTGTGGGCTTTCTAGGAACTGGGAAGATCCACCCTTCATGGGGGTGTTACTAACAAGTGCTCCTCTAGCTCTATGTATCTTTTGACTGATGCAAAAAAAAAAAAAAAAAAAAAAAAAAAAAAAAAAAAAATTTCTGCCTGACAAAGGTGCCACCATCACCTTTATTAATCTTTAATTTTCTGCTTCTGGGTGTTGTGTTTTCTATCACAGCTCTAGGCTAAAATAAATTTCCCACTGGTTATTTACTTCTTACTGGTTATATTTTTGCATTCAGGCTTTAAATCCATTTGGAATTTATCCTGGAATCAGGTTTGTGGTGCAGACCCAACGTTACTGTTTTTGGGAACGCCAACCTATTGCCTACGTGCAGTGGCTGCTTTATAGTGCCGCCACCCAGCGCTCAGAGGTCTTCGAGGGCAGGGAAACCTCTCTGTGTGAATCTTTAATGGTGCACAGGGGTCATCGTTTTTGTCCAGATCCATAAACTGTCCAACACCAAGAGTGAGCCTAGTGTAGACCATGGACTTGGGTAGGAGTGGCATGTCAGGGCCCTCTGGGGGGGTGTGGACGTGGGGCGGCTGTGCGCAGGGACAGGGTTTACATGGGAAATCTCCCCTCAGTTTTGCTGTGAACCTAAAACTGCTCTAAAAAATCTGTTTAAAACAGAATGTAAAATATGATGTCAATAACTTTATCTTAATTACATAATTAAAATTTTAGTATTTTGAATGTTTTGGTTAGATCAAATATATCATTAAAATTTAAGACTGTATATGACATTCCTCCCTCCCTAGGCGCAAAGGTGGAGGCTCGTTCCTCTGCTATGGGTCAGACTTAGTGACGTGCTTCTGATTAACAGAATGTGACGGAAGCCATCGTAACACGTGTGGCTTGTGGCTTCTGAGGGCCAACTGCAGGAGTTGCTGCTTCTGCCCTGCTCTCGGGTGGCTTCCGGGAGCAGCCAGCGCCATGCTGGGAGCCGGCTTATGCATCGTACAAAGACTTTGAGTTGAGATAGTCACCCATGGTTACGCCAAAGTAACATCGACGACTTTTAAAAAGATAAATCCAGAGCTGTGTTTTGTTGTTTTCTCAGCCTTACTTCTCAATATACTCATAAAAAAAACGTTAAAAGCATAAGGATTGGGGACCTCTGATCATTGCAGGAAGTTGCCGGTGGTCCTCTAGCAATAGTGCAACCCAGAGATGGAGGAGGGCTAGGCCCTTGGTGCTGGAGGGCCCCATCCTGGGCAGGTGTCTGACAGTCCCTGTGGCTCAGACCCTCCTTGTGCAAAGTGGAGGAGGAGAGACGTGGCCCCGGCGGCTTCACCTGGTGCCTGCCCCATGCCCAGTGTGATCTGTGAGAATGATAAGCGCGCCTTAAATGCTCCCCAAATACTTAGGCAATCGCTGCCCTGGCATCATGCCCACTGTGATTGAGCATCAAGTGACTTTTGCAAGCACATAAAGAAAATGACAAATCCTTCTAATTTTGGAGAACGAACATGGGGGGAGGTTGCATCGGGGTGGGAAGCTGTGGAGGGTGATTTGTATTTTGTTTCTGTTCTCTTCTGTGTCATGGGCACAATGCCTCCTTCCCCCAAGGAGAGGGAGGCCTGGCCCAGGAGCTGGCACGAGCTCTAGTTCCCGCCTCCTGTCCCTCTGTGGCCAGCTACCCACAACAGCCCCAGGAAGGGCGGTGGATGTGTATAAAAGGGCAGAGAGCTGGGTTTCCATCCCTGACTTACTTTGCTTACTAATTAATGTCACATGTGGCAGACTGGGGCGAGCCTAGCTGTCCTCATCACTTGTGCAGAGCAGTGGCTCATCCTCCTGTCTCACTGCTGTGAGAGTCCCCCTCGGTGTCCCCCAGTGCAGGCACCCTTCAGCCCCTCCCTCCCTTAGCCCCAGAGTCCCTCAGTCCAAGGATCCCGAGTCCTAGCGAACTTGAACCCAATGTTCCCGAGTCCCGACATGTCTGAGGCCAGCCTCCCCGTGGCTTCTCCTCCTGGGATTCGGGGTCAGAGTCCGGGGCAGGTGCACCCTGGTCACAGGCCTGTGGACTCAGAGCCCAGAAGGCAGGACGGAGCCGCTGTGCCTCAGGGGTCTGTGCTGGGAGGCAGCCCAGGCCTCGACGGACATGGAGGAATCCCCAGCGAGTGAGAAGGACACGGCTGCGGGGCAGGCCCAGGGGTGGGCATGTATGTCCACCAGTGCCTCCTCTCAGCTGGCGAGAGGCCAGGTCATACGTCCAGTGTGGGGTGGGCAGCACTTCAATCCATGAAACAGAAGGTTATGAATAACACTCGGACCCTGGCCTGTGACTGCAAAGTCCCTTCCAGCGGGACGTAGGAACACTGCGGACCAACAGCACACCTGCAGGCCTCGCCTCCGCCCCTGCGGGCTCCGCCTCCGCCCCTGCGGGCCCCGCCTCCGCCCCTGCAGGCCCCGCCTCCGCCCCTGCGGCAGCTCCCTGAGTGCGAGCTGCGCGTTTGGCACCACCGTCCCCCTCCGCCTCGCCAGGAGCGGGGCTGCCTCCTGGCTGCAGCGCAGTTCAGAGGTTGAAGCCGTCCTCGGTGGGTGTGTCTCCCCTCCTTGCTCCCCTTCCAGAAAGAAGGAGGGATCAGACTAAAACACACCCAGAGACACGTCTGCTCCCACCCAATGACTGTCTGGCCCAGAGGTCCCCAGATCTCCCCTAGAAGCCTCGGTGAAGGGCACAGAGTTTCTGAATGTCAGTAGCTAATGTCAAAATGAGAGAGACTCCTGCTCACCCCCACACGTGGAGGACAAGGACAGCTGCCTTAAGCTGAAAACTAAAGGCCCACCGCCCGCCTGCTGGGGTCAGCTCCCACCCGGCCCCCTTGCCGACAGCCCCCACTGAGGCCCTGATGCTGCGCAGCCCCTCCCACCCCTCCTGACTGCCCCACAGACCCCGGCTGCTGTGACCACTGTGCCCAGCCCTGATGTCCTGGGAGCACAGGAGACCTGAGAGCTTCCCTGGCCAGCCTGGGCTTCTGGCGGCCCGAGGTCCACAGGGCAGGGGATTGCGGTGAGGCCGCCCAGGCAGGCAGCGTCGGGGCTGGATAAGAGGCTGCCTTCCAGCAGTCTTTGCTCAGGTGCACTCAGTAGTCACCCTGCTCAAGAGCCTGGTTGACAACAAGTTGCGGGTGACAGGCCGTGGGAAAAAGGACCCAGTGGCTTTGGGGCCATCATGCAAAGTAAAGAGTAAATTTTACATTTTGAAAAAAAATAAATGTGAAGTGATAACTGACAAAACTTCATGGCACTTGCTGCGTATAAAGAATTCCAGTATTTGTTGTTGTTGTTGTTGTTTGTGGGTGGGGGAGAGTACTGTGGATTGTACTCAGGGGCACTCGACCACTGAGCCACACCCCCAGCCCTATTTTGTATTTTATTTAGAGACAGGGTCTCACTGAGTTGCTTAATGCCTCTCTTTTGCTGAGGCTGGTTCTGAACTCCTGATCCTCCTGCCTCAGCCTCCCGAGCCATTGGGATGACAGGTGTGCACCACCAAGCGGGCTAAGAATTCCGGTATTTTCTATGTGCTCAATTCCATTTTAAAACCATGCAGTCTTCCCTTGCCAAGTTGATTGCATTTCGTCGCCCACAATGTGGGTATGACTAGATCAGCAGACCCAATGCCTCACTGCACTAACGGGGTTTCCAGCGCCAGCCACTTCCTGTGAGACACAGAGACCCCCAGAAGGTGTTGAGTTGAGTTGGGACATTTGTGTTTAAATGACTGTTCCTATTAATTTCCCCCTCAGTATCAAAGCAACAGATGTTAACCATGAATATTTGGAAATTTTTCAAAAAAATCAAGGAGAAATCAAAACCACAGCGATCTTTCCCCCGGAGAAGTCCACGGAACCCAGTAGCTCACCCTTCTCCAGTTCTCCTCTCTGCCATCCGTCCTTCCTTTCCAGAATTAGTCTCCTAATGCCATGAGCATTCTCTCACATTCTTCTTCTTTTTTTTAATATTTATTTGCTTTTAGTTGTACACAATGCCTTTATTTTTACGTGGTGCTGAGGATCGAACCCGGGCCACACACGTGCTAGGCGAGCGCTCTACCGCTGAGCCACAACCCCAGCCCCTTCACATTATTCTTTGAAAATAAGGTTTTAAAGTCTGCATGCTGCTGTGTCGTTCAGGTAGAACTTTCTCACTTCTCCATTTCTCATTCGGGACATCTAGTGATGTGTTCCATAAGCAATCCTGGGTGAGCATCTCATGTGTATGTTGTTAGTAATGCCTCCCATTATCTTAGGATATATTATTAAAGATAAAATGACTGGGCCAAAGCGTAGGTATTTTTAACTCTTGGTTTTATTTATTTATTTATTTATTTATTTATTTATTTATTTGCTTTAGTTGTACACAATGCGTTTATTTTTACGTGGTGCTGAGGATCGAACCCAGGCCACGCACTTGCTAGGCGAGCGCTCTACTGCTGAGCCACAACCCCAGCCCCTAACTCTTAGTTTTGTTAAGAGGAAAAATAAAATATGTGAAAACTACCTAGGAGTGGGACAGCTGGGTTACATGGTAGTTCCATGCCTGGTCCTCTGAGGACTTTCATACCACTTTCTGCTAATTTGCTCCCACCAACAATGCACCTTCAGCACCCCTGCCCCCTGAGCCTCGCCAGCATTCATTATTATTTGTATTCTTTTTTTTCTTTTTTTGGTACCGGGGATTGAACTTAGGGGCACTCGACCACTGGGCCACATCCCCAGCCCTTTTTTGTATTTTATTAGAGACAGGGTCTCACTGAGTTGCTAAGTGCCTCGCCATTGCTGAGGCTGGCTTTGAACTTGTGATCCTCCTGCCTCAGCCTCCCGAGTGCTGGATGACAGACGTGTGCCACTGCGCCCGGCATATTATTTGTATTCTTGATGGCTGCCATTCTCATGGGAGTGACATGGAATCTCAGTGTAGGTTTGGTTTTCATTTCCCTGATTGCTGAGTATGTTGAATATTTTTTTTTCATGTATTTGTTGGTCATTTGTATTTGCTTTTGAAAAATGTCTGTTTAGTTCATTTGCCCATCCATTGATTGGGTTATCACTTTGTTGGTGTTGAGTCTGGGGGTCCTTTATGTATCCTGGATATTAATCTTCTGTCAGAAGAGTAGCTGGTAAAGACAAAAGCAAATAAATGAATAAGTGGATATTACACTGACTTGAGTTTTTGGTTTTAGAATATGGTCAGAAAACATGTTTAATTTCCCTGCAGTAGGAGAGTAATCAAATGAATTGTTTTTCTTAATGCCATCAAGATGGGTTATATTTTCATAGGTTTTGAGTATAATTTATCTTTATGAAAACTTAGAAAGCTTATTGATAAATGTTTTATATCAACCAATGAAAATTTAAGTTGCCATTAATTTTCCTATTAACTCAGCTCCACAACACATTAAATATATTGACCATTCTTCAAAACACTTGAAATAACTAAAAGACCAAGGGTCTTTAGCTTGTGTAACTAGGAAAATTTGTATTTTCTCCTTGGGGTTTGGAAGTGTGAAAGCTATCATTACAGCATAATGCAAATGGAAAATATTTTATCTTTGAAACTTTTTCTTAAAACTTCAAAGTTGTCAGCAAGCACCAAATTGTCTCGAAGATGTCTGTCATTTTTACAAAGCAATCTGTATTTCTGATCTTATTTTTTCATAAGTTAAGATGCATCCAGATGTTTTTGTCTGCCATTCATATTGTCAAACTTCCAATGTAAGTTCTACCGTGCCCCCTGCCCACGTGGAACCCCCTGTTCTCTGCCCACTCACCAACACTGCTTTTCCCAGTTGTTGGTAGCTTCAGTAAACCATGGCCTCTCATGTCTGCATGTACCTGTCTTTGGTTACCCGTAGGTTGGACCATTTCATGGTTTGGGGCACTGTTGTTTTGCCGGCATGTTTAAGTCTGTTCCTTTTCTTACTGACTTGGAAGAGCTCTTCAAGGACATATGTGCTGTTCATTATACGTGAGGAACATTTCCCCCAATTTGTTAAAAGTGACAGCTGAAACAGGTCACGATCAGTCACATTGTTGAGTTTGTGAGGCCGACAACAACATGACAATGGCAATAAGCCCAGAAGCTCCACACCATGGTCTCCACGGTTCCCTGGGGGAGAGGTTTTAGGCTTGGGAAGGCTGAAGTTTTCAAGTCCGTGATCAGATTTATTGAGTTTTCCTTTGTGACTTATTCCATTGCTTTTGTGCTTAAATATTTTTTCACTTTCAAGATCAAATACTTCACACTATTTTTTGGCCTTAGTTTTATTTGTTTTTTTTTTTTTTTCACATTCAACTCTAATAAGTCAGGGAACTATTTTTGAATAGGAAATTTGTTCCTTTAAGAAGCAAATGTAGTTTTCTGAGTGGAATATGTGAACATATTTATTCACTATGACTCACTTAACAGGTGTGTCCTTAGAGTGTGACCACAGTGGTGATTTTGCCAAGCCATATCATTTGCTTGCCCCCCTTGGAAGTCTGTCACTTTACAGCATTCTGTGCACAACATTTTGCTACCTGAGTGGTGACTTCCCATCGCACCCGTTCCTTTGACTCAGTCCCAAGTCTTCACAAATAGGGTGCAGAAAGGAGAGGCCACCTGTTCTTAAATGTTTTCCGTTTTTAAAGTATTGATGCAGTAGTAAGTCTAGGCCACCATCAGGACTCAGTCTACGTGGGTTTGCTGGGTGCCAGGACCCTCAGGTGCGGCTTCCACATGGGCTCCCCAAACAGCTCCCCCAACCCCAGGCCTCAGGTCCACAGGGACAACTGGCCAGCCAGCAAGTCCTCCTGGTGCCTCCTGGCATTTATTGACCTAACGAGGCTTCCCACTCCCAGCCAGGGGTCCCATAGTTCAGGAAAGGTGCAGGTTCTTAACCAGCTGTCATCTGATGACTTTCAGAGGTGAAGACGGGCGCCAGGAAGTTGGATTTTATATGAATGTCCAGTGACCATCTTGACTATTGACGTTAAAACGTAGGCTCTTTGACCTAGTGGAAACAATTCTGATGGTATTGGGAAATAGGAAAAGCTACGGAGTCAGTCAGTTCAATCAGAAGATAGAGAGCACAGCAGGTATCTCAGCGAGGAGTCAATGCAAGCACTGTTTGCCAGGCACTCCACACAATAAAGGCTCAAAGGAGCAGCGGGTATCACGGGGGGCCCAGGGGATGAGGGAAGAGGTCTAGATCTGCAGGGGCGCCCCAGGGGTCCCCATGCCTCAGGAGGTGCCCCGGCTGGTGGGAGCTGGTCTCTGCAGCCAGGGCACAGGAGGAGGCTGGGCGAGTGGTGGACAAATGCCCAGTGGAGCCCAATGGAGCGACCATCCGGCAGAACGGAGAAGCCCGCTAGGCGACTCAGAGGACCAGGAAGCAGCAGAATGGAGCAGGGCTGTGCGCCCTGCCTGGCAGCTCCCTCCTGGGCCCCGTGGCAGAGCCCTCCAGGAGCCCCTGGCAAGTGGATGTGTCTGCCCAACGCAGCATCTGGAAGCCAGGGCAGAGAGGTGGTGCCTACTGACCGGCACAGCGGGCAGGGTCGCTCGTGTTCCACCCCGGAGCCACGTGACAACCGTAGAAGTCAGTCCCCCCAGGAGGAAGCTCTGGACAACACCGTCCGTTGACTGACCACGAGGCCGCTCTCTTTGGCCCAGGGCTTGGTTTTTTCCACTTGACCAAACAGCTCGCCCGCCCGAGTCATTAGTGCTGACGAAAACGTCCCAGGCTCTAATGTGCCCGTGGTGATCGTTAGTGTCGCCTCTCCTTTGCACTGTGCTTCCCGCTCTCATTTGGTTCCCACACACTCAAGGCAAACAAACAAGAGCAGACCCTGACCCCCGTGTGAGCTCTGGTCTGAATCAGGCTCTGCACGGCCACACCAGGAACACCGGCTTGGTGTGTCCCTCTGGTGGTCAGAGGCTTGGAAGAGACCTGGGTTTCCGTCCCGGCGCTGCTCAGGGCGTTATCTAGAATCTAGTTAAATAAACATGTTCTGACACTGTGCCTGGAGGACTGGGTCCTCGCGAGCTGGAGACACAGAACTGCTGTGACATGGAGAAAAGGGACGTCACTTTGTGTTCAGACGAGTAAGCGGCTCCTCCACACCGTGTGTGTCTGCGGCTCACCAGCTCCCCACACGCCCACACCGTCAGCTCCGTCTGTCTGTCTCTTCACTTACCCGTCGTACTCCTGTGGAAAGGCCAAATTCAAACACCTTTTGAACCGTCCAGCCTTGGGCTCCGAGATCCTGTGGAGTCTCAGTACCTACAGGGTTCCTAGAGGTCTGGCCAGGGCTCCTGACGTTCCCGGGAAGGAAAGTGGGCTGTTTGTCCCTCTCCTCTGTGGCCCTCACTTCCTGCTCGCTGCCTGACCCCCCCTGCTCAGATCACGAGCTCCCGTGGTGGACGTGGCCCTGAGAGGTCCTGCTTCCCCTGCGTGGCCTTTCATGGTCCAGCTAGCCGCTCGGCAAGGACCCTGCCCCTCGGCTTTGTCGGCGTGTGACTGTGTCCATTAAACTGCACACCGAGTGCGTCCCTCGGTGAGTCTGGGCGTCCTGTTTCTATACACCATGAGGGTGGTCCCCCAGTGGAGCTGAGGGGCACGTCCACCAGGGGGCTTTTGGGTTGCTGGTGAGGTGGCCCACCTTGCTACATGCAAACCGTGCAAGAATCCTTTTGGGTATCTGTGGGGCAGTTCTACCTCCAGGAGAAGCCCCACACTGGTGAGGGCCAGAGGCTGACACGGGCCCCCGACTTCTCAGGGCCCTGGTCACTTATTCTAGGCCCAGCCTGAACGTCACCTCTCTGACGCCTCCTGCCTTCCCTAGGCGCCTGCAGCAGCCACTGTCTGGGCCGTCCCCTGGCAGCAGAGCCCGGAGCTCTCCTGGTACTGACCTTCCTGCTGTCATCACAGGTCTCCCCTGAGCTCAGCTCCTCACAGGCAGGGCGCAGCAGCAGAGAGAGCGCGAGCATCGTCGTGGCTTGAATTGTGTCTCCCCAAGTCCACGCCTTTATCCAAGTCCTGCTCGTGGTACTCAGAACGTGGCCGTATTTGGAGAGAGGGTCACTGAGGGTGAGATTAGTTAAGATGAGGCCATGCCGGCTTTGGATGGGTCCTCATGCAGTATGACTGGTGTCCCTGTGAAGACAGGACAAATGGACGCGGAGACGGTCCAGCACACGGGGAGAGGGCCTGTGAAGCGAGGGCGGGGCTCCGGTGAAGTGCCTGCAAGCCAGGGATTGCCAGGGACGGTCCCAATCACCAGCAGCCCAGAAGGAGGCCTGGACAAATTTCTCCCTCACAGCGTCAGAGTGAACCAGCCCTGTGGACACGCTGGTCTCTGAGGCCTTCAGAATGTGAGGCCACCATTGCTGGTGTTTAAACTGCCCGTTTGGGTCTTGGTGATGGTCTAGGAGGCACAGGACGGGCCACTGCTGTGCCTGGAGGCCCAGGCTGGGGGCCCACCTGCTTTGCCCTCCTCTGCAAAATCAGAGCCCTGTCAAGTCCAGGCGTGCTTGTGTGCAGGATACCGAGATGCAGAGCCTACCAAACACCTGGCACGTAGGAGGCCCTGTGTGAGTGTTAGGCACCAAATGAGATGTGGAGTCCTGTAAATAATGAGCGCGTGACCAAAATCTTGCCTTTTGCCATCCCCAGTGCTGCGCTAACCCTGAGGGATCCCCTTCTCTAGGACAAGAGGACACAGTCTCACACGGTGCCTCATCCTGGCCTCCTCCCGCTGCCCAGTGCTGCCACGTGGCTTTGCTGCTGTAACCACGCACACCCACAAGCACATGGCACTTTTCTGTAGAATTGCCAGCCTCACGTGTGCACTTAAGGGAAGGCTGTCTCTGCTGAAGTTCTCCAGAGCGAAAGATGCGGCCGGCATTCAGCCCGCAGGCCAGAGGGCACAGCTCTGGCCGGGTGAGTGTGTGGCTGAAACCGTCAGGAAACAGAAGCTTCCTCTTCTCTTTCACTGTGCCTGTCGATGTGCACCGAGCTGCTGGTGGTCACCCACCTTCCCTCTCATCTCTGGGATGTAACTGTGTCACGCATCTGCTAAGCAGAGTGACAGTCTAATTTATTGTCCAAATTAGGACACTTGGAAGATGAAAGGAGACCTAATAATAATTATGCCAGGGCCGCATATGGTAGTGAGGCCATCAAGCAGCAGGACTCCATGACGTCCAGTGTGCCGTACACAGTGGGTGGAGGGTTTGTCTTTATTGGGGAAAGTGAAAATGGAAAAGTCTCATTCAGCAAGGGTTCCTCGCCTCCTCTGTTCTCCAGAGGGGCCTGAGGGGACAGGGGTTCCTCTGGGCAGGTGGATCGGGTCCAGGGGCTGGTGGAGGGGCATCACCAGGCTGTTAATCACACGACAGCAGCCCTGCCACCCATCATCCTGTTTGGGTGCAGCTCCTCTGCTAGGGGGAAGGAGGAAAAGCCTCTGGTTCCTGCTGGGTTGTCGCTGCCTGAAGCAATGGCCGCTTGGAGCAACAAAACCGCGGGAATAAGTTCAGAGGCAGGCTGGAAACGAACAGGCTCTTTTATTCTGCTAGCTTCTCTCTCTGGCTCCAAGAACAACTCCTACCCGCAAATCACACTCCTCTAACCACCACAAAATGGCGCCGACCAGATCCGCAATGTCCCGGGCCAAGTCTCGCGAGATCATGGAAGGTGGTGATGCTTGAACATCTTTATGGCTCACAGCTAACCGCGATCTTAGCTATCTCCCCATTTAGGGCTCCTACACTGGGTGGTTTCCAAGAGCCTGGCATGAGCTCCTGAGGTCCCTTTCAGATGAGTCTCTTCATTTTGTAGAGTTTGCAGTGGCAAATGCAACAGAGAAAGCTGCGGTGTGAAGAGAGAAGGAAGGGTAGAAAGGCGTTTCCTAGCAGGCTGAGCAGAGGTTGGCATCCTTTAGTGCAAACAATGTTGGTGGACTTGTGCACCAAGGAAAGGCATTTTGGGGAGCATATAGAGTGGTTTCCAGAACTGAAAGGAACTCTGGAGACCAGGCGAGTGAGGAGACCCAGGGATCCCTGGGAGTCCAGGTGGGTTGCCCTGGGCCTTGACGCAACGGGACTTGGATTGGCTGCCACTGCTTTGGGTCATGATGTCGTTACTCTGCTCGAGCTGCAGGTCACAGGGTGAAGCATCTTGTTGTCCTAGTGTGGTGGCCACATGCCCACCCATGGCTGCCCATGAGAAAAAATTTGAGTCGATTGCTCTGCCTGATTGCATTCAATGAGAGAAGCGAGAAGCCACAAAAGAAAATCTGGTTTTCTCACTATGGGAAGAGAGTATGCAAATTAAGTGGGAAAAAAGTCCAAGCCCTGTTTATGCCCATCGACTTTATCTCCTTAGAAGGAGTAGGGGTGAAGAGGAAGGGAAGCTCTGGCTGACCTAGGAGACAGTACTAACATAGAATATGCCATTATATTCCATGTAAATTGCAGCGGGTTTTACAATAGATTAGAATACACAAATATAATTCTCTTCTGTGAATTGACACATGAAATGCTCCCTTTTCCAAAGTGCTAAAGTGATGGCCTCGTATTATTCCCTCCTGCTTCACCCCCAGAGGGGCTGCTGCGGCAGAGAACAGGTGTCGGCCCAGGTTCTACCAGTGCTGGGCAGGAGGATAGGCCCCGGGCCCTAGTCTGCCGTCGGCCATCCTGTGAGTTCACACTGTGCTTCCGAGGCTGGTCTTTGGTTTGCCCCTTTACAGAACCACTAGTCAATGGGCTTCTCCTCCTTAAAAATAATATATTTTCTGTTTGTTGTATATTTTATAAAAATCTTCTAAAATTTCCTTCGGTTCTAAAATTACATGACTACATCACACACATTTATTTTTCTCTTCATATACTGACTGATTTTGTTCAGTTCGTCTCAAGTTATAAGATATTCGACTCAACAATTTCCAGATGGAGACATACAAGAAATTTCAGCCTAACAATTCCAACAGTTGCTGCAGGATTACGACACAACCAGTGTTGATACAAGGGCAGTGAACTTGGCCCTGTGACGGGCTCCATAAGAGATGGCGCCCACTTTAACCAGGGAACAGCTCCTGTTGGCAAGTTCAAGGGCCTGTCAGATCCTCCTCTCTAGGGGATTCTGCAACGTGGAGGGCTGTTTCACTAAGTGGATTCCTGCTTCCTTGGGGCTGTTGGCACAGCTGACATCTGCCCAGGACTACCAGTCACATCCTAGAGCCCAGCGTTTCCTGCTGCTGCTGCTCTTCCTGCTAGTACAAGCCCAGGGGCTGAGCAGTCCTCACAGGGCAGCTGTGAGAAGGGAGGAGGGCTCAATACTTACTGTGGAACTGTTACCAGGGTCGTAGCTTGTGTCTGCTGTTTCCCTTAATCTCATTCCCCAAAGCCTGTAAGATAGGTCATTCTCATTTTGTGTCTGAAAAAACTAAAGTCAGAGAGGTCAAAAAGTGTGCTCAAGGTCACACAGCTAGGAAGTGGCCCTGCTGTCTGAGTCCGCAGCCTGCTTGAGTCAGTATCCTGCCCGCAGCCAGGCAGGAAGTTGGCTCCTACTAATACAGTCGGGATGTCTGTAACTGAGTGGCTGCTCCCTAGGGTCCCTTCAGTGATGGGCCTCAAATCCCACTTCCTTTACATCACTCATTGCAATTGCAAAATCAAGATTCCAAAAAGGAAGTAATGGTTCCTCTTTAGGCTGACGTCCTCACCCGTCAAGAGACACAATGCAGCCACTCCAGTCAGCTCTCCACCCACGTGGCAGAACACCTGAGCTGAGCCACGTAAGTGAGGACATGCTCACTGGGGCTCCTGGCTGCAGGGGTCTCAGTCCATTGATGTTTGGCCCTGGTGCTTGGGACCTGTGGCAAGAAAGATGGTCACGGCAGGAGCTCACACTGGAGTAGAGCGCTTGCCTCATGGTGGCTGGGAAGCAAAGAGAGAGAAAGGGCCAGGGTCCCCTTAAGGACAGCCCCAGTGACCAGACTTCCTTCCAGGATGCCTCATCTCCTACAGGTTCCTCCCAACAGCACCATCAGCTAGCTGGACCAAGACTTCAACACCTGGCCCTCTAGGGGACACTGAAGGTCCAAGACAAAGCAGCAAAATTAGGAAAATCCCGGCAACATGGCTGGCGTCTGTCTAGACCTCTGTGTGGGCACTGCACTGGGTGCTGTCCTTTAAAGACAGCCAAGCTGAGGCTCAGAGCTGTGCCTGGTGCCAGGGCTGGTGAAGCCAGCACTTAGTTATCCACTCTGTTCAATGTGGAACCCAATGGGAGAGTTCGGGAATGGCAGACATCTGGCATCGCCCAGCTGGGTGGCTCTGGCTCAGGCTCTCTGTCGGGACTGTGGCTGGCCGGAGCTCCCACACTCGTCCTCACGGCAGTGGGGATGAGAGGGACCTGCTCCCCCCCTTGGCTTACGTAGCCCTCCCCACAGGGCTGCTCGCAACACAGCAGCCGGCTTTGGCAGCACAGCAGGACAAGAAAGAGCACAAGCAGCACCCGGGAGGTCGGCCAGGCCTTAGTGACCACGTGGGATGCCACACGCCACCACTGCACCCTCTTCTCTTCATCAGAAATGAATTGGGAAGACTGGCCACACTCGAGGGAGATGGGGTGGCACCAGCTGGGAATTCAGGGTTTGAGGCTGTTGGAGGCCACCTTAGGGGCTGCCACCAAGCCCTGCAGCCTGCAAGCCTGTGACAAATGTCCTGGATGTCCCTGAGAAGCCTCATCCCTGCAGTCTAGATGGAGTTTGCATATGTGAAATCCCTTGGGAAGTTATTGACTTACTTTTTTCTGAGGTGTTGGCTTTTCAGAAGGAAACTGAATTCTGGATGCACAAGGTTATGAATTTGGAGCCTTGGGACTGAGCCTCACCTGCAAAGTTCTGAAGGAGAGACAGGCCCCTGAGAATGCAGAACAAGCAGCTTTGGTCTCACTCTGGCACCACACTAGAAAAACTGCCAATTGGTCCCGTGATGCTTGAATTACTGGAAGAGTCACCAGGCTGAACACTGCCACTCGAAATAAGACAGAAGAATGGGAACACTTTGCAGTGTTAATTCCATCACCACCATTATCTGAGCAAATCTGCACCTAGACCTCAGACTTCCTTGTGGCTTCCATCAAAGAAAACCACGTTCTGCCCAGCGAGTCCTCGGCAATGAGCAAGCCCCCAGAGACCTGCTTCCACCTTGGCTTACGTAGGAGTCTGGCTGGCCGGTCTCTGCAGGGATCAGGGGGCAGGAGAATTGCAGAATCTTTTCTTGGTATGCACAGACAGTCCCTGGCTTATGATGGCTCTGTTTATGATTTTCGACTTTATGATGGTGCAAAAATGATAAGCATTCAGTAGAAACTTCACTTTCAATTTTTAATATTGATGCCTCTGGGCAAGCGGTAGGTGGTATAGTCTTCCTCTAGATGCTGGGTGGTGGTAGTGTGCCCAGTCAGCCCGTGACATGGCAGAAACAACTGAGACTCTACAGCATACTCTTCCCAGGTATTCAAAAAAAAAAAAAAAAAAAAACAAAACAGGTGCAATTATCAACACTTTATTACAAAATAAGCTCTGTGTTAAATGAGTTTGCTGCATTGTAGGCTGATGTAAGTGTTCTGTGCACGGGTGAGGTAGGCTGGCTGAGCGTTGGTGTTGTGTAGGTAGGTGTACTAAATGCATCTTCGACTAATGAGATTTTCAATTCAGGGTGGGATCATCAGGACGTGACAGGATAATCATGGGATTGTTGGTAGCAATGAGTAATACAAAGCTTCGAAAGAGGTAAGTCCTGTCCTGTCTGAGATCCTTAAATCCTTTTTCAATATTGTGCATTCATACTCCATCTTTTTAAAAAAAAAAAAAAAAAAAAAAAAAGACCTCATATGGGAGATTTGTGTTCCATTCTTTTTATTTTGACAATCACAATATTATCGAACCGTTCTTTACACCTGTCTCAAAATGCTCCCTTTTGGAGGGTAGGGGAGACACTACCCCCCTCCTCAACAATGGAAGCCCATATCCCTCTGAAAGGTATCGGAAGCATCTGATTATTTATTTCTATTGTGTTGTAAAAATTTCATGTAGCTCTGCCTTGGTGTATTAGAGTGAAATCACTTAAGAGCCTTGCTCAGGGGGAGCCTTTCTTGCTTCAGATCTGAAGAGTATTTTGCTGCCTTTACCCCCAGAAAATAAGGGAGAAGGAGCAAATGAGGAGCGCATGCAGGCGAGAAGCCCACCATGCAGGTTCAGGGAGCCTGCCTCCCGCCCCACGGTCTGCTGAGAGCAGCACTGCGGCTGCCTCTGCCATGGCCACGTGCCCTGAGTTTTCCAAGGCAGGCTGAGACTTGCAGGCTTCACCCTGGCTCCTCCTCACCTGCACTCCCTGCCGTGAAGAAGTGGAGCCTCTGGGAAAGTGGAGCCTCTGGGAAAGCACGGTGAGAGCTTACGCACGGCCAAGGTCACGGCCGGCACCTCTTCCTGCCGCAAACCCTGACCTGACCTCGCAGGCTCCTGACTCCAGGAAAGACCTAGCCATCATGGTCACCCAGCAGCACCTGAGACAGCGTCCTCTCATCCCTGCAGAGGCTACTGAGCACCATGCTCCAGGTGAGCATAGACCCACAGGTAAGCCATGTCCCACCAGTCAGGCCACTCTGGGACTTTGCTGCCAAGCAGAGAACCAAGCACCTTGAGGTCTTTGGGTTTGAAAGGACTACGCCATTTCTGCAGCCCTGAAACCCAGGCAGAGTCTCTGCTGGACAGCGAATCCTATTACTCAGTGCTAACGCTTTCAACTCTAATGGTCTTCTTTTTTCCCTTTGCAGTAGTCTGTGGGTATCCTCATCATCCATTTCCTACTAATCAATTCAAATAAAGATGCTTAACAGAGCATGTAACTAGGTGTAATTAGACATTTACACATGGGGGATGTTTTCTTGGATACTTTTATAAACAAAAGCACTTGTCCTCCAAATTCTCTCCATCCGCCCCGAGATCCAGTCTTGGTCCCCACTTTACTTAGGTTGTAGGGCCTAATCCACTCAGCAGAACAAGTCTGCCCAGGAATGACGCTAACAAAGACATAACTGTGACCTTCCCTAAACTCACGGACTCACAGCCGTCTGGAGCCAGCCCAGCCTTGGACCTTCCAGCTGCGGGAGCCACACATTATCTTATACTTAAGTTAATTAATTTTCTGTCATTTGCCACCTAACTGTCTCAACTTACAGATCAGGGCACAGTGCTGATTAATCGGCCACAAGACCTGGTCTTGCAGGACAGCACAGGCTCCGGTCACCTCTGTCAAAGAGGTGACATGGCCAGCAAGGGAGAATCCCCTGGCTTTCCACCCCAGGTCCTGGGGCGTGACCTTGGTTCTGCTCCCAGGCTTACCCTGCCCCAGGCCGGAAAGTGCTCGGGCGACACCCTCAGTCACCGAGGAATGTCAGCCCTCGGCATGGGGTCTCAGCGTCCCCGGGTCAGGGTGCTCCTCGAGCCACCTGCAGTCAGCCGCTCTCCTGGACTCCTCGGTCTCAGACCACATCTTCACCTGGGCCTTCTCTCTCCTGCTCCGGAGGTCAGAACCGCCCTGCAGAGGACCCCTGCCTCCTGGCTACTGTGTGCTGCTGCTGCAGGCCCCGCGCCCTGCCCCTGGAGCGTTTGCTAGAGTGAGCAGGGTACCCAGGACACAGCGCACGTTTTCTCCCTGAAGCACCAACGGCTGGCAGGGCTCCTGTCCTGCTGACGTGGCCACCACTGGGGTTTTTGCCTCTCTGACCTGGAGATTCCAGCCAGGCTATTGGCCAGCTCCAGTGGTCAGAGTGCCACCCGGCCTTTCCCTCCTTCCCTGCACTGATTGAGACTGGCCTGGACACATTCACCTTGCATGCCTTCCCCCAAATCAGAAGTGACTGCCCTGCTGGGCAGAGAATTGAGATTCTCGTTTTCTTGGGCAATGACAGATAATGTTGCAGTTTCTGAGAAAATGAAGTTATCAATTCCCAGGCACCCCTGCCATCATCAGAAATGTCCAGGCTGGAGAGCCACAGGCCCTCATTTTGTAATTGGAGATAATGGGTGAAAGGCAAGCAATCACGTGTTGACATTGCACTGTGCCTTGTGAGGGTGGAGAGGCCTCGTTCCAGCCCTGGGGTCACATCAAGATTTGGAACCAGATCCCAATTTTAAATAACATAAACTAAAAGAATTGATTAGACCAGGTGCCATTTGGAGTGCATCTTTCTGAACTGCTCACAAATCCCTGCAGGTTATAAACTAATGCACAATAATTGCACCAATTTCCAAGTGACCCTGTAGGGTGGACACCAAGTAGGGGACAGATGCTTAGGGCCTTGTCCGGGCTTGCCCTCCTACCCACGGGACCTTATATCTCTGTCCTTTCAATGGTCCCAGCATGCAGGCCACAATAGCTGGGCTGGGTCCTGGCCCTCCACAGTGAAGGCAGATAATCATGACCAAGGGGCCACTAACACACCTGGGGCATGTCCAGGAGCAAGGTGAGACGAGGGTGGCAGATTTGAGAGGGGCCAGGAGAGGTTTTGTTCCTGGGTGCCAACCCCCAAACCTGGGTAGGGCCCGGTGTGGCAGACAATGAAGAGAAAGGATGGCAAGTCCCTGGGGCCATTGGGACCTGGCCTGCTCCAGCCCAAAAGTCAGGAAAGAGGTCAGGAAAGAGGACCCAGCTAGCTCCCCAGTGTCACAGGGACCACTATGCTGCCTCATCAGTGCCTGTCAATCATCTTAGTCCCACAGACATCCCTGCCAGAACGGATGATCTTATTAATCCAAACCAAGTCACATTTGTTTTTTTTTAATTTGTTATATATGACAGAAGAATGCATTATAATTCGTATTACACATATAGAGCACAATTTTTCACGTCTCTGGTTGTACACAAAGTAGAGTCACACCATTCGCGTCTTCATACGTGTATTTAAGGTAATGATGTCTGTCTCATTCCACCGTCTTTCCTACCCCCATGCCCCCTCCCTTCCCCTCCCTGCCCTTTGCCCTATCTAGAGTTCATCTAATCCTCCCATGCTCCACCCCCATAACCCTATTATGAATCAACATTCTTGTATCAGAGAAAACATTTGTCATTTGGTTTGTAGGGATCAGCTAACTTAGCATTATATTCTCCAACTCCATCCAAACCAAGTCACATTTCTTTTTTTTTTTTTTAATTTTTTTTTAGTTGTCAATGAACTTTTATTTTTTTATTGATACGCAGTGCTGAGAATTGAACCCAGTGCCTCACCAATACTAGGCGAGAGCTCTGCCTCTGAGCCACAACCCCAGCCCAAGTTACATTTCTAACTTTTGACCATCATCAGATGATAATTCCATTGGGTTCAGACTGATAATAAACCTATGGCCTGGTAAACCCTTCCCAGACCACTGGATTCCCAACATGATGTTGTGGTGTGAATTAATCAATAAAATCAGTAAGAGTGTAAGTTATAGATCATAGGTATAAGTGAGA
Source organism: Tamias sibiricus (assembly GCA_025594165.1). Lineage (NCBI taxonomy): Eukaryota > Metazoa > Chordata > Mammalia > Rodentia > Sciuridae > Tamias > Tamias sibiricus. The sequence continues at coordinate 132,569,925 of CM046664.1, read as the reverse complement.
TAAGAGATGATTATAAAGCAAGAACTGTCATAGACAGGTCTAAGACTCCATTTTGCTGCCTTCTATAAAAAAAATTGTCACAAAAGCTATTTCTGAGAAACTGAAATGAAAGCTGTTTTCTTATATTATTTTTCTGTACTTTGTACCCCACAAATTGTACTCGATCCAAGAGATGGTGGTCTTGGTGACCTATCTGACTTTGAAGTAGATTCTCTCCCCCCCTAACCACCTGCTCAAGCCCAGGATATGGTTGTCTAACACCTGCTCGGACCCAAGATGCAGTTGTCTGGGTTGCCCTACGTGATTTTCAGCTTCTGTAATCTGCTTGCTTGCTTGCTACCTACACCCACCAAATGCTGGTTTAGCTTCTGTGATTGGCTTGCTTGCATGACGCTGAGAAAGTTGTGGTTTTCATTCTTAAATTCCCAAGGAGAGGCTCCTGCTCTCCCTTAGAGCTTCAGTCTCTGCGGTGGCAGCCCCTGGCCAGGTAATAAAGCTCTCTAGTTTGTTTTAAATTCAGACTTGGAGTGTTCTCTGAAACGGCTCCTGGTAACAACGCGAGTCCTGGAGGAAGGTGTTGAAGGCGGGAGGCGTCCAGACAGGGCGTGGCCCTTGCCCCAGCCGGTTCCCACGGCTGTGACAGAGACCAGGCTGTGTGTAGCAAAGGGAGGTTCATCCCTTGCAGCCCTGGAGCCCGGGAAGTGCGGCGCTGCGCCTGGGCTTCTTGCTGGGCCACGACGTGGCTGAGGCAGCACTTGGCAAGGGCGCACAGCGGAGGGAGAGGTGGGGCCGAGTCCCCCATCACGAGCCCACCATGGCGAGGACAGCCTCCACCCACCCTGACCATCACCTCTCGAAGGTCCCCCTCTTGAAACTGTGGCAAGGGCAACTGAGTTTCACATGAGGTTTCACAGAGCAGTCAGACACGGCCATGGCCCGTGGGCCCTGTGGCTGCAGGCACGTGACAGCTACGGGGACGCGGTCGGTCGTCCTTGTTACCAGCTGGCCGAGGCCTCTGCGGCGCTGCAGGCGAGACCCATCTCCTCCTCGCGGCTGAGGCCTGGGTGCTGGCTCTGTGCCTGGGGATCGCGACAGCATGACCTATGGCGAGGAGAGCCTGACCCAGGGCGGGGCCTGGGCTCCTGGTGCCTCTCTGTCATGGTCCCAACTCGTCCCAGGGTCCTGCCCACCCCTAAAGCCTTCGTTCTCCTTTTGGGGACATTGTGCTATTCCGGCGGCACAGGTATCCACAGCAACCTCCCCTTTCTCCTGACATTCGTGCCCTGCCCCAGAGCGCCGGCGTCCCCTCCACCGTGCTTCTGTGATTCCTGACACCCGGCATGTTAGCACCCCTTCCTGAGAAGAAAATGAACCTGCACAGGAATTGACGTCACCATCTGGCCAAAGCTGCTGGAGCCAACAGATGGAGAAAGGAAAAATAGATGCAGCTCCAGGGAGTCCCAGGTGGAGGCTGACCCTCCTGGGGCCAGGGCCTGCGATCGTGAGTCACCTGCTCTGCAGACAGCCAGGTTGTAGTCCTGGGCCTGCCTCTCACTCTGGGTGACCTTGAGCAAGCTATCTTACTCTCAAGACTCGGTCCTCATCTGCAGAATCTCGGCAACAGCGGTTCCTCCTCGTGAGGTGGGTGGGATGATAGTGAGAAGGCCCACAGCCGCTACAGCTAGCTCAGCGTCAGCGCTGGGCAAGGGCTGAGCATGCCTGTGGCTGTGGCTCCCGCGGGGGACACTCCTGGGGGCGCCTCTCCTCTCGGGGCACTCCCCTTGTCACAGAGGACAGAGTTGGAGAAGCCGTGAGAGGAGCAGGGGCTAGCGTGCGTCCACTGGGTTTGTTCTGGTCCGCTCGTTGTCCGGTGGAAATAGGGAAGCCAACAGGGCTTCTCACACGGTGACCTGCCTCACAGCCTCCCCTCGCCTACCTCAGACGTGACCACGATTGGGTGAAGCCACCTCACATGGCCTGTTCTATAGTATTATTATTATTTTTTTTGTGGTACCAGGGATTGAACTCAGGGGCACTCGACCACTGGGCCACATCCCCAGCCCTTTTTTGTATTTTATTTAGAGACAGGGTCTCACTGAGTTGCTAAGTGCCTCGCCACTGCTGAGGCTGGCTTTGAACTCGCGATCCTCCTGCCTCAGCCTCCCAAGTGCTGGGATTACAGGCGTGCGCCACCGCACCCGGCCTGGCCTGTTCTATAGTAAAGTCTTGAGCATCTTGTGAGTTGGTGAATACAGTTCTAAAAGTGAGAGTCAGAACGTGGGGGGCATTTCACAGGCTGGGAGCCAAAGCCAGAGGGTGAGCCACCGGAAGTGGAGGACCGCCTGGTAGGCTGAGTCGCCCCCCGAAGTCAGGGGCCATCTGTGTAGAGAAGGTGGCTCATTTTGAAGTCCTCTCCCCACACCCAGGTGTGCAGGCTGCGACACTGCCCTCCCAGCTGGTCCTGGGCCCGAGCGGAGCTGTGCACACAGCCCCAGGCCCCGGAAGGCCAGGCGCTCAGGGTGGCTCCGCGTCACTTAGCCCTGAAGCAGGTGCAGTCTGGGCCTCTGGGGAAGTAAAAGCGTGGGTCTCTGTATCTAGCACTGAGCCAGGAAGGGAGTCCAGGCTAGATCAGCACTTGGGTTGTGGAAATGAGATCTTATTAGTAGGAAAGGTCATCCCTGCCCCTACCCCAAAACGTATGCTTAGGTTTTCGTAAGTAGTGAAGGGTGTGTCGGGCCCTGAAAGGTTCTGCCTTCCACCCTACCAAATAATCAGGAAGGATGACAGGCTGTTGCCTTCCCGAACAGCAGCATCTCCGTCCCCTCCGCTCTCACACCACGGTCCCCCAGGGGTGTCCCACACACCAAGCCAGCAGTCAGGCCTGTGGTCGTGAACACCAGCGGGGGGCCTCCGATCCAACTCGGCTCTGACACTGTTACCTGGAGGCAGCATCAGGTCCTTAGGGTTCAAAGTCACGAGCTCCAGGTGTGGCCTGTGTCTCTGACTGACCGGTGACAAGCCGGGTCTCCCCACCCGCTCCTCGGAGTGATGAGTCTGCTTGAGCAGCTCACGGGACTCAGGCAATGCTTCTCGTGCCTCCTGCTTGTGGGGGAGGGTGTTCCAAAGGTTCAGGTGGAGAGATACGCAGGGAGGCTGCGGGAGGGGCTTGACCCTCCTGCCCTGTTGGGGTGCACCGCACCCTCCACGTGTTCAGAAGCCCGTGACCCCTGACCTGGCTTGTTTGCTGGCTTGTTTGCGTGTGATGCCCGTGAGGTAGGAGCGCCCCCTCTGAGCTCCTGAGCCCAGTACCTCTATTCCCTTTTCTGCTGACAAACACGACCTGCTCTACCTTCAAGTCTGTAACCGTCCATTAACCCCACACGATCCCATGATTGTTGCCAGTCCACCCGCAGCTGGGCATGGCGGTGCACGCCCGTAGTCCCAGCTATGCAGGGGCTGAGCAGGAGCATCTCTTGAGTCAAGGAGTTTGCAGCTAGGCCGGGCAGCGGAGTCAGAGCTCCTTGTCCTTCTCCTTCTCCAAGAGACAAGTTGCCCAGCTGCCTCAAACACCGGGGCTTGAGTGATCCCCACCTCAGCCTCCCATGTAGCTGGGACTCCGGGTGATAGCTCCTCTAGGTCTCTCCTGGAGACTTCGGCGTGCAGGCCTGATTGGAAAGAGACCACACGGGGCCCATCAGCGAGGCCCGTCTTCTTCTCTGTGCAACATTTCAGGTGTGGTTGTCGTAAGTGATGAGGGTGCATCAGGACCCCCACTGGGACAAAGAGGGCCCCATCTCAGATGGAGGTCAGAACTTCTTCATGGCTAGCTCCAAGACAAAAGGTGAGGGAAGGGGGTCTGTGACCCGCCTTGGGGGTGCACTGGCCTACTTTGCACGTCTGTTCTATGGCGGGAGCTATGACGGGAACTGGACTAGAAGCTGTCCATTTTGGATCACGGACCTCCTTGAGAATCTAATGGAAGCTGTGGATCCTCTACACTGAAAAGCGCACACATGCGTGTTCAGGCACGTGTGCATGCACGTGCGCACGCGCACACACACACACACAGGGTTCCTGGACACCTGAGGTCCCTCTCTGGGTGAAAGGAACGTGGTCCAAGGGGGACCAGCCCCAGGGTGCCAAGGCGCGGCCTGTCCTGCTGTGATTCTGCAGGACACGCTTCTTGTCCTGGCTCGGCTTCCTCGTTTGTCAACCAGAGACCAGGCCTGCTGACGGGGCCGCCGTGAAGGCAAGTGCGCTCCCGCCCAGCCAGAGTGCGCGCTCTCAGACGGGCCGCTGTCCTCCCTTGAGCAGCACTTTCCTGAACCCAGGGGTCCTGAGGAAGTCAGATGGACGAGGTCAGACGAGGAAAAAAACGTGCTGGATAAAGACAGGTGTGGTAATTCTGGCTGAAGGTGAGTAGATTGTGTCCACCACACGTTTCCTCGGGCCTTGGTCCAGCTCCCAGAGGGTTCTCCAGGGAAGGCGAAGCCCACTTGGCTGCCTCTCCTGAGAGCCTTGCTTCCGGCCATTCTTTGGACACCCTTGGGCAATGTGGACTGATCCTCAGTGTCTCCATGGGTTGCCGGCTCCTCGGGGCAGAAACTGTCATCCCCACGGCCCGTGAGGAGTCAGCCAGCCGTGCAGCCCGAGGGAGCACAAACCCAAGGCCAGCTCACTGTGACACCCCGCGTAGGTTGAGGGAGCTTCCTGAACCACCGTCAGGCTGGCTGACTCTCTAGGGGGCCCACAGAACCCCGACATCGCTCACCCTCCCAGGCTCTGTTGATTGTGGGGATGGATACAGATTAAAATCAGCCTCGGGAAGGGACACGGGATGGGGGCCTGGAGGCCCAGAGTGCGCGGCTTCTGTTGTCCCTCGCCGTGGATTCAGGGCAGCGTGACCCTCACGGCATCAATGTGTGACAACATTCATGAAGTACTGTCCCCAGGGAAGCTCACCTGAGCCTCCGTGTTCAGAGCTTTTATGGGGGCCTCGACTTCCTCTTAGGATGGGAATGTCCTTCTGTGCTTGTCCCCCAGGACGCTGTGGAAGTGGAAACGTGTTTTTTCCACAGGCTCAAAGCTGGAAGGGCATTTGCCTCAGGATGAGTTTGCCTCAAGTCCCCCCCTTACCTGGTTAAATGAGACTTAGGACTTTGGAGCTGATGCTGGGAAAAGGGAATCTTTGGGGCTACTGGACGGCGTGAATGCACTCTGCATGAGAGAAGGACGTGAGTTTGGAGGCAGGGGCAGAATTCCATGGCTTGAATGTGTCCCCCAAAGTCTATGTGTTGGAAATTTGATCACCAATGCAATAGCGTTCAGAGGTGAGACCCCAACAGGTGATAGGCCACAAGGGCTCTGCTGTCACAGTGTATTAGTTCTGGTATGTGGGAGCAGGTTCCTATAGAAGAACGAGTTTGGCCCATTCTGTCCCTCTCTCTTGCCCTGTCTTTGCCATCCTGCCATGGGATGAAGAAGCAAAAAAGTCCTTCCAAGAGCTGGTCCTTCAGTCTCAGAACTCCCAGCCTCCAGAACTGTGAGCAATGATTTTCTTTTCTGTGTAAGCTACCCAGTGTCTGGCATCCTGTTTTAGCAACACAAAATACACAGGATACAGGGTCACTAAGTGTGACCCAACATATCAAAATTAATTGTATTTCTGCTACTAACAAAAAACTGGAAAATAAAATGCACACAAATAAAAAGAATAAAAAATGTCAAATATCTAGAAATGAATCTAAAGAAAAATATAAAATATCTGTCCTGAAAACTACAAAAAATTACTGAGATTAAATAGTACCTAATAAATAGATATACCATATTCATGGACTGGAAGACTCAATATAAATAAGTCATATCTCCCAATATCGACTAATAGATTCAATGCAATACTGATAAAAGTTCTAGCAGGTATTTTTTGGATTTTGTTTTTGAAAATTGACAAACTGATTTAAAAATACATATGTAAATATAAAAGATCAAAAATACCTAACTCAATCTAGAAAGAAGAATAGAAATGTATGGCCTGAGTAACCACCCGCACAGACCTATGTTTTATGGTTTAGATCTGAAGTGTCCCCCAAAACCTCATGTGTAAGGCAATGCAAGAAAGTTTAGAGGTGAATTGATTGGTCTGTGAGAGCCTTAACCCAATCAGTGCATTAGTCCCCTGATGGGGATCAACTAGGTGGTGGCTGAAGACAGTTAGGGTGGCTGGGAGAGGTGGATCACCGCGTCATGCCTTTGGGATGTATATTTTTCCCTGGAGAGTGAAGTTCTTCTCTCTCTGATTCCTAGTTCCGTGTCCTAAGCCACTTTTCCTCCACTGTACTCCTCCACTGTGATGTGCTGCCTCACCTGGGGCCCAGAGCAATGGAGCCGGCCAGACCTCTGAAACCACGAGCCCGCAGATCAACTTCTCCTCCCCTAAAATTGTCCTGGTCTGGCCTTTTGGTCACAGTGGCCAGAAAGCTGACTAAAATGCTATTCCAGGACTGCAGTAAGAAAGGGCTCGCTCGTGGCGCAGATGCCAGGACAGCGACTGGCAGAGCACGGGGTGCAGACCCAGGACACCCGGGGTCCCGCCTCTGTAAGCTGCCTGGTACCGTAACCCAGGAGGAAAACTCTCAGAGGCAGAGTAAAGCTTTCACTACTTTTACTTCTACTTTCTTAGAGAGCTTAGAGAGGGAAAGAAAGATTTTTAGAGAGAAAGATTAAAGAGCGCTTTTCTTCTTGTCTTCTTAGCTTAGAGTAGAGTAGAGAGAAAGAAAGATAGAGCTTAGCTTAGAGAAAGATTAGAGCTTCTTTCTTCTCTCTTCTTTCTTCCTTCTTCTTTCTTCTGTCTTCTGTCTTCCTTGGGAGCCTCAGCCTAACTCTGACCAGTCATTACTTCTTCTATCTGGTTCTTCTGACCGACCGAGTGACTGCCCGGCTGACTGAATTCTCCGTTCTCCTAACTCGGACCGCTTTCACCCGTTATATACCTTCAGCTTTGCGGGTGCCTACAGGTGCGTCACATACATATCAGGTGGAACTTATGGCTTCCAGCTAGCTGCAACAGCCCTTCCTAATTAGGGCTCCTTCATGCCTCTGTGTGACCCACCTCCCCACCAGCTCCTCGGGTCTGGATTCAGAGTGGCCACTGGACAGCCGGGGGAGGCCAAGGTCTGAACTTCACATCCAGCCATCGTCTCTCTGTGGAGCATGGGTGGTGTCACCTCCTCTCAGCCATGGCCGGTGGCAATTCAGAGTACTGCCAAGCAGGGACACGACCTGGGCCTCCATCAGGTACTGTCCACGTGACTGACCGTCAGTCTCCACTTCCTCCAGAGGGCAGAACTGACACGTGCTGTCCCAGCGCCCCCGGCAAAGTGCAGTTGCACTGCTCAGTGGCCGAAGCCCCCAGGAGCAGAGAAACTGCCCCGTGCGGGACGCTGGGGGTCTGGGGGCTTCCCGGGAGCTGAGGCAAAGGCCAGACCTCGAGGGGGCCTGAGCGGCTCCAGCAGCTCCCCTTGCCCCTGGGAGCCCCACAGAGCCCTGGCTCGCTCCCCTTCCCCTCCCTGGGATTTCCGTGCTGAACACTCAGAGAGCTGAGGCCTCCCCCGGAGGCCAGCACAGTCAAGAGTGGGGTCTCTGGTCCAGCCGCGCCCCTCACACACCCCGCACTACCGACAGAGGACACTGTGTGTGCTGCTTTGTGAGCGTCTCTGGTCACACCCACCTTCGCCTTCTCCATCTGAGGACACCCACCATCTCCAAAGGCCAGCTGGTGTGGGTCCTGCAGGTGGGCCCCTGCCCTGGCTGCCTCCCACTGCCCGCTCCCCACCGTGGGCAGAGCTTGGAGCTGTGGCCAGCCCTAAGCAGGGCTCAGAACCCACCATTTGTGCATGGTCTCCCCAGCCAGCTTCCAGGGCAAGGTGGGCGGGTGGGGTGGCAGGTCCCCAGCACAGCTGCGTTTCCCTGGGTCCTGTTCTCCCGGGAGGCCACACCTGCTGTGACGAGGCAGCCCTGCCCGCCCGGGGAAACCGAAGGTCACAGAAACAACCACCTCACGGGGCAGCATCTCTGTGCCAGCGGGGACAGTCCCCCTCGTCTAGGGAGGCGACCTGGCCAGAGCTTCCCACGCCGCGTGCCAGCAGCTCTGCACCCACAGGGACGTTTCTGGTCGACAGAGCCAGCACGCCCTGTTCCGCCCCAGCAGTGCGGCTCCCACACGGGTCGCCAACCTCAGAGCGGGCTCTGGGCCCCGGAGCAGGGGGAGGCCTCCTCAGCCTCCTCAGACGCAGAGAAAACAAGGCCCAGAGAGAAGCTGGCAATAAGGCAGGAAAGGGCATCCCGTCAGGCCTGGGCGCTGGGGTCTGTGGCCCGTGTGGTTACCCAGCCCCGAGGACATGAAGCCATGCTTTTAGTGCCCTGATTAGGGCTCCCCCCACTGCCCTGCACCAGCAGTCCAGTCCTCCCAGGAGCCGTCCACCCCAACCGCCCCAAAGCTCCTGGCCTTCAGTTCTCCCACGTGGCCCATCTTCCAGCCACCAGCCTGCTGGACAAGGGGACTTCCACTGTTCTCCAGGGGTGTGGGAGGCGCCCCTGGAAGTCTGTCCTACTTAGGCCTCAACCCAACCCTGGGGCCCCTGGGCAGAGGAGCCCCTGGAGCGGGCAGCAGGAGATTGTGGAAGACACGTTAGCGGTGGTACTGTCACCCGAGGTCTAGGACAGAGCCCGATGGACTCCAGGATCTGGGCCACCACGGGCTGGCCGTGCCTAGAGGTCAGGGCTGGGAAGGCCTTGCCCAGCTGAGGCCTGCAGCAGCTGCCCCGCGTGTGCAGGAGGTGAGCACCCCCAGGGCCCTCCTCCACCTTGGGGGTTCCCTGCACCCAGGGTGAAGAAGCACAGAGGCCCTGGGCAGGGGCAGCCACCACTGCAGACCACCCCACGGGGCCCCTCGGCCTGCAGCCTTTCTCTGAGGCCTGAGGAGGGGCGCCCCTGAGGCTGTCTGCTGGGTCTTCACATCAATCCCCTGAGCCACCAACACAGGATGTGGCCAGAGGAGGTTTCATGTGTCCTCTTAATAAAGGTGGGCTGCTCACACTCTCTTCCACAACAAAGAGAAACAGGACTGTGAGGCCTGACTTCAGCTTTAATTGGGACGAAGTGCCGGGCGCGCACAGGTCAGCAGCTCCGGCTTCTCCTCAGCCCTGGGACGCAGGGGGGTTCTGTCTCCACCCTGCTTCCCACGGCCTGTGCGCCTTTCTGACCAGACATGGCTCTGCCCTTGGGTAGCGCTGCTTCACGTGGGGACTGGAGCTTTGTGGTCCCCAGGATGGGCCTTTCTCATGTCCACCCACGTAAGATGTCCCCTGGCATGTGGCTTCACGCCCCTTAGTGCTTGGTGGTGTGAGCTGCGTCTGAGACAGGCCAGCAGTGTGCGGGATCACGTCTCCTGGCAGGCGGCCTCCCGCTGTGGCCTCACGGGCCCTTCCCAGGCCTGGGAGGGACAAAGAGTCCCGGCAGTGCCCTGGGCACACTGTGCTGTGGCCCAGGCGGGAGCCCAGGTGCCACACATCACTACAGGGCTCCTCGTCACCCAGAAAGGCACAGGGAGGCACAGCACGCAGGTGGCAGGGGGGCGTTGGGGTGGGGAATGGGACTCCACGTCCAGGGGGCAGTGCTGAGCCCACAGGGCTGGTTAAGCCCCACCCGTGGCAGGAGGCCGGATCAGGGTGCTGGGCCACCCTGTGGTCCTGCCGCAGGAGCCCAGGGGCTGGGAATCTGCGCGGGGGACTCTCGACTCCACCAGGCTGGTCATCGTGCCCTTTGTTGGCAGCTTACTGCCACTTGTCGTCTCATGCAGGGTCACAAAAGTGACAGTAGAGGGGTGAGTGGATCAAAGGGGGCCCCATCTCTACTTGGACGGAGGCTTCGCTTGCCCTTTGGGTCACCTGCACAGGGACGGCATGCGGAGTCCACACATTTGAACCAGCAAAGAGTTTACACACAGGAGTGGAAGTCCAGCAGGCCTGCCCCTTGCCAGCGCTGGCCACAGCCTCCCAGCGCAGTGCCCTGCACCGTCACAGACGGCACCTGGGATTTGCATTGCCCACCAGCTTGACTAGGCACCTCCACGACACGCGCAGTGAAATCCAGGACTGGTGAAAGTCCGCAAGGACGCCTGACTGCTGCCGCCTAGACCGAGGGAGGAGAAGGCCGAGCCTGAGAGGAGACAGGGCCTGATGTGGAAAGAGGGGGCCTTGAGGCCCAGGCCACGGGCACGGGGGGCTGGGGACAGGACCACCGCAGGGAAAAGCAGGCTTGGACTCCTGGCTCCTCTGCTGACCTTGAGGGAGTCACAGCCTCACTGAGCCCCAGTCGCAAACCACCTAACTTCTGTCAGGGGCAGGAATGGCCCCCCAAGTTCACAGGTGCAGCCCCAGGAAGTGAGTTAAATGAGGTCACAAAGGGGGAGCCCTAATCCCACAGGACTGTGGTCCTGTAAGAGGAGGAGACCCTCTCCCCCGCCCCACCAGCACATGACGGTGGCCCTCTGCAAACCAGGAAGAGCTGCGGGAGCCTGCGCCCTGCATCTTGGACCCCAGCCTTGGGGGCCACAGGGTGAGTGTCTCTGAAGCCGCCCAGTGGGGCCATCCCATGCGAGGCTTCGGTGCGGCCTGGCAAGGCTGTGGTCTGAGCAGATGGCGGTTAATGTCCTTCTAAGTGCAGCTGAAGAGGGCAGGGTCCCTGCCAAGGCCACTGGTGATCTGGTGAGCTGGAGCAGCACACAGCCCCCTACTTCCTGCTTCCTTCTCCACACATCCCTTCCCTCCTGCCAGAAAATGTGTGTGTGTGTGTGTGTGTGTGTGTGAGAGAGAGAGAGAGAGAGAGAGAGAGAGAGAGAGAGAGAGAGAGAGAGAGAGAAAGAGAGGGGGTGTTCCTAGAAACTCATGCAGGAAGCCGGTTTACCTGGTTTCAGGACTGTTCCCAGAGCAGGGCCCTGCGCTACCAGGCACGGCCACTGGGCGGCACTCACACCCTCAGAGTGGAATGGTTCCCATGCTCTGGGGGCTGGACACTGAAAAACGCATTTTTTAAAAAAAAATTTTTTTTATTCAAAGTTGTTGTATTTATAATAGTAGTATGCATTATAATTCATAATAAACATATAGAGCATCTTTTTACAAAACACTGTTTGTATACAATGTATATTCGTACCATTCAAATCTTCAATCATGCATTTAGGATGATGACATCCATCTTATTCAACCACCTTTTCTTTTTTCCCCTCCCTCCCCCCTTGCTCTCTTCCTTCCCCTCCCTCCCCTTTGACCTTTCTAGCATTCCTCCAATCCTCCTATGTACCCTGACCCAACGCCACTGTGAATCAGCCTCCTTATATCAGAGAAAACATTTGGTACTTGGATTTTTGAGATTGACTAACTTCACTTAGCATTATATTCTCCAACTTCATCTATTTACCTGCGAATACCATTATTTTCTTTTCTTTTATTGCTGAGTAAAATTCCATTGTGTATATGTACCACATTTTCTTTATCCATTCATCTACTGAGGGACATCTAGGTTGGTTCCACAATCTAGCTATTGTGAATTGTGCTGCTATAAACATTGAAGTGGCTGTGTCACTGTAATATGCTGTTTTTAAGTCCTTTGGGAATAGACCCAGGCACTAATTTCTAGAATATATAAAGAACTCAAAAAACTTAATTCCAAAAAAACAAATAACCCAATCAACAAATGGGCTAAGGAATTGAAAAGATACTTCTCAGAAAAAGATACACAATTAATCAACAAATACATGAAAAAATGCTCAACATTGCTGGCAATTAAAGAAATGCAAATCAAAACTACTCTAAGATTTCATTTTACTCCGGTCAGAATGGCAGCCATTAAGAACACAAACAACAATAAATGTTGGAGAGGATGTGGGGAAATAGGCACACTCATACATTGCTGGTGGGACTGCAAAATGGTGCAACCTTTATGGAAGGCAGTATGAAAAACGCATTTCTAATTATGCTGAATTTAAACTGAAAGACAGAACCAGTGTAAATTATTTTTTCCTTAAAAACACCTTTATCCTTCTGTTAGGTTCCCTTCAGTGGTCGGTCATTTAGTGTCTGAATTGAGGTGTGCTGTGACTGAAATGCGTGTGGACTTTGGAGACTTGGTACCCAAAACAAAGCAAAGCCAAACAAAGGAAAACTGGTCACCCATACGTTTTCGCATCTCCTGCGTGTGGCGTGAGGAGGCAGGAGGGGCTGACACCCCTGGTGATGTTTGGGGAGTGGCACCAACACCCTGGAGCCTGCCGGGGCTGGAACCGCACCTGCCCTGGCTGCAGCCAGCTGCCCCAGCTCCCGCTCCTGGCCTGCAGTTCTCAGAGTGTGGCCCAGGACGCCCTGGTGTCCCCAGAGTGGGCGGAGCCGTTCACTTCATTCACTGTTCGATCACTCCGTCTGCTGCTTCAGCTTTAGTGTGGTCGAGGCGTTTTAAGTTGGAGGTGTGCCGGGGTCAGGCTTCTGCAGTGCTGTCCTAGAGCCTGCTGGGAGCCTGGGCTTGCCCTTGACCCCTACCGAGAGAGGGAGGAGGGCTCAGCCCGGCAGGAGCCAGAACCACAGCCCTATTCTGGGCACAGGTCGGGAGGTGGGACTTACGCCCGGCTCTTAAAACTGTGTTGCCAGAGGACTCATCCCGGGCCTCTGCTTAGAGGGCGGTCTTTCATCAATTCAACCGCTATATCCCAGGGGGCTGCCCAGGGAACCAAGGCAGTTGTCCCCTTAGCACGCCTCTCTCAGCCCTGGAAGGCCCCACCCCACACCTGGGAGAGGAGGGGAGCACCACGTCTGGTGTTGTTGTGGGAATGGGTCTGACCTTGCAGACCTGCCAGGGGGTCTCAGGACCGCCAGGGGGCCTGGGCCACACTCTGAGAACTGCAGGCTGGGATTTGGAGCTGGGGTCAGCTGGCTGCCGGGCAGGCACCGTTCCAGCCCAGGAGCCAGGACAGCCCCAGCAGGCTCCAGGGTGTTGGAGACACTCCTCAAACATCACCAGGGGTGTCAGCCCCTCTTTCCGCAGCCCCCTGCCCCCCATTCCAGCCTCCGAGGGCACTGGCGTTTGGCTGCTGTCGGGGGAGCTTTGCCAGGAGCGCCCCACTGCCTGCCCCCTTCCCCGAGGCCCGACCCCCGTGTGAGACAGAGCCCTTCAGAGAACCGGGGCCGCATGCTTGGGGCGTTGCTGCGTGTGTTAGAGACAAACGGGTTCACACGAAGGTGGGGCTGCGGGTCTGACGTCTGCAGCGTGAGCTGCCGGGTGGGGCCCGGGGAGGAGTCGATGCTGCGGGTGCAGTTGATGGTCTTGGGGTGCAGCAGGGGACCTTGCTGGGGGAGGGCACTCTCCTCTGAAGGTGATCCCTCTTGGGCTGCTGTGACGATGCCACAGGCTGGGCACTCGGTAGCCAGCAGGACTTCATGGGCTCCCCGTGCTGGAGGCTGGGAAGGCCCAGAACCAGGCTCTGTTGGGAGGTGGCCGAAGACCTCATAGGGCGGGGTGGGGGCACACTGCGTCTAGGAGGAAGTGGGGCGGAGGACGCTGCCCCGGCCTCCTGCAGGCTCTGCGCTGGGGCACGGGCTTCCACTAGGGCACTCTCTCCCTGACTGGCAGGGCAGAGGGGTCAGAGCGCCATGGAGGGCCGTCCGTGCCATCTGTGGGGAGGGGCAGGGGACCCCAGAACAGCGGTGGACAGCAGCGCTGCTTGCCTCAGGCGGCCCTCAGTGACTGGCCAGGGCTGTGGGTGGAAGCTGGGGGACCCACACCCAGGGCACACCCCGGACCTCCCCAGACAGCAGGTGCTTCTTCACACCTCGCTCCAAACCAAGGGTTCGAGTGCTGGGGCCTTGGAGAGCATGGACCTGTGGCGCTTGCTGCAAGGCCCAGGTAACAACAGATACGCAAAATCCCTTCCTTTCAGGTTTCTTCCTTTTATTTTATTTTATTTTATTTTATTTTATTTTTTAGTACCGGGGATTGAACCCAGGGGCACTCCACCACTGGGCCACATCCCCAGCCCTTTTTTTGTATTTTATTTAGAGACAGGGTCTCACTGAGTTGCTAAGTGCCTCGCCATTGCTGAGGCTGGCTTTGAACTTGCGATCCTCTTGCCTCAGCCTCCTGAGTGCTGGGATTACAGGCGTGCGCCACCGCGCCCGGCATGGTTTTTCTTCCTTTTAATGCACAATTTTTATTAATTACCAGGGAAAGAACCGGGAGGAGATGCCTCCGTGATACCATATCCGCAGAGAAGCTTCCACAGCTGCGCGAGCAGACTGGTGAGGTTGCAAAACGCCAGCGTCGTGGGGGGTGAACTCTGGGTGGGCCGGTGCACAGGCCAGAGCCCCTACCGCCCACCCAGACTCTGCAGGTGGTGTCGCCCACGGCAGGGCCAGGGCCGCTGCTCTCCGGCACAGGCCACACGCCCCATTCTTACCCCGTGGCAGCTTGGAGAGCACATGGTCACGTTGAGACCCACACAGGAGCGGCGGTGGCACAGCAGAGGCAGGAGCCCCTCCACTCAGTGCCTGAGGCAGAAGGGCCCTGGGGGCCGGGGCCAGCCTGCGCCCGGCTTGCTCCTCGGCACTCTGTAGGAAGGTGCCGCTGTCCCGAAATGACCACTGGGGCTTGTGCGTCAGTCTCTGCTGGAAACGGCCCGGAGAAGTGAATACCACCCAGAGACGAAGTCCCGAGAGCAGAGCTCTTCCCTCTGGGCCCTGCTGTGCCGTCCAGGGCCTGTCGCACGGCAGCACCATGCTGCGGGGGTTCAGAGTCCACGCCCACCTCCCACCCCCACTGAGGGCTGGATTCTGCTGGGAGTAAAGCAAGCCCGCCGCTCTCCTTGCCCTGATGAGGGGTCCCAGGGCTGAGAGGTCAGGCAGGCTGAACTTGAACTTGGCAGGATGTTTGACGAGTTCTGGTGGCCTGGTGGGAAACATCAGAACACTGTGGGATCTTGGCAGAGCCAGGGGCGCTGCGCCTCCCACCATCCACCAAAGCAGCCTGTCACCATGGGCGCGGTGTTTGCCCCACGACCCTGCCAACCTTGCCTAGTCGGGTCAGTGGTCCTACAGGAGGTTTGTGCCTTTGGGGACATCTGGCATTTCTGCTTGATTGTCACAGCTGGGGACGGGTGGGAGTGTTGTCAGCATCCACAGTCAGAGCCCAGAGAGGCTGCTGAGCACCCTGCGTGCACAGGACTGTCCCCGCCACAGGGAGCCACCTTCGAGAGGCTGGCTCAGGAGCCCACCTGTGGCAAGCAGGCTCCTCTCACACTCCCACTGAGGCACAGCCTGTCACACTCGCAGCTGAAGACGATGAGAAACAGATCTCAGCCTGCCTCCAGGCCACAGGCACAGGCTGAGGACTCTGGGCGAAGGCCGGCGGCACGTGAGAGGCAGGACCAACCAGGCTGTCTGGGAAGGGGTGGAAGAGCCCAGCCCACGAGGGAAGAGCCTCACAGCTCAGTGACAGCCTCAAACCAGGGAGAAGGCTGCGACTTAGACCTCCTTCCTGGGCCTCGAGTGGCCAAACGTGTATTGATACGCTGGAAGGATTTGGTGGCACAGTTAACGAAGCCTCCAAGTTAAAGCAAGCTTGAAGGATCCTGAGACAGATTAGAGGCAAGGCAGGGACCCACACGGTGGGCTGTCCTTCGGGGAGAGGAGGGCAGTAAAATACCAGGTTCCCCCAAACACCCTTCCCATTCCCAGGAAGCAGGCCCAGTCAGAGGGGCAGTGGAGTGGGCCCTGATCTGAAACGAGATCACGCACAACTGCTTGTTGACCTACAGCGGTAGCCAGGGTCCACGGAGCTATTACTGAGCTCACTTTATGGATGGGCTCAGAGAAGCAAGCCATGTGACTTCCCAGCAGTGGAAGTCCCTGGACTAAATGCTAGTGGGAGAGAAACTTAGGGGGCCTAAGTGTACATTTACTTTTTGCCTTTTTTAGAAAGCACACATAATCAAAATGGAAAAAAACAAACAAAGAAATAAAAGTCACTTTTGTCTACCTGCAAAATGCCATTCACGTTTAGCGGGTGTCTTACAGGGCCCTTTCTCCCCCTCTTTCTTGTCTGCCTTTCCCTCCTCTCTCTGATACACACACAACACACATGCATGCACGTATTTGGGGATCACACTGGATGTATAATCATAAAAGCTTCTTGATGTAATAATATGTGTGATCATCTCATAGTGTAGCTTGAATTCTTCTCAGAGCTTTGATTTAAAGGCTGCACGGCAGCCCCGGTCTGCCTGAGCAATAGTGAGTTCAGCCAGGGCCCTGGTGCACACACTTAGATGGTGTTCGTGCCCTGCTGTGAGGGACACTCTGTGTGCTGTTTTACCTTGCTGGAGTTTGTCTCTCTCTCTTCGCATGATTACATCCAGAGCGGCTCCTGTCTGGTCCTCTTCCTCTGCTCTCTGAGCAATCAAATTTCCCACTCACTGTGCTGACAGCGGATTCGACATCTTTGATGTGATGATTTTATCAACCCTGACTTTCCGGGGGCAGTATCTGCAGGAGCCCTAATTAAGGAGATAGCTAAGATTGCGGTTACCTGTGAGCCATAAGCATTACCACCTTCCGTGGTCTCGTGAGACTTGGCCCGGAACATTGTGGATCGGGTCGGCGCCATTTGCATGATCTCGCGAGACTTGGAACGGGGGATTGGGGATGGGGTCAGTGCCATTTTGTGGTGGTTGGAGGAGTGTGGATTGCGTGTTGGGGTGTTGTTGGAGCCGGAGAGAGAAGCTGGCAGAATAAAGAGCCTGTTCGTTTCCAGTCTGCCTCTGAACTTCTTCCCGTGGCTTCGTTGCTCCAAGCGGCCATCGCTTCAGGGGACAACAGGTGGTGGCCCGTACGGGGACTTCGGAGCAGACAGGTAAGAACTGAAAGGTCTCTAAAGATGGGTTCGAATATAACTAAATCCCAAATGATAGAGGTTATGGAAAGAATCCTTGATGTACCTGACTCCGTTGTCAGTGAGGAGGATTTAGAAAAAAGTAAAAGTGATCAAGAAAGCGTAGCTTCCACTGGGTCAACTAAGACCAGTAAAGAGAGTATTAGAAGAGTCCCCAAAATGACAAAAATCCAAGCTGTTAGAGCTATTCGGAAGTTATTGGAGATAGCTGAAGAATACTTGCTCTTCATGGAACCTGGGACTCAGGATATTGCTGTCAGTGAAATTAGCAGTGGTGAGGAATCTAGTAAAAGTGATCCTGAGAAGATGAGGAAAAAGAAACTAAAAAAGACCAAGAAAAAGGACCGTCAAGTAGAGGAACCACTTGTGTCCTCTGCTCCCCCATGGGTGGAATCCATTACAGAAAATATGAAGGGTATTACTAGGCGTTTGCATACCCTAGAAACAGAAATAAAAAGTCTTTCTGATCGCTTATGCACTCTCGAGGGTAACTCACAGATACATTGGGAACTGCCAGTATTTGAAAAGAAAAATGGACAGAGCGTCCACCAGTCAGTAGATTTCAAAACAATAAAAAATCTCAAAGAGGCAGTAATGGCATATGGACCCCAAGCTCCTTTCATGTTGAGTATGCTGGAGTCCCTTAACACCTTTAGCTTAACCCCCTCAGACTGGAAAAGTCTATGTAAAGCAGCATTAAGTGGGGGGCAATACTTGGTTTGGCAATCGCAATTTCAAGAACTTTGTATAGAAACGGCTAAAAGAAACGCAGCTGTAGTGTGTTTTTAGAGACCATAATATAGAAATGCTCACAGGAGAAGGGCAATTCGCAGACTTACAGGCTCAAAAAGATTATGACCCAGATGTATATGCTCAGATAAACGCAGCTGCCTTAGAGGCATGGAAAACTGTACAAGGACCTGGGGATCTACAAGGTAGCTTGTCAAAAGTGATTCAAGGACCTAATGAGCCAAATGCTGAATTTGCTGATCGACTTTTGAGAAGTGCAGGTAGAGTGTTTGCTGATGTTGATCAAGCTATGCCATTAGTTGTTCAATTAGCATATGAAAATGCTAATAAATACTGCCAGGAAGCCATCAGGCCATGGAGAAATAAAAAGGATATTTCCGTATATATACAACTATGTAAAGATATAAATGACACCTTTGTCTCAGGAAATGTGATTGCAGCTGAAATGAGAGGTGCTTCCCCTCAAAATTTCACAAGGGCTCAACCTAGACATTATAATCAATCAGGCTATTCTAGGCAAAATCCCCAAAGAGAAATAAGACCAAGCTCATACCATGCCCCAGGCCACTGCCCCAGATGTAAAAAGGGAAATCATTGGGCCAATAAATGCCATTCAAAATTTGACATCTATGGAAATCATTTGTTCAGGAATTCAAAAAATGGGGCACGGGGCCCAATGCCCCAGGGCCCACAAATGTACGGGGCATTGGAGGAGGAGTATCCTCAAGCATCCACTCAGATGCTTCCCCAACACAATCCCTACTACCCATCCACTCCCTCGCCAGAGGAACAGGAGGAAATGCAGGAATAGACCTCTGTTCCACCGCCCGAATAGTGTTAACACCTGAAATGGGGGTTCAACTGATTCCCACAGGAGTCAGGGGACCTCTTCCCTCAGGGACTATAGGACTTATTATTGGGCGAAGTCCTAAAAGCTTATTAGGTTTGCAAGTGACCCCAGGTGTAATAAACTCAGACTACAAAGGGGAAATAAAAATAATGCTTAGCTCACCCCAAAGTATAAGTTCTGTTAATCAAGGAGATAGAATTGCTCAGTTGCTTCTCCTTCCCAATTTACATAATTCATTTAAAATGGGTATGCCTCAAGAAGGGAACAATAGAGGATTTTGTTCCACTGACTCAAGACCCATGGCTTGCTGGGTTCGAGACTGTTCAAGGAGGCCTATGTGTAAAATAAAAATCCAAGGAATAGAAATGGAGGGATTAATAGATACTGGAGCTGACTCTTCCATCATTAATCTAGGGCAATGGCCCAAGCACTGGCCTCTGCAAAAAGCTTCAACCAGTTTAAGAGGCTTGGGATATAATAACCTCCCAGAGAAAAGTGCAGTAATTTTAAAATGGGAGGATGATGAAGGGTATAAAGGAACATTTCAGCCTTATGTTTTACCTAACCTACTGGTTACTTTATGGGGAAGAGATATTTTGCAACACATGGGAGTACACCTTGCAACCAAGCCTGCAGGTGTTAAATGTGCAAATCTACAGGGTAATCTTAACCCTAAAAGAAATCATTATCAAAAAGTACGGAGTAATCTTAACCCTAAAAGTAATCATTATCATAAAGGAAAAAGATTTTTTTTTTCGGGACCACTGAGAAAATAATTTTGAAAATACCATGGCTTTCTGATAAGCCAGTGTGGGTCCCTCAGTGGCCCCTATCTAAAGAGAAATTACAAACGGCCCACCTACTAGTTCAGGAACAACTAGAAGCAGGACATATAGAACCTTCCACCTCTCCCTGGAATTCCCCCATATTTCTGATCAAGAAAAAATCATGAAAATGGAGATTGTTACATGATCTTAGAGAAATTAATAAAACCATGCAAATCATGGGCCCTACTCAACCTGGACTTCCTAATCCTGTAGCTATTCCAAAAAATTTCCATCTTATTACTCTTGATATAAAGTATTGTTTCTTTTCTATTCTTCTACACCCTCTGGATACCCCCAGGTTTGCTTTTTCAGTTCCTTCTATTAACAATAATGGCCCTGATCAGAGATATCAATGGAAAGTTTTGCCGCAGGGAATGGCTAATAGCCCCACTATGTATCAAATCTATGTAGATAAAGTTATTCAGCCTATCAAAAATAAATACCCAGAGCTTATGTGCCTCCATTATATGGATGATGTTTTGCTTGCTCATCCTAATCAAGAAGTCTTATTCACCATATTTAGTGATATATCAGAAAACTTGAAACGATATGTGTTGCCGCCTGAAGCGATGGCCGCTTGGAGCAACGAAGCCGCGGGAAGAAGTTCAGAGGCGAACTGGAAACAAACAGCTTTTTATTCTGATAACTTTTCTCTCTGGCTCTAACAACGACTAAACACGCGCCACACACACCACCAAAATGGCGCTGACCCCATCAGCAATCTCTGCTCAGTCACTCGAGATCCCGGGCCAAGTCCCATGAGACTACGGAAGGCGACAATGCCCAAATCTTCATGGCCCATAGTCAACCGCAATTTAAGCCATCTCCCCAAACAGGGCTCCTGCAGATATGGACTAAACATTGCTAAGGAAAAGGTTCAAATTAGATCTCCAATATTATATCTAGGATTCCAAATTATGGACACTTTTAATAAGCCTCAAAAAATATTAATTAATAAGGAGCATTTGTCCACTCTCAATGACTTTCAAAAATTGCTGGGAGATATTAATTAATTGGCTTCGCCCTACACTAAACCTCACTACTGGCCAACTAAAACCTTTATTTGACATCCTTCTCAGGGACCCTGATCCATCTTCACCACGAACATTGACTCCTGATCTAGGAAAGTTTTAAAGTTAGTAGAAAAAGCCATCGAAGGAGCTCATTGTGATAGATTTGATTTAACTCAACGGCTGATATTGATTATTATTTCTTCACAATATACGCCCACAGGAGTATTTTGGCAACAAGGGCCTTTATTATGGATACATTTGCCCGTCTCTCCTAAAAGTATAATTGAGTCTTATACCTCCATGGTGGCTAAACTTATTCTTCAAGGACTTAGGACTTCTACTAAAATATTTGGCATTCACCCTGCTACTATTATTACTCCCTATTCATCATCACAGATTGAATATTTATGCTTCAATGATAATGATTGGGCTATAGCTAGATGCTCTACTTCTGCAAATTTTGATAATCATCTTCCTAAGTCTCCTATATTATCTTTTTGTATCAATCATCCTCTTATATTTCCACAGGTAATAAAAAAATCAACCAATTCCTAAGGCATTAAATGTATTCACAGATGGGTCCTCAAATGGTACTGCTGCAGTAGTCACTAAAAAAGAAAAATATGACTTACATAACTGCACACAAATCAGCTCAACTAGTGGAACTGGAAGCTGTGTTAAGAGCTCTGGAAAGTTTTAGAGAGCAGCCCATGAACATTTTTTCAGATAGCCACTATATTGTACATGCCGTAGAGCTAGCAGGACCAATAGCACCTCATACTCCAGCATTTAAATTGTTTTATCAAATACAAAAACTTTTGTGGGCAAGAAAAGAACCTCTATTCGTAGGGCATATTAGAGCACATACCAACTTGCCTGGTCCCCTCCATGAAGGTAATCAAAAGGCTGATGATCTTACAAAAACAATATTTATACTTTCAGCGCTCCAGCAAGCTACTTTATTTCACTCCCAGTTTCACATCAATAGCACCACCTTGCAGTGTAGGTTTAAAATCACAAAGAGGCAAGCCAGAACAATTGTAAAAGATTGTACATCTTGTATGACACATCTGCCCAATCCTCATTATGGTGTTAACCCTAGAGGATTAATGCCCAATCATTTGTGGCAGATGGATGTTACTCATGAGCCAAGCTTTGGAAAATTGAGATTTATTCATGTGACCATAGATACATGCTCAGGCATGATTTTTGCTTCCTTACATTCTGGAGAAAAAGTTAAAGATGTTACATCTCATTGTTTGCAAGCTTTTGCTGCATTGGGCATCCCCAAAATGCTTAAAACAGATAATGGCCCTGCATATATGTCCTCATCTTTCAAACAGTTTTGTGCAAAATTCAATATATCCCATAAAACAGGCATCCCATACAATCCTCAGGGTCAGGGCATTATTGAAAAAGCAAACCACACACTGAAAATCATGTTATTAAAACAAAAAGAAGGAAATTGGAAAAGTCCTAGGGACAGATTGGCAGTTGCCCTGTTTACCTTAAATTTTTTAACTTTAGACTCTAATGGTTATTCTGCTGGAGACAGACATTGGAACCCACACCAACAACATAAACCTTTGGTTTACTGGAAGGATGTTCTTTCAGGTACATGGAAGGGTCCAGATCCAGTATTAATTTGGGGGAGAGGATATGTTTTGTGTTTTCCCAAAGCACGAATCCTCTCCAATATGGATACCATCTAGATTAATAAAGCAGGTACCACATCAAAAGGATCAAGATGAAGTTGTTGATGAATCAAGATTAATAAAAAAAAAAAGTACAAAATCAAGAGGACCAAGATGAAGGTATGGAATGATTCCCTTAAAAGAGTCCTTCAAAATATTTCACAACTTAGTTGTCATTCCTCCCGGCCGGGACGAGGAGATCTCTCTTTAGTGTGCACACAATTGTATTTTTTTTTCTTTTTATACATGTCTTTATGTCCGTGCATTTGTCTACATTTCATGTTA
Source organism: Tamias sibiricus (assembly GCA_025594165.1). NCBI lineage: Eukaryota > Metazoa > Chordata > Mammalia > Rodentia > Sciuridae > Tamias > Tamias sibiricus. Next base: position 132,547,517 of record CM046664.1, on the reverse strand, counting down.
ATGTGATGTCACAAATATATGTTTGTATGTTTGTGCGTCTGTCCAGTGTGACATCACAAATAACAAAGCGCTTATGAAAAAAAATATATATGGATCCAAATAACTTTAATTCATTTTAGTTTAAGAGTATTCAATTTAGGTAAATAATTTTATAAGTGAAGGTACTTTCAATTTTGATTTATAGGTGTCCCTGGGACTTCTCTTTAGCGAAGAATATGACTAGTGCTGTATAACCTGATATTTTGGTGTTTTGACATAGGATTGTTTATTTGTTATTAACTTCATTTGTTTAATAGCTGATTAATTTGAATTATTTCAACAGGTAAAGGATTGCTGTGTATGCAGAGACTCGTGGATTCCAGCTAACAAATTATTTTTCCAAAGTGCCTTTAGCTTTTCTTTAATCTATCTTTAATGCAGTAAATACCCTCAGTCTTTCTTTGTTTTGTTCTGAATATGATATTTTGCCAGCTTATGTTTGTGGGAGCTCAAGCTGCAATGCGTGTGAGCAGAAATCAACTCTAATCTTCTAATCTAATAATTCTATTTTTTTTTAGTTTGAAAACTCGCCTCTTGCCTCAGTGGTGGAATAGCACTGCCTTTCCTTTAATAATTGATGCTTGAGTTTCTAGGTAGCGGGCCCTGAAGATTTGCCGGTGGCATTGTCTAAACATAAAAAAAGAAAAGATGGCTGCTGCTACAGCTGCAGGGATCGCGGCCGCCGCAAGCATCCCTGCTGCTCAAGCATCAAACAACCTCACCAACAGTGTGGCCTCTGCTCTACATGCATGGGGCCTCCTACATCAACGTGTTATAACAAGTGGACATTTTGATCTTTCATTGTTTGGGACTTTATGGGACAATGCCTTGCGGGTATTTGTCTAGAGAACTCAGAGTGTTACTTGATAGAACTCAGGGCAGCTGATTTGTTTAAACAATTTGATATGCTATGCAATTTGGCTCATCACCAAAAGGCTTGTCGCCTTAAAGCCGCAACATCTCCTCACAATTGGATGGCTGTTAGTCATCATACACAGTCGATCCTGAAGGGCTCCATTGGATGGCTGGTAGCCAATGACGGGTATGATCCCCAAAGGGGGACAACCTAAGACAGGCACAGTCGCACGGGACAGTCTCATGTGGCCGACATATCAACCTAAGACAGGAGTAAAGGGCACAGCCTTGATTATCCGATGATGGGTAAGAATGTTGGTTGCACATGGACGTCCTAGAGCATTACCTCTTTTAAAACAAAAAGGGGGGAAATGTAGAAGCCCTAATTAAGGAGATAGCTAAGATTGCGGTTAGCTGTGAGCCATAAGCATTACCACCTTCCATGGTCTCGTGAGACTTGGCCCGGGACATTGTGGATCGGGTCGGCACCATTTGCATGGTCTCGTGAGACTTGGCCCGGGGGATTGGGGATCGGGTCGGTGCCATTTTGTGGTGGGTTGGAGGAGTGTGGATTGCGTGTTGTGGTGTTGTTGGAGCCGGAGAGAGAAGCTGGCAGAATAAAGAGCCTTTTCGTTTCCAGTCTGCCTCTGAACTTATTCCCGCAGCTTTGTTGCTCCAAGCGGCCATCGCTTCAGGCAGCGACAGATACTTATTTTATGTACACGTTCACAAACATAAAATTTAAAAACAATTCCACTGAGGCACTACCATTATATATGACTGCAAACACAATACAAGGATAAAAGGCAAAATATACACTTTGGCAATCCTATAGAAAAGGGGTCCTGTCAAAACATTCTTTCAAAAAATAAACACAATACCAAAAAAAAAAAAGAAAAAGAAAAAGAAAAAGAAAAACTGAATGTTGACAACCCTACACAAATTGTGGCATTTCAACTTCAAGGTCTACAAACTCTCCGTTGTTTTAGCCTGGGTCTCTGGCACACTGGATTCATGTCAGGCAGCCTCTTCTCCGAGTTCTCTTTAGGCTTAGCACCTGGCTGGCAAAGGACAAGCTGTCGTGCTGCTGTCTGCATCTGCAACTGATTTCTCCACATGACACAGGGGCGTCTGAGCTGTGCTAGGAGGCACTGCTGCCGAAGGTGAGGCTGGTCTCCCCTCACTCCCCCTGACATTGCTGTGGGGGTACATGGCATGTACAATGTTGCCCAGGGCTGGGGCTGCAGGATTCTGGGTGCTCTGGCAGGAGCCAGAGGGTAGGAATCGGAGGACCTTCTCTCCGGCACCTCTCTTGCTGATCTGCCTAGCTTATTGGGCTGTGTGGCACTGCTGGAATGGTTACCGCTGACCCTGACGCTCATTGTCACTTTTTCCTGGGGTGCACTTGGCACAATCACTGCACTCTTGACAGTGAAGTTCTTTTGTTCACATTTTTGGCCCTGACGTTTTTGTGGAATCTGTTGAGCAAAGTCATTAAATTTGGAACAAACAGTAGTAGAGGTATCTTTTCTATGAAGTCCTTCAAAGGCAGGATTGTTGCAAAACTTGTCTGAATTTATGTTTCCCACATTTCTGCTGTTTCTCTCACTAGGAGAGTTTGCAAGAAGTAACCTATCTACAGGCAAACTGAAAGGGCTAATCTTGGTGCTTTACATGCCTCTGTATGTCGTTTGTTGCCCTATCAGATTTCAGATTAAGTGGCTTAGTGGTTTTACACGTGAAGGGCAAAAATTACACCAGAGACAACCGTGCAGCCAAGAGATTTATTTACCAGCCTCTATGGCTGGTCAGAGGCAGAAGAAGTACGGGGAGAGAGGAGTCAGGGAGAGGGAAGTGTACAAGCTCTGGACGGAGGGTCAGTGCCTCGTTGAGCCGGCCGCGGTCTCAGGAGCTGTCGGCTGGGGCAGCTGCCGACGGGCTGGAGGCTGGAGCTGTCGGCTGGAAAAGAGCTGTGGGGCTGGAGACGGTGAGTCTGGAGCTGCTGCAGCGGCTGCTTCCTCTCCACAGGGACAGGATGTTGTGTTTTGACCTCCAGGTAGGCAGGGACTTAAGTAGGGATTTCTTGGGGGGGGGGGGTGCCTGAGCGACCTTTAACACCATTGGCTTTTTTCCCAGTAAACAAGGTGACCTTTAAGCCGATTGGCTCCTGCCTGGGGAAATTGAAACCAGGTTGCTCCCAGTGGAATTGTCCATGGGGGAGGTGGCCTGTCAGCTCAAGCTATCTATCAACACGTATCGTCCATCTTTTGGGATGATGGTTCAAGTTCTTTGTTACCTGAAAAAGAAACATTTTTTTCTTTTAAATTCATGGAGCTTGGTGAATAAGGGAGTGTGGTTAGTTATGAATGGGCACTCTCTGGAAAACAACACAGTCTTCTATATTTTTCCCAACATGATATTCTCAGTCATCTATACAGAGGAATTACAAATTCATACAGCATTAATGGCACATTTGAATTAAAGCATTACTTTTAAAAATTCACCTAAATCAATACAATAAATAGCCACAAAGCACATCTGGTTAAAACAAAATGAAACAACAACAACAACAAAGAAAACACTTTCTGAAGTAACTTGTTTTAATATACTATCCGTGAATGAATATTTTCTGGGTTAAGACTGTCCTGATTTCACCAGGCAGACACTGGTAACCTCAGAACACTAACGCTATTTTACACACCAACCAAAGGCATGTCATGAATCCCAAGGACTTTGCCTGCTCACTTCATCTGCTTTCCTGCTACATTCTGTTCATACTGAGGGCAACACACCAGGGAGGGGTTGGATGCTCTCCCGGCTGATCAAGTCATACCTGGCAGCATCATCCACTGGTCAAATTAAGGTTGGAAGAGTTGTCAAAATTGCCATACTGGTACTGGTGACTCCAGATTCACTTCCTTCTCTTTCTCCTCTAGTCTGGTCCCCAGGTCCCTGTTTTCTACCTAGAACCCTCAGCTCCTCACACTCTATCTTTGCTGCATCTACCCCAGGATGCTCCTGCTGCAAGAAAGGTGCAGCCCTCTGGCCATGATCCTCCTCTCCCTGCTGAGAATCATTAGACAATTGTGCACATGGACACTGGTCTGATGGCTTTGCCACTGGCCCTGTTCATAGCCAATGGTCCTTGTCCCTGTTGCCTGGTCCTTCTCCCACATCCTTGGGCAGTGGTTTGCAGACAGGTGCACACCAGCATCACTTGCAGGTCAGCAGCTCATCTGACCTCCTTCTTCACCTGGGGCTGCTGACCTCTCTTCCCTGGTTCCCTCGTAGGGCTCCTGTGATTTGCCGTCCTTCTCTACATTTATAGAAAGAAGCTGAGCCGTTGTGGTTGGAGGGTAAGGACTGGAGCATTCTTAGTTTTGCAGAAGAACTTCTATCACAATAGAGAAGAGTGCAGGCTCTGCAGCCAGCTTCCTGGGTGCTGGCTCAGCTCCTGCTCCAGTTCTTCCCTGGGCAAGTCCATTGCACCAGCCCTCCCTGCCTTCCTCTGTCAAGAAAGACCCTATATGGAGCTATGCTATCAAGTGGTCTTAATAGTCTAAAAAGAAAATATTTAGAATTACCTGATATGTAATGAAACTTTGAAATATTTAGAAATTATTTATTGTTATCACTATACCTAAGCAGGAATCCAATTTTATTGGACAATGAAACAAGATTAGATTAGGAATGAGACAGGACAAGGTTCAAATCCTGAATGATCAATCATTTAGGTACATGACCCTTGGTATTATTACCCTTCCTCAGACTGTTAGCTATGGCTTAAATGAGGCTAATGTTCATAGGACAGAACTGCTAATAAGATCAAATCAGATGAATGGAATCAGCGAGTCCAGTGCTTTTCTTAGCAGACAGGTAATTGACTCCTTTTGTTTTTCAGACTTTCTCAGACTACACTCATTGATATTTAATTGTATACATCAAATTTAACATATATGGCCCTATTTTGAAAAATTGGAATTCAGCTCTAGTAAAGCAATAACAAATGGAAGCCTTTCAACTACCTCAACAGAAACCACTCACTGCAATAAAATGATCAGAAAAACAATGACCAAAAGGACTGCAGCCAAGAAAATGGAACACATGTGCGTAATGTGTTAAAGGAAGGCCACAGGTAAAAGTACAGCAAAAAAACTTTAGGAATCTATTTTTTTAAGTTTCAGGAGTCCAGTTCATTTCTGCCTTGACTTTGATTGATTACAAGAAATAAAAATGAAAAATTTCACAAGGAAAACCAAAAAAAAAAAAAAAAAAGATTTAGGAATTACAAGATATCTCTTTACAAGAAAGAGACAAAAAATGATATTCATTTAAAGGACATTATTCATTAAACTTTCTCAATGGCTAGTAAAGTTAGCTAATAAAACTTTGAAGTTTGAACTTCCCTCAACTTCATTCACCTTGGTTTTTAATTGCAACTTATTTGCCAAGTTTGAAAATATGCAAAATACATTTTACATGACCACTCACCAATGAGACATACATCACATTTTTCCAATGCGTTTGGCTTCCATTCGGATTCCTCAAATGATGTAGCTGGTTCAAAATTTTTGCTTTCACTCTCTGTAGTGTGGATATCCTATTAAAGCAAGAAAAACTTTAATCTAAAAAGGTGAAAGACACCTCAAAATAAACAGTTCAAAGACTGTTAACTTATTAACATAAACATCACAAAGTTCTAACGCAATTCTGTAATAGTCAAAACTCACTTTGTTTGAAGAAAAATATTGTGATTTTGTGGAATATTCTGGTGATAGCACAGGTTTTAAAGGACAGGTCTGATCAACCTGAGGTGCAACAACACCTTTACTACACGTGATATTTTGTGGCTCTATGGACTCATCGAAGATCTTCTGTGAGTTGGTAATGAGGAATTCTACCAACAGTGCCTGACTTGCATATTCATCAAGGGAGGAGATGGTGACAGGAGCAGTTGTAGGCCTTGGCCTAATAAGACTTGGTCCAAATATCACCCCCAAGTTTTTTGAGTTCATCATGTTTTCTTCAGAATGGTCTGCTACCCTGAAAAAAAGAACACTTAAAAGTGCATGAGACTTGCCTATTAGACATCTCTTTCAGAGGATTCATCACTAATGTATAGAAATGTATTTGATTTATGGGTATTGATTTTGTGTTACATTGACAAACTGATTTGTTAATTCTAGAAGTTTTCTGGTAGAGTTTTTTGGATCCTCTAAGGATAGATGGTAGTTTAATGGTAGTTTACTACAAATTGAGAAGAGTAGAGAAAACATGGGCTACATAAGTCTACACAACGTTTGTCAAGGGTCAAGTTTGGTGGGTCTAGGAAAAGAATAATTTGTTTGATTATAATACTTAACACACACCAACCTGAGTTTCAGAGTACTACATTAGGATAAAATTCACATAAGTAGTGGGAACTACTGAAATTTTACCAGCAGTAGGAAAAAAAAGTACCCCTAAAAATTGCTCCATCTTTGTATGTGCTATATACTCCCAGTTTCTTATACTGGAAATTGAAACATCACTGTCAATTTCTCTCACAGCCCACAGTTAGTTTTCTTTCTTTTTTTTTTTTTTTTTAAATATTTTTAGTTGGAGATGGAAACAATACCTTTATTTTATTTATTTATTTTTATGCAGTGCTGAGTATCAAACCCAGTGTTTCACATGTGCTAGGCAAGCGTTCTACTACTGAGCCACACTCCCAGCCCTCCACAGCCAGTTTTCTAGCCTAGATGATTCTCTCTCCTGAACATCTCTCTGTTCTACCACCACTCTCCATTTTCTGGCTTTACTTCATGCACATTGCTCTTTTTTTTTTGGTCCCAGGGATTGAACTCAGGGGCACTCGAACACTGGGCCACATCCCAACCCCTTGTTTTGTATTGTTGAGACAGGGTCTCACTGAGTTGCTGGGTGCCTCACCATTGCCAAGGCTGGCTTTGAACTCATGATCTTCCTGCCTCAGCCTCCCAAGTGCTGGGATTACAGGTGTGCACTACTGCGCCAGGCACTTTTTATATCTATGACTATTCAAGGAGATCTGAGGCTATCGTGAATAGGGTAGTTTTCCTAATTTCTCTTTCAGAGGATTCAGCACTGGTGTATAGAAATGCATTTGATTTATGGGTATTGATTTTATATCCTGCTACTTTGCCAATTGATTTATTAATTCTAGAAGTTTTCTGGTAGGGTTTTTTGGATCCTCCAAGGATAGAATCATGTCATCAGCAAATAATGATAGAAAGAGTTCTTCTTTTCCTATTCGTATCCCTTTAATTTCTTTCATCTGTCTAAGTGCTCTGGCTAGAGTCTCAAGGACTATGTTGAATACAAGCAGTAAAAGAGGGCATCCCTGTCTTGTTCCAATTTTTTAAGGAAATGCTTCCAATTTTTCTCCAATTATTTCAGCCTTGGGTTTAGCAGAGATAGCATTTACAATGTTGAGGTATATTCCTACTATCCCTAGTTTTTCTAGTGTTTTGGAACATAAAAGGGTGCTGTATTCTGTCAAATGCTTTCTCTGCATCAACTGATATACTCCTATGATTCTTATCTTTAAGTCTATTGATGTGATGCATTATGTTTATTAAGTTCCATATGTTGAACCAACCTTGCATCCCTGGAATGAACCCCACTCGATCATGGTACACTATCTTTTAAATATGTTCATATATGCAATTTGCCAGAATTTTATTGAGAATTTTTGCATCTACATTCATCAGGGACATTGGTCTAAAATTTTCTTTCCTTGATGTGTCTCTGCCTGGTTTAGGTATCAGGATGCTAGTAGCTTCATAGAATGAATGAATAATGAATAATTCAATGCTCTTCAATAAATGAATAGATAAAGAAATGGTGGTATATATACACAATGGAATGTTACTCAGCATTAAAAGAGAATGAAATTATGGCATCTGCAGGTAAATGGGTGGAGTTGGAGAATATCATGTGAAGTAAGCAAACCCCCCAAAACCAGTGGCCGAATGTTCTCTCTGATAAGTGGACGCTGATCTATACTGGGGTTAGGGTGGTAGTGTAGGGAGGATGGAGGAGCTTCGATTGGGCCAAGGGGAGGGAGGGAAGGGGAGGGGGCCTGGGGGTAGGAGAGATGGTGGAATGAGACAAACAAACAACATTACCCTAGATGCATGTATGACTGCATTTTTTGTTCTGACTCTACATCATGTACAACCAGAGAAATAAATTTGTGTCCAATGGATCCAAAAGCTTTCTGCTGTCATGTATAATTGATTAGAACTCATAAAAAATAAACTGTAAATAAGAAGGAGACCTGAATTACAGAAGGCCTCCCCTCTAACCCATTTTTCATATTGCGATCAGAAAGATCTAGCAGGCAAATCTGAGCATGTGAAATTCCTGACTCCCTGTTCTTCAGTGGGTACAGAAACAATATGGTCAATTCATCTGCCAGGTATGTGAGATTTTCTTATCCAGCCTGTAGGTAGCTCAGTGCCTGCTACTGCTTGCCATATTATAGCCTTATGAAATTACATTTTCCAAATGCAAAATGCTTTCTTGTTTCTCCATGTCTGTTACGCTCTGCCCAGTCTGCTCTTCTGCACATTCTCTACCAAATCACCACTTGGTTCTTAAAATCTGACTCAAGGGCTTGCCTCCTCTGCCTTAATCCCTACATCCAAACTTCCTCTGCATGCCTGCATGCTGTGCACGGATACTAGAAAAAGGATGGTGCTGTACTGTGGTTATATACAGGTCTGTCCCCCAAGATGATGAGCCCACAAACAGCAGAAACCCCGTGTTTCCATCCTGGTTTCCCCAGGCAGAGCCTGGCACGCAGGAGGCATCTGAGGGAAGAAGGTTGGCTGCATGAATGTCTTTGCCTTTCTTTCCCAACACAGAATAAAAACATCATAAAAATGAAGCAATCATTTTGAAAATGAGACCACAACAATATAAATGTACTTAATACTAGTGCACTGTACAATTAAAAATGGTTAAGATGGTATAAAAATTCTTACCGCTTAAGATGTACAATAAGGTAACGAAGACTGTTAAAATTTGATGTTGGCAATTGCCTAAGGAGGCCCTTGCATTTTAGAACAATTTGGTGTATTTCGACACATGTATTTGGGGATGTTTTGTCCTTTTTCATTTCCTGTTCTTTATTAATATGTTGGATCTGTTTTGCAAAGTCCATGAATTCTTTGTACCATCGGAATAAAATCAATGGTTCTGGGAGCTAAAGATAAAAGTACATTAAAAATATCTTCTAATGGGGCTGGAGTTGTGGCTCAGGGGTAGAGCGCTTGCCTAGCATGCATGAGGCACTGGGTTCTGTCTCCAGCACCACATAAAAATTAAAACAAATAAAATAAAGGTATTATGTCTATCTACAACTAAAAGAAATTTTTTTAAAAAATCTACTTTTTTGTTAAAGACAACTATTAATGAGAGTTACTCAAATGACTTAGAATGTCTCTTTAGATTAATAAAATTTAAAATCAATCTTCATTTTTATTTTATCTATCTATCTATTTATTTATTTATTGCAGTACTGGGGATTGAATCTAGGACCTCAAGCACACTAGGCAAGCACTCTTCTACTGAGCTTCATCCCCAGCCCATAAAATGTATGTGCTTGCTAGAGAGATGACTTATAAAGCAAATCAAAATTTCACCATAAATTATATTTATGTTAAAAACAAGTTAACAGATAAGCAGTTAAACTCTAAACTTTAAATGAAGTTTAAACTTTAAACTTCATGATGAGATTTTAAAACTCTTATCTATATCCTAAACACATTATGTTTACATCTGCCCCCCAAATAGCATGATCTTCAGTTGTTTTATTGAGACAAACCTAGGATAATGCACAAAATAAATAAAATTAATTAGAAAAGGCACAGATTTTATTGGTAAGGGGTAAAAATACCAAAGTGCTATAGGGCCCATGTTTTCATTGGGCCAGAATGAAGATCAGCACCAGAGAATATTACCTACAAAAACATACTGTCAACATCTTATCAAATTTGAAAACAGCCTGATTTGCCAGGACTAGATCAAAAGAAAACGTTCCTGTAACAAATGTCCACTGCCATAATGAATTTCAATGTTTCTACTGATCTGCAGTAGAAATTCAGAGTACCTTTGGCTTCTTCATGTCCTATAATATCTGTGGAAAGTTAGGGTGCCGCCTGTGATCAGTTTCTATCTTCACCACTCTGGGATCTGATGCAAGTGACTTAACCTCTTGGAGCTTTAGGTAAATGAGTAAAATGAAGGCTACTCTCTAACACTATTGCAAGAATTGAGCACAATTTCCCACACGAAAGTCTTGGACATACAAAATTCCTAAGACAGAATGCAAGTTCGTAGTATTGGATCCCATTTATCTCCTCTCCCTGACTGGCTAATAAAAGAGATAAAGGATGACACATTATGAGACTTATAGCCATTCAAAGGTTATCAACCTCCATTTCTCAGTTGAGGGGTCTATAAAATGTATTAAGGAGTTATTAATGCTTTCCTGGGCTAACATTGTGGATTCTGCAATTTATACTTAATTTCTTTCCCTCCTGCAATACCACTAAAATACAGTAGGCCCATAAGGACTAGGACAATAGAGAAAACAAAAAGCAACACTCCACAAGTGAAGGAGCCCTAATTAGGAAGGGCTGTTGTAGCTAGCTGGAAGCCATAAGTTCCACCTGATATGTATGTGACGCACCTGTAGGCACCCGCAAACCTGAAGGTATATAACCGGGTGAAAGCGGTCCGAGTTAGGAGAACGAATTCATTCAGTCAGCCGGGCAGTCACTCGGTCGGTCAGAAGAATCAGAGCGGCCAGAACGTAGGCAGAGCGGTTACAGAAGAGAAACCAGATAGAAGACAGAAGAGAAACCAGATAGAAGAAGTAATGACTGGTCAGAGTTAGGCCGAGACTCCTGAGGAAGAAAGTAGTAAAAGCTTCACTCTGCCTCCAAGATTTTTTCCCGGGTTTCGGTACCAGGCAGCTTACACACAAGTAGAAGAGCGGATGAACACATCCTGATGTGACAGTTCCAAGAAAGCTGACCCCTTGTCACTCAACCTGATTTTCAGAATCCTAAAGGGACTTGGACGATCAGTACCAAGTCCTCTGATCTTGGGTCAGCTGAGAAAGCCTAGCTCTCTATAGAATCCTCTATGTTCTTGAGCAACCTCTTCCCTAAAAATCTGGATATATTTTCTCTGGGCAATGCGACACAGAGGTTCTCTGAATGGGGGCAATGCCAAACATAAGGACCAGAAAGGTGCCTGTCTGAAAATGGGCATGTATTGGCTGTGCGCACACCAAATGCACAGATCCTGCAGTCATCACTGCCACCCTGGCTCCCACAGTATTGGTACCACATCTCTAGGCAAGGAAAACACCTTTCCAGGGGGTATCAAACCAGTCCAAGAGCAGGGAACTAGAGCCATGTAATCAGGCATATATCAAATGACCCACCTAGACCACTTGATAACAAAGTTCAAAGTTTTTAAAAAGCCTTGATGTGTTCAAGAGCTTCCAAAGAGATTTCAAGTCCAAACTCTAACATAATAAACACCATGAAAGACAAAAATCAAAATGGGTAGAAAAAGAACAAATGAAGGTCTAAAACTATGCCAATATGCTGGCAACTAGTCAAATATGGTGAAAGAGTACTGGAAATGCAACTGATCTAAATTGAGATGTGATCTAAATTGAGATGTGCTCTAAATGACAAATAGATACCAGATTTCCAAGACTAAGAGCTCAAATATAAAGAAATATATAAAATATCCCATAATTTTAAAATACTAGATATTAAAAATGTTAAATAAAATATTAGAATTGACTTCACCTATTTTTTAAAATTTATGTGGGTATAGAAAATTTAATATTATACATGAGGGTCACATTGTATTTCTACAGAGAGTTAGAGGCTAAGTGGAGAAAAGAACACAAAGAAAAATCTGTGAATATCCACAGGAAAATAGCATGATATAGCCATTTAAAAATATTATCAAAGGAATAGAAAATCAGAATTCTTGAAAATTAAAAAACATGATCTCAGGAATGGAGTGATTTACATTAGTCAAGAAGATAGAGCTGAGGAAATGTCATAGAAAGTTACTGAACAAGAAGAAGAATAGAGGAAAGGTAAAGGAACTGGAGACCAGTATGGGTTATTGAGTATCCAAACAAGAGCTTCAGCTAGAAAGTACAAAGACAGAGCAGGGGGGTGGATGGGCAATAAAAATCAAGAGAAGTTCCAAGAACTAAAGCACTGACAACTGAGAGAGCTCATGGAGTGGCCAGAATGATGGATGGGAATACGTCCACATCAGTGTGCATCATTGTGAAATCTTAGGATAATGGGAGGCGGGGGGATTCTACTAGCTTTTAGGGAGACAAAACAATGGCACATTACAGAGTTAGGAATGACAAAAAGGAGGATTCATGGTGGGACGAGCACCTAAAAACCACGCCTTCAAAATTCAGAGGAAAAAGGATTTCCAGCCTACAATTCTAAAACTTGCCCACTATCGACACTACTCCCTTTCTGTCAAGGGAGGAGAAAAGACATTTATGGATGATCAAAGTTTCCAATATTTCATCCTACTTCACCTTGCTTAAAGGATAGACATAACCAAAGCAGAATAACCCCCAAACAAGGAAAACAGGAGAGGTGTTCCATCACAAAAAAGAGGAGAGGACAGTGACCTCCGGATGACGCGGATAACCAAATTGAAAAGGATCTGCCCAGGAGCACGAGAACTCCAGAGAAGGGACAGACAGGGACTATCCGCACTCTCCTCTCCATCATTGTCTCTTCATTTTCACCCAAGGACAGAAGGCCAGCTGCATCTGACCCAAATCTCTTTGTACTGGGCTCATGACAATGTGCTGATTAAGTTCCTGTAATCCCTATGTAAGCTGCTGCCTAAAGCCAGCAGTGTCACACTTACTTTACCCCACAGGTGTGTGTGTGTGTGTATGTTTGACCTATTCCTGCAAATTGCAGGCATAATAGTGAGCACAGAAAATGACAATATATGACACTCACTCCCTGAACATATTGCTGCTGGACTTCTAATACCCACCTTATAGGAAGAGTTATGCCTGATGCCCCAAATATGAACTTCATGGCCTTGCCTACTGACCTCTCAAAATAGCTATTTTGAAACATCATTGAAGGCAAAGCTAGACTATAACCTAGATACTGTTGTACTTACTGAATACATTATTAATGAGAAAAACATCAACATGGGAGGATTAGTGGAATGGAGTGGGGGGAAGAAGGGAGGAAGAAAGAGGGCTGAAGTGGAGTGAGTCAAATCCATGCATGTATGAAAACTGTCAGGATGAACCTAGCTACTATGGATCAACAGAATGCTCTAATAAAAGCTCACGGGCCACCATGCTAGATCTCCCCCCCATCACTACCCCACCTCCCCCCCCCCACCCCGGCCTATTCCTAACACTGTGAATACTGACCTTTACTTATGCAGTTACATTTATGCTTTTAAGTCAGTGTTCTAAAAGTTAAAGAAATAAAAACTTAATGAGTGTTATTTATTCCTTTATGTTTAGGAAATGTTTACCCTTTAACATGGTTAGGAGAGCCCTCCAAAGTGGAGTTGGAGGCTGCAACATGGAAGAGGTAATGGAGTTCTTGTACGGGGATAGTAATACTTTATTTTCTTAAGTGGGGTGATGGGAAATGAATTTGGTTTTATTATTATTGTTCTTTAAACCATATTTATGTTTTATATACATTTTATGATCTGAATGAGAAAAACATCAACATGGGAGGATTAGTGGAATGGAGTGGGGGGAAGAAGGGAGGAAGAAAGAGGGCTGAAGTGGAGTGAGTCAAATCCATGCATGTATGAAACTGTCAGGATGAACCTAGCTTGCTCTAATAAAAGAAGGCCACACCCCCCCTCCCCCCACCCCCCCCCCCCCCCCCCACCCCCCCCCCCCCACCCCCCCACCCACAACCCTCCACCCCTCCCCCGGCCGTCCCCCCTCCCCCCTCCCCTCCCCCAGCCCCCCCCCCACCCCCATCCAGAATTACCCATACCGACTTCATAGTCTATGCCAATGAAAATATATGAAATATAAAACATATTTTTGGTCTTTTTCTTTGATGGAAGGTTTAGGATAAAAACTTTACCTGTTGAAGGTATAACTGTGAGACTTCACAGATGTCATGTGAATTAAATTTGGACATATCTACCAAATGCATTCCATGCTCCAAAGCTTGACACAGTTGTTCAGCTTTTGCTTTGTTCCCACTGATACGATAAATCCCCTTGAAAAGAAAAGAAAAAAATGCAAAAATTCTATTTCATTTCAAAGGGCTAAATGTAGACATCTAAACATATCTACTTCAATTTTTATTAGTATTTTAGGGAAAAAAACAAGTTAAAGTCAAATAAGTGAATGTTTTCCAAATAAATATGAATAAATTCAGTTGTTAAAAACTGAGAGTACTGATTTTCTTAAAGTCTCTTCTTCATTAAAACAAATCACACAGGCATTTACGTTTTTAGAATTTTAAGAGTTAACAACACACCTGTAAACACAAGGCTCTCTCTTCAATGTCGGAAACGCATAGTTTGAGTATAGAAGGAATGCCATCTGGTTCCTTTTTGGCAGCTCTTGTGAATTCTGCTCCAAATAACTGTGTTTTGCACTGAAGTTTCCGATGACCACAAATGATGACTAACTCCTCCAAGCACTTCTGATGACACACAAGGGAACACTACAAGAAAATGATAGTTTAAAACTGATAAACTCACCTTAAAACTATTCACAACTAAGCAAACTACAGGCAGACTAATAACAATAAAAATGAGTTAGAAAGTCTCACTTGTGGTTTATGAAGTACATTTAACAGCAAGACAAAGTATAAAACTATAGAAGATAAACTGTGGGACTTTATTAAAAATGTATTGGTAGAGCCAGGTATGATGGCATACGCCTATAATTCTAGTTATTTGCACAGTTGAAGCGGGAAGATCACAAGTTGAAGTCCAGCCCAACGAAGCAAGACCCCATTTCGAGACACAATTTAAAAAGGGTTGGGGATATTGATATTGCTCAGGGGTAGAATGCTTGCCTGGCATGTGCAAGACCCTGAATTTAATTCCCAGGAGTACAAATAACAAATTTATATATATGTATATGTGTGTGTGAACACACATCTCCTAATAAGTAAAATCACAACAAAAAAGTATATAGCAAAAAAATAAAGGGACCAATGTGATTCCAAAAACATCTTACCTCTTTACATTTAACACCTTGAAATACTACAATGTCTTCACAATGTCTACATTTCCTGGGGAATCTCAATTTTCCAAACTTGTGAGTGACAACTGTTGTTGACAGGAATGGTTTTGTAAATGCTCCAAGGGAACTGGGTCCTTATAACAGAAATGTTAGTATATAAGCAGGGTAAAATGACAAAAAAAAAAAAAAAATATATATATATATATATATATATAAAACACATATACATATATATCACATGATATTGTACTTGCAATAATTTTGAGAGTTTGATATTATCCATATATTACCAAAATCTATTATTTTGAATTTTAACATGAGAAAGCATCTCATTTATAGATGTTTTATAAAACACTCACCTTTATTCAACATTTTATTCATGAGTAACAATCACCATCAAACCAATAAAATAATTTTACGATACTATGGCATAATGTTTTAGAATCAGCAAATTTAAGCAAGGCACAATGCTGTATGCCTGTGATCATAGCAACTCAGGAGGCTAAGGCAGAAGAATCACAAGTTTGATGCCCACCTCAGCAACTTAGTGAGAGGCTGTCTTGAAATAAAAAATGAAAAAGGCTGAGGATGGCAGCTCATTGACAGAGTGCTCTGGGTTCAGTCCCCAGTGCCAGGAAAAAAAGAAGAAGAAAAAAAAAAAGAATCAGCATAGTTATACTTTTATGAACATGCCCTTCACAGAGTTGGGAAGTATGTGCATAGGTGGCATATAAATACTACAAATGCTTCAATGAAAAACAGCTACATGAGGCTAGCATGTTAGAAGTATTTACATTAGGGATAAAGCTCTTCTTTATTCATTATAAAATTACAGGTACTACTAGCTAGTGGTATTTTAATATTATATTGGTATTCCATTAATTTGGGAAATTATGCCAAGACAGGCATCTGCAGGTATCAAATATACAAAATTAATTTATGACAGTCTAATTTGAGTCATTAAGGTAACTGACTTTACTTTTGAATCCTTCAACACCCACAACATTCCTATTCTCAAGAGGTACACTTAATCTGCTCTTCCTGCATGGTTTCTTATACTCTTTCTTTAGAAGGAGATTTCTCAGACTTTCTCAGGAATGCTCCCTTTTAACAGTAAGTCACTGTATTGGGTTTATCAAAGAAGACCATACCTAGCCTACTTTTTAATACCATGCCAATATATTTTAAATCTACTAATTTTGTTGCTTATTCTCTTTTTTTTTTTTTTTTTTTTTTTTTTTGTTTTGTTTTATGTTGTAGTGCTGGGAATTAAACCTAGGACCTTGTGCATGCTAAGCAAGTACTCTACCACTAAGCTACTATCCCTAACCCTGCTGCTTCTTCTTCTGTTTGTATTTTAAACAACTGATTATTACATTGTCAATTAATACTTGAATATAATTATTGGGATACGTTTAAGTTATTCTTTGATGCTTTTGTTTAGTACAAAGCCAAGTAATGATTCTTTAAAATTATACTATCTTTCTAATCTCATGAGTGTTACTACTTCAACTGGTTTCACGGGTTTCCATTCAGGTGAATGCAATACAACACCAGCTTCTGTAGGGGAAGGCGGCGCTCTCTCGTCTAAATCATCTCCAGAAGGCATGTTTCCACCGGATGGAGATGGTGGAAGTTTTTGATGAAAGTTTCCTAAAAGAAAATTGTTGATACCATTACCTGGCTGTTCATTTTAGAACAGTAGAAACAGAAAATGACAATATTTTTGGAATTATACACTTCATACTATTTTATTAGCTTCAATACAAAAATTTGCTTCCATTCTTATACTCTAAATAACAGGGAATTCTGATGTTTGTTCCTTCTTGGGAACAAAAGGAATTTAACTAACTCTATCTGACTTTTCCAAATAAATTTGAAACTTAGGATCATATATTCCTATGAGAACTTACTGCCAATATCTGATAGAACGTATAAGAAGTTGCAAGCTTCACAAAGATAGCAGTATCTGATATTCATGTTCTATATCTAATATCTGACAGATGGCTATCAAAATAGTAAAATTGTCATTAAATGTTTGTCAGGTTCTACATAAATGTATACAATATAATCTAAGTCCTTCTAAAATATACAAAAATCATTTGAACCCAATAATCCAATAGCAAAATTAAATTATGTTATTAGTAATACAGGAGGTAGGATCCTGTGTATCCTTTTATCTGAAGGGTAGTCTCCTTCTGTATCCTATTCCTATTTTTCTCTTTTCTCACTGAGGACTGGCTTCCAATCCTTTTCTTTCCTATTCTCTGAACTGTCTACTCACAAATCAAAACTCAAATTTTTTTTTTTGCCAATAAACAGTGGTTCAACTTGTTGTAAATTAACACCATTTTAAATCTGTGAAACAAGGGATAGCTATGTAAGATGAGGACGTTAAAGGGTATAAAACTCCTAAGGAAAATAAACAACAAACAAATCCTAACTAAAAATCTTATTTATATTATTAAAAATGTGCTTCCATTGATACATTAAATAACATCAGGTTTTACCCTAAATTGAGGTAAATGATTTGTCAGTGAGTACGTTATTTTAAATTTCATTTTAAAAATTAACCCAGTAACAAACTGTACATCAAAGAGAACAACATTTACTGTATGCAAACCTAAAAATAGATTTTAAATAATTAAGCCAGTTAAGAACAAATCTTTATTACAAAACTATGCTCCTTTGAATAAATGGCACAGATATCATTATACTAAGGAATTTGTTACCAATATAATACTTAGTATATTTAGGCTATTTTCCATAACAAGTTATCTTTACCACAATGTTTAAAATTCTTTTTAGTTGTAGACAGACACGATGCCTTTTATTTTTATGTGGTGCTAAGGACCAAACCCAGTGCTTCACACAGGCGAGGAAAGCACTCTACCAGTGAGCCACAACCCCAGCCATCTCTACCACAATTTAATCATCCATTTCAGACTTCAAAATCAACCTACTGAAATTGACAAGAGTGTGAGCAACTTCTTTCAAATAATATTTGCATAGTCTGGAGCCAGGTGGGGTGGCATGCCTGTGATATCCAAGGAGCCCAGGCAAGAAGATCTCAAGTTCAAAGCCAGCCTTAGCAACTTAAAGGGGCCCCAAGCAACTTAGTAAGGCTCTATCTCAAAATAAATAATAAAAGAAAAAAAGGGTGGGGGGGACTGGGAATGTGGCTCAGTCGTTAAGTGCTCCACATTCAATCTCTAAAGAATGCCACCCCCCCAAAAAATACATATTTTACACACACACACACACACATATACACACATACACAAGTGCATATATGTATTATGTAAATTATATACATATTTTAACATATTCTCAAAAGAATGACATATTATTGCTACTTTAAGAAAAATTTAAACACTAAAATTTTGAAGCTTTGGGATGGGGGGGGGTTGTTCCATGGATTTCCCTTGCATGCATGAGGCCCTGGG
Organism: Tamias sibiricus; assembly: GCA_025594165.1. NCBI lineage: Eukaryota > Metazoa > Chordata > Mammalia > Rodentia > Sciuridae > Tamias > Tamias sibiricus. The sequence goes on along the minus strand of CM046664.1, from coordinate 132,528,884 downwards.
TTCAAGCTTCATTACCAGAAAAAAAAAAAATTTTTTTTTTTCTCTTATGGAAGCTTCAATGCTAGTTCAGTTGTTTCAGGAATTTCAACTTGAACATTATAATCAGGTTAGAAATAAACTCTTAAATTTAGTATGAGATGTGGTTTTAGATTCTGGTTTTCAAAATGCATATCAGAAAATAACCAAAGATAGAAAGATAGATATAGATAGATATTTTATATATATATATATGTATATATATATATATATATATATATATATATATATAGAGAGAGAGAGAGAGAGAGAGAGAGAGAGAGAGATTTTTTGAAACCTCACAAATTTCTGTGAAGGCCCAGGAAGTCTCACACAAATACGATGAAAGTGAAGTGTAATCTTCACTTTCTATAACATAACTTTAGGCATATGAAAATGAACTACTAATTATCACACACACACATGAAAGAAGCTGTCTCTTAACTATTAATTATCTTTGACATTAAGTTGGGACATTAAAAAAAAAGCTAAAAGACTTAGGTACTAAGATTAAGTCAGGGACACATAATTCTTTACTTCAGGATAACCAAATCCCATTATCTCTTTCTATCTAGACAAATTCTGTGATTATCTCTTAATTTTAGAAGAAGTTACAAATCAGCAAAACAGAATTAAGTATAAATATTGAGGAAAGAAATTCATTAAAATACAGTCAGTTTAAATTTGGCAATAATATGGAAAGCTGAATTAAGGCCAAAGCATCGACAATTTACACTGTAAACATCCTTTTGCTTATTAAAGATCAATCAATATGCTGTCTTGCCTTTAACAAGCAGGTTTAGATCCCAATGGTCTCAAGTTATCCTGTATCAAACTGAGAGGATTTTTCTTTTTTGGTACTCTTATCTCCCCCACCCTTACCAAAATTTTTATTTTACACTGCACTATTATTTATTTTTTAATTCTTCTTTTTCTTTTATTCATTTTTTCCCATTGTTGGTGCATTACAGTTGTACATAATGGTGGGATCTGTTGTTACATATTCATACATGCACACAATATAAAAATATAATTCAGCCAATATCATTCCCCAACTGCGCAATTATTTGACTATAAAATGGTTTACATTGTAAACATCAAATATTTAGGTAGAAAAGTAACCATCAAATAACCAAAACAGAGCAGTACCCTGTTTCTACCACTGTGTACACACTTATCTGTAGGGAGGCTAGGATTTAAAATTTTACAACATATCCAGTTAAGAATGTTCAGAGAAAACAGAGGACAAACCAGAAAGAATATCTTCCTTGAAATATCCTAACATATGGGGGACCTTGCTGGTATCATTCACCACCTCCCTGATGTTGTCCTTCCTTGATGCTGAGTTGGAACTTATGGACTTGTCAGCACAGAGTTGGCCTGATGCTGAAACGTGTTTTTTCTTTGCCTTCTTCTTTCCAGGAGCAATCATCCTCTTATGTAAAAGTCAGAAAAGCTGAAATCCTTAAGGGGGCAAGAAACAGAAACAAAAAAGAGAGAAATACAAATACTACATCAGCCAGGGAAACATATTAGGTTTTCACAAATCGCCCACAGTCCACCTTAGTGTTCTATTTTTAATTTTTAAAAACAAATGAATAAAACACTATACTATGAATACTAGCTTCCATTTATTAAGTGTCTGTAATCCTGACAATGCTACAGTATGCAAACTATCATTCTTTTCATTTCACACGTGAGGAACCTGAGGTTTAGAGGTTTCAAATATGTCTATGCTCTCAGCTGCTAAATGATGCACTCTGAGTTAAGTCTAGATCTGCCTTACCTTCCTCTTAATTTCCAAGGTATAGAATATTTTTTAATTGTAAAAGTTGTTCTGAAACATCACTGAGTAGTTTACATCTTCCCTCTATACTATCGCCCTCAAAAATAAAGATTAAATATGGACTCTGAAAAAAAAGACATGTGTTTTTAAAACCCTCCTCCATCATTTACTACATGACCTCAGAAGCTGTTAATCATCTCTTCACTTTAGTATGCTTATTTATAAAATCAGAAAAACATCCTGACAACACCTACCTCACGAGTTTATTTTACAGAATTAAATGAGACAATAGTATAGAAGTATCCACTGAGCACCTAAAAGTAGTTCAATTACAGTTCTTTTTTCTAGTGAGGTATATACATGTACACATACATGCTGACATTTTGGGTTATTAAGTTTCATAAAGAATATTTGTATTGAAAACAATTTCTAAGGATGCCCCCTAATCTGACGTATCCTGACTGAGCCAATAAATGGCATATTATAACAGTAATATTTCTGGTAATTTAAGGATGGAATAGCAAAAAGGCAATGTTTTGGAATTTTAAAAAAAGTTACATTTGAATCCTGGCTCCAATATTTTCCAGATGTGTGATTTATACAATTTACTCTTAGGTTGGTGTGAAGATTAAAAGGGATCACAAAATTTAGAAATTTTTTATGTTAAAATATCTAATCCTGGCCCACTGGGACTCAAGAGAATATTAGTTTGTTTTTTCTTCATCCTTATTTTACCTTTCCAGAAGTAAAGCCCAAATTTTTAAAAATTTCTTGAAATCAAAAAGAAACAACTTGAGGAATTAGCCCAAGCACTATCATTAAAGGATTTTTAAAATGGTTTGTCTTAAATATTTGGATACTTTCAAAATGTAAAATTACTAAGGACTACTATGAATTCACAGTAGAAAGTTTTATGCAATATTTTCATCATTTGTAAAATACAATACTGTATTATGTGATTATACCATACCCAATTGTATAGATTTGATTTTTCCCTGTGATTACAGTTCTCTAGTCTATCCACTTCTGTTTCTGCTGCTACCACACTAGTGAATTGTCATTTCTTGCCAGAGCTACTCCACTAATGTCCTAATGATCATTCCAGAACCATTCTTGTCCCATTATAAATGTACTGAGTAAACTTTTCAAACATAAATCTCATGGTGTCATTTCTCTGCTCAAACCCTTCCAAGGGAAAAATGTCATGCTCTTTGAGACTCAGAGAGAGACATGGCTCTTGCCTGCCTCTGCAATATCATCTGCAGTTACACTCCTGGCTCTCGACACGCCTGCCACACACACCTCCTTTTCATTCTTCTATTAGTATTTGTTTACTTTAACCCACAGTATGAAACAATTCAACATCATGACCAGTATTTATACATTAGTATGTAATGTTGGTGTGTGCAATGTGTTAGAATCTCTGTCTTTCATAAAACAGATTCTAGCTAAGGATCCATGAGATGTACTCAGATTGTTTTTCATGCTATTCAATTTCATTTTTATAAATGCTCGTTGGAACTCCCTAAATTGACTTTATACATGCAATGGGGTCATGACACTATAGCTTGAAAAACACCTACTGTTGACCTCACGGTCCAGTCTACATGCGGATCCAGATGCCTGTGCCATTCCTTCTTCTCCTTCATTGACTCACTCTGATCCCACTCAAAGATCACTTCCTCAAGGAAACTTTCCTGCACTGCTCCCATGGCCTATAACCACCATCACCAAACTAGAACAGAATCCCCTAGAGATGTTCTAGAGCATCCTACACTTTTCACCACTGCACTTACCACAGTCCAGATAGATAATTCAGATCTTCCCTTTAAGAACAGACTCTTAGGGAAATTAAGACCTTGTCTTGGTTGTTAACCATTTGTTCTCTACTCACAGCACAGTGCTTTACAACATAAAAGATGAACTACTCAGAACTATTTGCAGAATGAATATTGAATTTGCAGAAATAATGGACATTGCGGGGCGCGGTGGCACACGCCTGTAATCCCAGCACTTTGGGAGGCTGAGGCAGGAGGATCGCGAGTTCAAAGCCAGCCTCAGCAATGGCGAGGCACTTAGCAACTCAGTGAGACCCTGTCTCTAAATAAAATACAAAAAAGGGCTGGGGATGTGGCCCAATGGTCGAGTGCCCCTGAGTTCAATCCCCGGTACCACACAAAAAAAAAAAAAAAAAAAAGAAAGAAATAATGGACATAAACTAATAAAGCCTAACAAATCTTATCACTGTTGCAATTTACTTAATCAAAGTCATTGTTTACCTCTGGCAGCTTTTAAATTTAGTAAAACTAGGCAACTGGTCACTGTTATTGGTAAAGATGTTTACAAAAGTTAAAGATATAAGACAAGTTTGAAATAAAACATCTCACCTATCTGAATAAAAAGAATATACCTGAAGCAACAGTGTGGCAATTTAGTAACCCAAAGTTGTGAAGAAAAAAAAATAGTTTAAAAATACTTGAGAAGATTTAGATAAGACAGAAAAATATATTTTCTCTCTCTCTCTCTCTCTCTCTCTCACACACACACACACACACACACACACACACAAGGGGGACTAAAATGGATTGTATTCTACCTCTAGTCAATATCTTGATTAATGTTTTCATTTTATTATTCTACTACTTTTCATGTTTAAAACTGAAAAAGATACCAAAGCCAGACAAAGACATTACAAGAAAACTGAGCTACAGGGACTGTGTCTAACATAAAGTGAGATCCTGCTAAATTTTCAGAGTGAATGCTGAATAAATTACCATGGACAGGAAATCCTTCCAGGATACCTTCTGGGAATAATCTTTGTTCAATGGTAGTACTAATCAGCTGGGCCCAAGAGCACTTGTAAAAGCCCACAGTCCTAGGTCAAGGGCTTTTACAGCTGGGAGGTAAAGGTGCTGATAATTGAGATAGTGTTCTATTTTAGGGAGGTGGAGGGGGCTGGAGTGACCATACATTCACTGACTAGTGATTTCTTCATCTCAGCCAGAGTTGTATATCCTGCCAACGTGAGGGCTGAAACATTTCCACCTGGGCCTACCTTGCTTTCTTCGAATTCACTCTTAAAAATCTTATCAAAATCATGAGACCAGAGCAATATGTATTGTAAATTTAATGAGGCTTAAGCGTCACAGTTCCTCCCTGGCACAGTTCTTACAATAAGGAAGCGTTTCTAAGTAGGCATTTCTGGCAAACCGTCTAAAGAAATCACTGGGAGGAGGGGAGGATCTAAATCTCTGAGACTCACTGGGAGGAGGGGAGGATCTAAATCTCTGAGACACACACCTATAATGTGCTGGAAATAATTTACTTATCCTAAATACTCACCTTCACATCTAATTTTGAATTCTTTGTCATGAAGAGGGAGACCCCTACTCCCAAATTCAATAAGGAGGTGAAGTTAACCTGTAGGTATAGAACAAAAAGCTGCCTGCTGTTTGGAAAGGTCCTGAAAGTTCACAACTAACACACATCCCTTTCCCCAGAAGATCCCAAAAACTCAGTGGATGTCAAAGATCCAAACGGCTCAGTGTGGACCTCCATCCTTGGTCTCTAAGAGAGGGATAGTAGTAAAAAAGTGAGATAACCCACACCTGTCTGACTCAAAGACAAGGAGAGGCCTGGTCCACCTGGTTTCCACAGGAGCAAGGCCGCCTCTGCAAGACCAGATTTGGATCATGGACAGGTTCCTGGGGCATCCAGGGCAACCAACTTACAGGGTCATGCTCTCCTTGGAGCAGCTTCAAGTTCCCAGCTTATCAATTCCAATTTTGTAACCACACGACTTGCCCTAGGGCCATGGTTGGGAAAAGGTGACTAGAAACAGAAGGGACAATTACAAGGCAAGGACAGAGAAGGGGTGGGATAGAGATGCCACAGAGGGGGCACTCAGAGTGAAAGGCAAGGAGTGTCCCTGCACCCTTAGGCGCCCCTCCCCGCCCAAAGTAGTAAACCACCAGGGCCTAGATGAGGTGAAGTGTGTTTAAAAAAAACAAAGAAAAGAAGTAACTATGGAACACCACATGTTGGTTTCTTTACCTAGGTACAAATCAGAATGACATTTCAGGCAACGCCACCAAACTTCGGAAAAAGATCTCAGTGGGAAAGACGAACGTGAACACCTGAAAACCAAGAAGGACAAGCAAAGTCCTCCCGCGAGTAGCGCTGGCCCGCAGCTGCGGCAGTGTCGCCCACTCCAACTGCTCGCTGCTGGCCAGGAGGACCTCAGGGTTCCCATAGCGCCCAACCGCCCAACCGTCACGTCCCGCGCTCCTCGGCGCCTGTCGCCTTGGTTCCATCCTCCCCAGGGCCCCGCCCCGCCCGCAGCCGCCTCTGCCGGGGGACCAGCGCGTGGCCGCCTGGACCCTGGCCGGCAACTGGCCGGCGGCCAGCCCTGCAGTGCAGCCCCAGGTCTGGCTTCCGAGGAGCACCGCCACCCTACGCTCATTGCTGGCTCCACCCTGCATCCCAGAGGAGGACTCCCGCCCAATGCTCATGGTAGAGCCACCGCCACCTCCCCTCCTAGGGCTGCAGCTTGTGGCCCTCGTCCCAAGCATGCCCCAAGGAGCCCGGCAAAGCCGCCTCCAGGACCAGGCTGGCGGCAGACGCCCCGCCCCCGGAGACCAGCCATTGGCCGGAGCTCGTGGGGGCGGAGCCGGGGGCGGGGCAGGGGCCTGGATCCCCTGGCGCCTGGGTCCCCGGCTGTCAGCTGAGGCTGCCTGATCCGTTCCCACCGCGGCTGGACGCCGTGGCAGTGGCCTAGCAGAGGGAACCACTTAGGGAAAGGTCACCTGGTGACTGGATCCGGCTCCTTCTCAGATGAGCCATCTGCATATCTTGTGAGGTACTTTTCGGACCAACTTTGTCCCCCCCTGCAACACCGGTGAGGGGAGGGACCCGGGAAACGGCACTACAGAGGTAACATGCCACACCACAGGGCCCAACACCGTCCAGAGGGATGGGCCACATGTGACAGAAAAGAGACAGTCACGGACAGAGAAAAGGAAAGGAGTGCTTAGCTCTCACCTGTAGGAGCTCATCACACGTCCAAAAGGTGTGCCTGCAAAGGTCATCACATGGACGGAGGGCGTGCCTACAAGGCCTCCTCATGCATCTACATGGTGCACCTGTGGGGCTCATCACGTGACCAGAGGGTGCACCTGCAGTTGCTCATCACATGCCTAGAAGTGTACCCGAGGGGCTCATCACGGGGCTGGAGGGTGCACTTATAGGGACTCATCACGTGCCTGGAGGGTGCACTTATGGGGCCCTTTTCAGGGCTGTAGTGTGCACCTGTATGGCTCTTATGGCTGGAGGGCACACCTGCGTTGCCCATCACATGACTGAAGTGTGCACTGTAGGGGCTCACCACGTGGCTGAGTGTGCACCTGTAGTTGCTCATCATGTGGCTGGAAGGTCCAACTGTAGGGACCCATCACAAGTGTAGATGGTGCACTTGTGTGGCTATACGTGTGTCCAGAGGGTGCACCTGTAACGGCTGTCATGTGGCTGGAGGGTGCACTTGTGGAGATCATCACGTGGCTGGAGAGTTCACTGTAGGGTCTCATCACGTGGCTGGAGGGTGCACCTGTAGTGGCTCAATACCTGGATGGAGGGTGCACTTAGGGACTCATTGCGTGGCTGGAGGGTACACCATTAGGGGCTCACGGTGTGGCTGGAGGGTGCACCTGCGGTGCTCATCACGTCTACAGTGGGCACACCTGTAGGGGATCACCACGTGGTTGGAGGCTGCACCTGTAGGGTCTATCACATGGCGCGTGGGTGCACCTATAGATCTCATCACATGGCTGTAGAGTGCACCTGTGGTGCCCATCACGTGGCTGGAGGGTGCACCTGTGGTGCTCATCACGTCTATAGAGGGCTCACCTGTAGGGGCTCATCACACGGTTGTATGGTGCACCTATAGGGTCTCCTCCTGTGACTGGAGAGTCACATGTGGGGCTCATCACAAGGCTGGAAGGACCACCTGTGGTCTCATCACCTGGCTGGAGGGTGCACCTTAGGGTCATCGCATGAGTGCAGGGTGCACTTGTAGGGGCTCATTGCATTTCTAGAGGGTGCACCTGTGGTGCTCATCACATGTTCAGAGGGTGCACCCGTAACTGCTCATCACGTGGCTGGAGGGTGCACCTGAGGGACTCATCATCTGTCCAGGAGGTGCACTTGAGGGTGGACTTTGAAGGGTCTTCAAATGTCCAGAGGGTGCACCTCAAGGAGCTCATCATGTGGCTGGAGGGTGCACCTCTAGGGGCTCGTCTCGTGGTGTGGGGTGCACCTGTGGTCTCCTCACGTGGCTGGAGGGTGGGTGCGCCTGCAGCTGCACATCACGGGGGTGGGTGGGGAGCGCACCTCTGCTGACTCGTCGCGGGGGGAAGGTCCTCTCCACGGCCTCCCTCGAGCGCTCCCACTGACGTGCGTCCTGCCTTCCCCAGAATGAACCCCGGAACCCCCAAGGCCAGAGCTGGGCTGTTTTCCACGGCCTCGGGAGTCAGCTCACCAATAAGCAGAGTGTGGCAAGCAACACAAACACTCTCTGGAAGGGGTGTGTCTGTCCGCTCTGCGACCCCCTTGCTGTAGAACGGGCTCCCACAGAGGTCCAGGGCCTGGACGTCACGACCTCCTCGGGGCTCCCTGAGGCCCAAGCTGTTCTCACAAGATGAAAACACCTTCCCTTTCCGCCTCCTCTTCTCCACGGTGCGGGGCCAGCAGCTCTGGGACTGAAGCCACCACGGAGGGACGAAGGGACAGCAGAAGCAGGTGGGAGGGCCACGTGGGGCTGCTGCAGCCTCGTGGAACAGCGCGCTCTTCACAGAGTCCGCTTTGTGTTATAGTTGTTTTTTGGAAAAAAGGATATTATTTATAGTTACATGTAGTGGGTTTGGTTTATTTTTAAATGAATTCATAAATGTTTTAAATTCATCACCTTTGTTTTCTAGCATGGTAAATATCAGAGGCTGTCGTCCACACCAGCAAAACCCTCTGGGATCCTCACTGACTCGAGCACGTACAGGAGTTCAAGACCAGCGGGTGTCCAGGGACCCGGGCAGCAGTCCGGGAGGCTGAGGGCAACCTAAGGATCCAAGCCCCACCACTGCGTGAGAAAGGCAAGGTGCAGACCACACTTGTGCAGCAAGAGCTCGTTCATGTAAAACCAAAAACCAGCAGGACTTTGCTTCACCTTGATTACGACCGGACCGCAAGAATCCTCTCTGCAGAAGGTCAGGTGGAAATGGCCGCAGGGCTCCTGGGCTCTGGGAGGGGTTGGGAGGTGGAGGAGGACTTTCCCTTTCCCTGTGGATCGCTGCGCTGTTTGAACATTTTACAATGGGATTTGTTCACCTACTACCTAGGTTTCTGTTCGTTTCTGTTTTTAAGAACAGAAGCGGAAGTTAAACAGAGGGGCTGGCCTGGCCCGGCTGGGTGGACTCTTGGGAGAAGGCAGGGGTCAGAGCCCGAGGATGCTCAGGAGGGCTTCGTACCTGGGGCCCTGGTGTCTGAGAATCTCGTGTGTGGCTTTACTAACTGAGGTGCCAGAAACACTGATTCAGTAAATTTGGGAGGCCCTGGCAGAGGAGCCAGCCAGCTCCAAGGTGTGTGGTGTGCACTGATGTCCGGGAACTCAGCAGCTGGCCCTGGGGTGGAGCAGACCGGCCACAAGCACAGCAGGCCACGTGTGCTGGTCACTTTCTGACATGCCTCCAGCCCGGCTTCGCACGTCACCCCACTGCCTCTGAATCAGGATGTCTGCAGCAGGACGCCTCGGGGCGTCACAGAGGAGCAGAGGCTCAGGCGGACGTGGAGAGGGCCAAGGTCTTCCAACAGCCTCCCTGACCTTCTTCACGCAAGCACCAGAGATACCTGTGTGTGCGGGAGGCGGGCTTCAGCCATGGCAACCTCGTCTCCATGGTAACTGGAAACTGGTCTAATCAGTCATCTGTACAGTAGAGGGAGCAGGAAGGAGCTGGAGGGCTTGGGTACCACGGCAGTTCCCATGGGAGCTGGTCACAAACCCTGGTGATGGTCCATGCTGATGATGACGATGGGAATGCCACCTACCTCGCTGCAGGGGGCTGTGCGTGTCGCCGGTCTGTTGGCCCACCCCCTGGTGACCACCTGTTACTCCATGTCGTGGGTGGGCGGGTGGTCGAGCTCCCCAAGCCCACAGCCAGGAGGGGGAGGGGCCGCCGTAGCCTGGCCCTCAGAGGGCTGAAAACTCCTGCTCAGATTCCAGCGGGGAGCGTGCGAGGGGGTGTGTGGCTGTGCATAGGCAGAGCAGCGGTCCCCAGCTGCTCAATGCCATCTCCCCATCACTGATGGCACCTGGGGTGTGGCCCCGACAGGTCACAGAGGAGCTGACGACCCCATCACCTGCTGGCGCCAGAGCCCTCATTAGATGCCTACCTACTGGTGATCACAGTACAATCGTATAACGTTATCCAATAAGAGTGAGCCACCCCTGCTGCTTGGAGCAAGTTTCTGGGGAAAGTTTTGAGAAGAACCAAATGGCCTTAAAACAGAGACCCAGGGTCAGGTCCTGCCAAAGCACCCTGTTTCCCACGTGACCCTGCTGGAAGGACCCTCCCCGGACTCCACTGAACAGTGAGATCAGATACCCTCACCTGGAAGGCAGCGGCAAGGCAGCCGTGAACAGCCGGGATGGTTTGTGTGGTGTCCACCTGACCGGGCCACCAGGTGCTCAGACACTGGTCACGCACTGTCTGGGTGTGTCTGTGAGGGTGTTTCTGAGAGAGGAGCCTTTGAGTCAGTGGGTGGAGTGAGGCAGACACCCTCGGCAGTGTGGGTGGGCCTCGTTCAACCAGTTGAAGGCCTGAGTGCAGCAAAAGAAAGGCCAAGGCCGGTGAGGGAGGAGGTGAGGCTCTTCCTGCCGGCTTCAGGCTGGGACGTGGCCTTCTGTCTCTGGGCTGGGTCAGCACCTCAGCGCTCCTCGTCCACAGCTTGCTGACCGCAGAGCTCGGCAGCCTCCGTATACCCTGAGCAGATTCCTTACGATAATCTGTACACACCCAGAGCCATGGTCACCTAGGGACAGGGACATGGTCTGAGAAATACGTCCCGTGTGGTCACGCTGGAGCACGCACAGGGCTGGAGGAGGGGCTTGTCCATGGGCATGCGGGGCAGAGCCAGTGCAGTGTGTGACCACTGCCGATGGCCACAGCACCGTGTGGCAGTGGCCTTCTCCAGTGGGAGGAGCCACTCCAAACAGTGACACCCAGAACAGCTCAGGAAGCACCACAGCCCGTGCCACCAACGTGTCCCCTGAGCTGTACACGGCACCACCATGGTTTGACCAATGTCTGCCAGGCCACCAGGTGACGAGTTCCCAGCTACATTGTGACCTAGGGGCCACCGTTGCAGGACGCATACCTGCGGTCCCTCATGGGCTGAGCCGTGGCTGTGTGGCCTGTGACTGTGCTCACGTACAGCGTGTGTCATCTCTGTCCTGGGGCTCTGAGCTGCGCCAGGCACCAGCACTCAGCCCAGGCTCTCTGCCCCTCCTGCCGCCCTGCTGTGACTTCTCCTGGCCGTGGGAGAGACTGGTGGGTGTGAGCCGGGTCCCGGTGGCTGCAGAGGGGCTGGTGGGGCAAGTGTTCCTCACATGGCCGCAGTCACAGAGGGACAAGTGGGTGTGCAGGCCTCGGGCAGGGCTGGTGGCCTCGGGCAGGGTGGGCGCAGGTAAGAGCCCCCACCTGCGTGGGCAGTGGGACGTGGGGCGGATGCAGCAGGAGACGGACGGCTGGCCTGTCAGCTCCCTGCTGGCGGGGGGCACCGGGTGACATGAAGTGGGGATTCCGTGCAGGGTCCAGGAGGGTGGGGGCTGCTGGCGGAGGAGTGGGCCGGGGGAGAGCTCGAGCACCGAGGCCACCGTCCCCAAGGCAGGGCTGCGTCTCAGCAGGCTCTGCCTCGGGCAGGTGGGGGCAGGGGAGGCTCTCCACGAGCTCAGGGCGGGGGGCCTGGTGTCCCACTCTCCCCGCCAGGAGCCTGCCCGTGGACGGCCTCCTGTGAGGGTGCTCCGGCCGGACGCCAGGCCTCTGGGGAAACCCGGGGCAGGGCGCAGGTGGCAGGTGTGGTGCGCTGGGGCAGGGGCGGCCGGCCGTGCGCAGCGTGCCCAGGCCAGCTGCCCCGTGGCGCCTCTCCTGCTGCCAGCCGCCCTCGCTGGCTGGCTCTGTGCCCCTGCCCACATGGCCTTTCCCAGAATCTGGGTGGGGACAGGGTGGTGGGCGGCAGGTGCCTTGCTGGCGTGTGCGCTGGCTGCACGGACCTGGCTTGCCCACCTGGCACCCCGAGGCACCTGGGCCCTCGGCCACCTGGTCCCCAGTGGTCCCTCTGGTGACCCCTCCCAGGCTCTCCAGCTGGCCGTGGCCTGCAGTGACCAGCACGACGGGAACTGGCAGAAGGGCGCCGGCTGGCCGCAGCCCTGCCTGCTCCGCCTTGTGTCCTAGTCCTCAGCAGGAACCCTGGGCCCCGGTGCCCCGAGGCCCTCTTGGGAGACCCCAGACCCCCCTTTCCCACCCACACAGCTGTGGGTCAGGATGCCGTCCAGGCCCCTGACGGACACCCACTGATGTGGAGGGGTGCCAGCCGACAGGACCACCGCACCGCGACAGGAAAGGTTCTCAAAACACAGAGGAGACCTCTGCTCTCCGAGCTGGATTAGCCTGGGAGAAGGGAGCACCGTCCAGGGAGGCCGGCCACGGGCAGCTCCCAGCTGGGAGAGTGGGCCACCAGGCCCCCGGGGACACCTGAGCTCACCTAGCTCAGGAAATACCTGTGAGCTCTTTGAGCTCTGCTGCTGTTGCTTTAAGTGAATGGATGGACATTTTTCAGACATTCTGTGTTTGAGCTTCTGTTCCTAGAATGGGGAGGCCACCTCCCACAGCGCAAGTGCTCTTTGGGGTCCTCAATGACTTTCAGGAAGGCGAAGAGCCCCCCTCCCCAGCCGGAATGTTTAGACAGTGCTAGGCTCATGCCGTGCACCCCGCCCAGAGGACAGGGGCAAGCGGCCAACACTGTGCTTCCTGTTCTCCAGGTGTGCTCAAGCCCTCTGCAAATATTGGCTCACCTGACTCTCCTCCACCACCTGAGGTCACCTCCAGTTATGCAGGAAGGACAGCGAGGGCCAGACACTTGCCTGTGGCCTCACCAGCTGCAGCCCGGGAGCTCTGGCCTCCAGTGCAGCCCTGGTCTCTGCTCGCCAGCCCTGTCGCTCCCGGCTGCCTGCGTCCCATGCAGTCCCTCCCTCTGACCCGTGGTTTCAGTCTCAGGGTCCTGCTCCCGCGTCTAAGTGTCCATGTATGAGCGCGTGTGAGCGCGTGTGAGCACGTGTGAGCGCGTGTGAGCGTGCGTGGTCGCTCGGGCTGCCATCACAGCACACTGCCCAAGGCTCGCAGCTGCGGGGGCTGGGGCCGGAGGTCAGGGTGCCAGGCGGGTTGCTTCGGGTTCTGTCTCCTCCAAGCCTCTTGTGGACCCCCACCCCCGTGGGCACCTGGGTCCCGCTCTCTGCTGGCCTCTCACTGGTCAGGGTGGTCGGGGCTCAGCCTGTGACCCCACGCCACCTCCTTAACGGCCAGGCCTCTGCAGGCAGCTGCATCCTGGGCTGCTGGAGCTATGGCTTCCACACGGGAGTCTGGGGACGCACTGGGCCTGCCACAGGGGCCATGCTGGGTCTCACCGACCGAGGGTGCTGCTGGCTTTGTTGGAGAGAGAGACAGGTTCACTGTTCACCTTTCCGAGAGCCAGCTGGGCCCTGGAAGGCTTCCAGGGGGACGGAGCCGGGGGGGGGGGGTGGCAGAGATGGCTCCACCAGCCCTCAGCCGCTTCCCCGGCTCAGGGAGGCCTCACAGGCCCCACGGGCTCGTCGTGCCCACATGCCCTGGCGAGGTGGGCAGCGAGGCATCGTGTGCTCCCGGGCCATGGGAGGTGGAAGCCCACAGCACTCTGGGCTTGCATGAGATCCGCCCAGAGTCCTTGCCCCCTGGTCTGTGGCCTGAGAGGCTGCGGCAGGAGGTGCTTCAGGGCAGCCATGCAGGAGAGGCTGGCTGGGACCGCCACCTCTAAGCCACGCCAGGGCCACCCCAGAGGGACCCTCCAGACCTCCACCCACGGGCAGTGGGCCTGCAGTTCAGTCACGCTCCAGTGGCTTCCGTGCACCTTTGCAGGAGGAATCCCTGTGCGCAGGGCGTGTCCCTGCAGACCTGACCCTGGTGGGCCCCCCACACGCACTCCCCTGCTGTCCCACCTGGGGACCAGGCCAGGGACTGAGACACCTCCTCTCCACAGTAGGGCTTGCAGACCCGAGAGTGAGGGGACAGAGCACGCAGGGCTCCGGGCTGCCCAGAGTCAGGACGGCAGACCCCTGAGTCCAGGAAAGGGCCACCTGCCCCAGCCCCGGGGGGAACATGCAGGCTCCCGCCTGGTCCTCCGCCTGCTGCCCACGGAGCCCACCTGCTTTTGTTGTTAGGACTTCAAGCTACCTAATAAAAACCACTTTGCTAGCCAAAAACCAAAACAAAACAACAACAACAAAAACCTATCAAAAGAGCAACAGAAACCTGGGACAAGGTCCCCCTCGATGCTGTGACCTGGTCAGCCAGCTCCTCGTCTGACCGTGCTCCTCCCACTTCCTGCCCCCCCCAGTTCATCTCACACTCATGATGCCGGGGAGGGAGCGCCTGCCTCACTTCCTGCCTGCGTCCCCCGCGGAGTGCTCCTGCCTGGCTCCTTCTCCCGCTCCCTGAGCCCGCAGCCCTGCCTGCCCTCCAGGGTCTCTGGGCTGCTCCCAGAGCACGCAGGGTCAGCTCTGATGATGAGGGCCACTGTCTGGCCACCGAGAGGACATCAGGGCAGCCCCACGTCAGGAGCCAGTCTCTCCTGGGCTGGGGAGGGGTCGAGTCCTGCCCTAGGCGGTGCTGGGCACACGTGCAGGCAGGGGCAGGTGAACCTGGGCACCCCGGGCCTGTGGCAGCAATGGCCCCATGGACAGCAAGTGCCCTGTGCTGCCGGGCTTTGTCGACCTGCAGGGCCACCTTCCTAAGCTCAGGAGAGGGCCCCTCCCTCAGCAGGGGTGGGGCAGGCACCTGCGGCCCCTCCACCTCCTGGCCTCCGCAGCTATGGCCGGTTTCCAGGCCCCAGTCCCTGGGGTGGCCGCCCCCACCCACCCACCAGGCAGTGCCCTTTAGGCTGTAGGTGGGCCACCCACCCCTGGCCTGCCCGCCCGTGCTGTGCCGTCTCCTTGCCCCCTCCAGCTGCAGCCCGGCCTGGGGCCTCATCCGCCGCCTGCTTCACCCTCAGCTCCTCCAGCACCTGTGTAGCCAGCTCCTGGATCAATGCCCGTGGGGCCACCTTCCTGGCACCTACTAACTGCCATCTACGGTGACCTCAGAGAGGCAGTGAGTCATGATGTGGGAACCCTGTGATGACCTTGAACTCCTATGGCACCTGCTGAGGGAAGAGGCGAGGGCGGGAGGCAGGTCACAGGCCTAGGAAAGGCGCTTCAGCAGGAGGAAGGAAAGGAGGCCCATCTGGGGACCCAGAGGCCCAGCGCCAGGTGCCTGTCACAGGTGTCCTCAGGACGCCCCTCTCCTCTGCCCGGCCAGGCCATGCATGGTAGTGCTGCCGAGCTGGCTGCACCGGCCCCCCGGGGCTGAGTGAACCACTGGTTGTGTGAACGTGCCCATCAGAAGACGCGGCCCTGGGCCTCGCTGGGCCTCCCTGTGCAATGGAGCTGCGGCTTCTGAGGCCTGTCTTGAGGAGGACGCCCACCCGAGGGTGCCCAGCACTGGCCGTTCTACCCGCTGTCAGTGCCATTCCCACCAACGCGAGCATGCCCGCGCTGGGCCTGCGTGTTTCTCTAAAGGGCTTCGCCGTGCTTGGCCGCACCCGTGTTCCGTTGGGGGGGAGGCCCGCTCACCAACGGCCGCCGTCCTCCTGCTCAGCTGGGAGTCCTGCGGCCACGTCGTGGGAGCAGGGTCCCTGGAGCCCAGGCTCAGGGAATGCTGCACACACACCCTCCCAGCAGGGACGGCTGCTTGCCCCAGGTGAGGACGACTTCAGAATAAAGTATTGTTCTGGCTTAAAATGTGATCAAGCCCATGCAGATGCATCTGACTGCGCGGCCTCCTTGCTCGGCCTGGGCCCTGCTGCTGTGGGCCGCGGCCAGCAGTGTCCGGATGTTTCTGATGGTCAGGACTCAGGAGGGGAAGGGCTGCTGCCAGCCTCCGATGGTGGGGCCTGCAGTACTGGACAGTCCACCAGGCAGCTGGCCCAGCCCGCCCTGGGCCCCACACGATGCCCCCGCCCACGGGGAAAGGCCTGCAGAGAGCCAGAGGACCGACAGGCCCCTCAGACGAGAGGGTCAGACCTGGAGGGAGGCAGGTCAGTGAGGCCAGGCCACCAAAGCGTGCTGTCCTGGTGGCCTGTGCCTGGTGCCGCAGAACCCCATGGGATGACGTCCTCCGCATCTTAACCCTGGCGACAGGACACGGACGGCTCTGTCCCAGGCGGGGCTTCCTGGGAGCAGAGCCTGAGGGGGATGGGATTTGCTGGGGACGGGGTTCCCAGCAACATGGCGGGGGGCTTTGCTGTGGCACAGGAGGGCCAGTCTTGAGCCCCTCTGAAGTCAGTCTTTGGCAGTAAGTGAGAGGGACAGGGCCCATGGGTGAAGCACCCCCAGAGGGAGCTGCTGGCAGCACCCCAACCCAAGGGGTGGAGCACTGGCCCAGCTGGGCTCTGGCCACCATGGTGCCACCAGCCAGGAATGTCCACCATGAGCTGGGACGCCCACCCCTCCAGGTCCCAGCTGCACCTGGCGTCTGGTGCTGGATCCAGAGGGTCCCACCCTGTCAGCACCACCCCACGCCCTCATTGGCAAGCCCAGTCCCCAAAGTTAGGTTTTTTGGGAGCCAGGAAAGAGGTGCTTTCCCCAGAAGTGGGGCCAGTGTCACCGTCATCCGCCTCCTCTCCAAATGGCTCAGGGAACATCTGTCTGGTTGAAGGCAGCTTCAGGCCCCCGTGGAACAGCCCCTGACTGGGGCTGGCTGGGGCAAGGCCCTAGGGCTCGGGGACATGGTCAGTTCCATGGGCCTGACGCAGACAGCCCAGCTGAGAGCTGCCCCGACTTGGCTCCGGGAGACAGTTAACCTGGACCCGACTAAACCACCTGAGTTCACGTGTGTAGGCAGGTACACGCGTCGGGTCTATTCATTTATTTACTAGTTGTTATGGGGAAGAAGACCTAGAACTTCCCCACACTGAGCACCGACCTGACTTTGAAGGAGAGTCTGGAAGCAGCAGACTTTCCAGGTTCTCCCCGTGAGGTTCTGCGGGAGCCGGGTCCCAGTGGACCCCGTGCAGCAGGAGGGTGGGAGAGGACCACCTAAGGGAGGTGTAGGAAGTGACCTTCCTCAGCCTGGTCTGCGACTGCAGAGGTGACACTGGGGTCTCAGGACTGAGACCAGGAGAATGGCAATAGGAAAGCTAGGGAGGCAGGGACAGGGACAGAGACCTGGAGGAGAGAAGGTGGCAGATGGACAGCTCAGGCCACTGTCTCACTGTCGCCATCTGGGGACACTCAGTGGAGAAACCATGCTATTGAGGGACCTGGAACTGTCCCTGAGCTGTTCATGACACTGCACCAGGGAATGCAGCCCTCAACGACCCAGCCAGTTTAGGACAAATCTCCCCAGGGACTGAGGACACACCGTTGTCACCCTCACCACCACCACCCACCCCTCCCCCAGGGCCAGCTCGCATTAGCTGTGAGAACACAAAGACAGCGGCTTCTGGCGACCTCCTAGTTAGGAGAGGCCCGTACACTGGCCTCCCGGCCCTGCCTGCAGAGGCCACCACGCGGTGCCCAGTCTTGGGTGGGCTGTGCTCCCCCCTCCCAAGTAAGTCGGCCTCAGAGCCTGGGGCTGAGGATGCAGGACGCGGACAAGGACGGTGCAGCTGCTGGGGTCCCTGGCTCCCCCAGGCAAAGGAGCTGCACGGGGTGACAAGGGTCCCCCAGGAGTGGCAGCTGCCTGTCTCACTAGACGGGCCGAAGGTCACCCAGAGAAGGCTCTGCTGGTAGCAGCTGCTGCTGTTTCATAGTAGGAAAGACAAAAGCAGTCGCGGGGCTGGGGCTGGAGGTCACATCTTTACATTTTGTCTCCAAACATCTGCGGAAGAACACGCAGGGATCAAGATAATCCCGGGGCGGGGCTGCTTTGCGGGGAGAAGCCTGCCTCTAAGCAAGGCAGCGCAGGCCCGGGTCCTTCCCGCAGTGCTCACCCTCCGCTGAGCTCGGTGCTGCGGTCCTGTGTTCTCCTGCAGCCACCTGGCAGGTGGCGAGGGTGCCACCTGCGCTCTACCCAGGGCCGCCCCGGCCTTCCTTCCAGAGGAGACGGTGGGGGTCCACTCTCACACGGGCCACCTCAGGTGTGTCAAAGGCCACACCTGCTGGGCCAGAGCAGTGCTCCTAAGCCAGCGGCCTCCTCCCCTCCTTCCCAGGGCCTGCTGCTGGCTTCAGGTGTATGGCCAGGCTCAGGTAGCTGGCCAGGGTTCCAGGGAAAGTGACGGGGGGCAGCAGCCAGCCCCTGCCAGGGCGAAGGCAGAAGAGGCTCCGCCCAGGGACGACGGACGCGCAGGCTGTGGTCACTGAGGGCAGGCAGGGTTTCCAGAGGTCTGGGCCTGCAGGTCAAGGCCAAGGGCCCCCAGGCAGGGGAGCTGAGAGTGCTGGACGCCTTGCTGGCCCCAGCTGAGGGCCTCACGTCACTCACCCATGGACAAAACCAGACCCACACGTCCTGCTGCAGGCTCTGGTGGCCCTGTCCTCGTCACCGCCTGCCCTCCTAGCACCTGAGCTCCAGCCGACCACCTCCACCCCTGCGCTCTGGGCAGCCCAGGGCCCTGCAGGAAGCCCCTGCCCCAGCCCTGGGTCAGCCCTGTCCCTCCCTGCGCACGCACCTCTGTGTGAAGGCACTAGGTTCAAGAGCCCTGGGGAAGAGTGAGCAAGACGTGCGGGAGGGTGGGGATGGGGACAAGTGCAGCAAAGAGGGGAGGAGGAGGAGGAACCGGGCAGCCAGTGAACTGCTCCTCCCACCCCCGGGGGCGGCCACGGGGCTCCCTCCCCCCAGTGTGGTGTTTAAATGTCAAATTAAAAACACACCTTGACTAATGATTCAGTTCCAGCAAAACAAGAACAAAACTGCTCCTCCCGCATGCCCTCTGACCACACCTGTCTTCAGGTGATCGTCGCAGACGCCCAGGGAACACGCCACATGCCCTCGACACAGAGGCGGAGACAGACAGCACTCAAGTGTCCTGCAAGAGGCTGCCCAGCATAACAAGAGAAGAAAACACCCCGAAATAAAGGGGTGTTGCTCCCTGAAAGGAAGCCCGGGTCGGACTGAGAGCCACCACCAGGGCCTCCCCTCCCTCCTGTGTCCCTGAGCACCAGCCCCAGCTCTCCCCCTCCCGGGGCCCAGGAGAGAAGCGGGGGCTGCTCTGGGGTGACGGCCAGGCCCCTGTCTACCGGTGGAGTCCTGGGAATCACACCTGCACCCAAGGACACTGAGACACGCAGGGTATAACCCGACCTTGCATTTAGGGCTCACTGGCTTTCTGGTGACAGGTCACCCGAGGAGTGTGACCTGCTCGTCTCTGGGGATGACAGTCCTGCTTATGCAGTCAGTGCTCCCCCCGAGGCCTCTGGCTCCCATCTTGAGCCTCGGTCCCACACAAAGTGGGGGGACGACCACCTTCCCCAGGGCCTGTGCGACTAGACACAGGCCAAGGACCCACTGTCATGGGGTCCCAGGGGAGGCAGAAAGGACATCGCAGACGTGGGCTAGTCCCAGCATTCCCCCACCCCCATCCTTGCAATGCTTGTGCTTCTGCCCAGGGAGACACGTGGCAGGGAGCCACTGAGGCCTGGCCCGGGGTGGGGGGGTCGGGCCTCCCCAGCCTCCTCGCTGCTGCTAGCGCCCACTCCCGCGGCCCTGCTCTGTCGCTGGAGTCGTCCACCAGGAACTCGGGACACTGCAGGCCCCCAGGCCCCCAGACCTGCCGAGTCACACTCTGAGGAAGCCACAGACCCCCCGAGGTTCTAGTTCATGCACGGGGTCTCCCGAGGCCCCCAGGGCACTTGGACACCCCCTGGTGCACAGGAGGGAGCCGCAGCAGGAGGGGGGCACTGCAGCCTCGCCCAGCAGCCCAGTGGCCAGCCCTTTCCAGGCCCAGGCGCTCATCTCCACGCCCACCCATCTGGGCACCGGGAGCTGTGACAGGAACAGGAAAGGGCCATGCCAGGCTCTCAGACTTGGAGAGCAGAGCCCCATCTTCAGGTGCCCGAGTCTAAACGGGGCCCCTTGCACAGCAGCGTCATCTGGGGCCCTCTTCCTCCCGTCTCCCCCAGATGGTGCTGCGCGCAGTGTCTGTGGTCAGCTTTTGACAGAGGGCCACACCTCTGGGGGTCTGCTAGGACCGCGCACTGCACAGCTCCAACAGCAGAAGCTGTTGTCTCCCAGCTCGAGCCTGAGGTCCAGGGCTCCTCAGGGAGGCCCGGAGGCCGAGCAGGGTCTGCCCCAGCCTCTCCCTCTGCTCACCGAGGGCGTCGGGTCGTCTCTCTATCTTCACGTGGCACCTTCTGAGGACACGAGTCACATGGACTCAGGGCCCACCCTGATGACTTAATCGTGCCTTGGATCACCTCTGCAAGGGCCTCCACTGCAGCTGGTCCTGTCCTGGGGGCTGGGGGCTGGGCCGCCCTTCGACCCACAGTGCCCTGCACCTTGGTGGGCTTCCTCCCGGTATCCGTGGAGTGTCAGCACAGTGATCCGAACGCCTCTTTGGTGCCGGTCCTTCTTTAGGAAGGTGAAGGATCGCGCCTGAGGCAGTCACCAGTGGAGAAGGCACACATCTGGGGCCCAGAGGGTCCCCAGTTTTCTTCCCAGTCTTTTCTGTCCTTCTTGTGTTGTTGCCTGAAGCGATGGCCGCTTGGAGCAATGAAGCTGTGGGAAGAAGTTCAGAGGCAAACTGGAGACAAACAGCTTTTTATTCTGATAACTTTTCTCTCTGGCTCTAACAACGACTAACATGCACCACACACCACCAAAAAATGGTGCTGACCCGATCAGCAATCTCGGCTCAAGTCATTCGAGATCCCGGACCAAGTCCCATGAGACTACGGAAGGCGACAGTGCCCAAATCTCCATGGCCCATAGTCAACCACAATTTAAGCCATCTCCCCAAACAGGGCTCCTGCATTCTTGGATCTCTTTCTCCTCTTTGTTTTGCCAGTGTTAACCCCAACACCCACCCCGTTCCTGGAAAAGGCCCTGGCCTGAGGCCGTGGTAGGAGCAGGAGGTGGCACCAAGACCCCTTCCCTGCATCGGGCCAGCTCCCTCCACAGAGCAGCCGATCCCTGATGCTGGGCCCAGGGGCCAGGGGCCACCTAGACAGGCCTCCTCCTCCTCCCTGCCCTCCTTCCTCTCCAGTAACGTGTTAGTTGTACTGTCATGGCTTCGGGCGTGACATTCAACACGAGCACACGGCCCGCACGGCGGGATCATGGCATCGGGCGTGACATTCAACACGAGCACACGGCCCGCATGGCGGGATCATGGCATCGGGCGTGACATTCAACACGAGCACACGGCCCGCATGGCGGGATCATGGCATCGGGCGTGACATTCAACACGAGCACACGGCCCGCATGGCGGGATCATGGCATCGGGCGTGACATTCAACACGAGCACACGGCCCGCATGGCGGGATCATGGCATCGGGCGTGACATTCAACACGAGCACACACGGCCCGCATGGCGGGATCATGGCATCGGGCGTGACATTCAACACGAGCACACGGCCCGCATGGCGGGATCATGGCATCGGGCGTGACATTCAACACGAGCACACGGCCCGCATGGCGGGATCATGGCATCGGGCGTGACATTCAACACGAGCACACGGCCCGCACGGCGGGATCATGGCATCGGGTGTGACATTCAACACGAGCACACGGCCTGAACGGGCGGGATCATGGCATCGGGCGTGACATTCAACATGAGCACACGGCCTGCACGGCGGGATCATGGCATCGGGCGTGACATTCAACACGAGCACACGGCCCGCATGGGCGGGATCATGGCATCGGGTGTGACATTCAACACGAGCACACGGCCCGCATGGCGGGATCATGGCATCGGGCGTGACATTCAACACGAGCACACGGCCCGCATGGCGGGATCATGGCATCGGGCGTGACATTCAACACGAGCACACACGGCCCGCATGGCGGGATCATGGCATCGGGCGTGACATTCAACACGAGCACACGGCCCGCATGGCGGGATCAGGGCATCGGGCGTGACAGTCAACACGAGCACGCGGCCCGCCCGGCGGGATCATGGCATCGGGCGTGACATTCAACACGAGCACACGGCCCGCACGGCAGGATCATGGCATCGGGCGTGACATTCAACACGAGCACATGGCCCGCATGGGCGGGATCATGGCATCGGGTGTGTGACATTCAACACGAGCACACGGCCCGCATGGCGGGATCATGGCATCGGGCGTGACATTCAACACGAGCACACGGCCCGCACGGCGGGATCATGGCATCGGGCGTGACATTCAACACGAGCACACGGCCCGCACGGCGGGATCATGGCATCGGGCGTGACATTCAACACGAGCACACGGCCCGCATGGGCGGGATCATGGCATCGGGCGTGACATTCAACACGAGCACACGGCCCGCATGGCGGGATCATGGCATCGGGCGTGACATTCAACACGAGCACACGGCCCGCATGGCGGGATCATGGCATCGGGCGTGACATTCAACACGAGCACACGGCCCGCACGGCGGGATCATGGCATCGGGCGTGACATTCAACACGAGCACATGGCCCGCATGGGCGGGATCATGGCATCGGGTGTGACATTCAACACGAGCACACGGCCCGCATGGCGGGATCATGGCATCGGGCGTGACATTCAACACGAGCACACGGCCCGCATGGCGGGATCATGGCATCGGGCGTGACATTCAACACGAGCACACGGCCCGCACGGCGGGATCATGGCATCGGGCGTGACATTCAACACGAGCACATGGCCCGCATGGGCGGGATCATGGCATCGGGTGTGACATTCAACACGAGCACACGGCCCGCATGGCGGGATCATGGCATCGGGTGTGACATTCAACAGGAGCACACGGCCCGCATGGCGGGATCATGGCATCGGGTGTGACATTCAACACGAGCACACGGCCCGCAGGGCGGGATCATGGCATCGGGCGTGACATTCAACACGAGCACACGGCCCGCACGGCGGGATCATGGCATCGGGTGTGACATTCAACACGAGCACACGGCCCGCACGGGCGGGATCATGGCATCGGGTGTGACAGTCAACACGAGCACGCGGCCCGCCCGGCGGGATCATGGCATCGGGCGTGACATTCAACACGAGCACACACGGCCCGCACGGCGGGATCATGGCATCGGGCGTGACATTCAACACGAGCACACGGCCCGCATGGCGGGATCAGAGCGTTGGCATTGGCTCGCCAGCTTCGTTACCGACGCTACTGCGGTCACTGTGGGGAGGACAGTGCCCACGCTCCCGTGTCACAGGTGAACAAACAGGTAGAACAGTGACTCTGCAGAGGTCCCCCACAGCTCAGTCCTCGGCCTGTGCACAGC
Source organism: Tamias sibiricus (assembly GCA_025594165.1). Lineage (NCBI taxonomy): Eukaryota > Metazoa > Chordata > Mammalia > Rodentia > Sciuridae > Tamias > Tamias sibiricus. The sequence goes on along the minus strand of CM046664.1, from coordinate 132,505,333 downwards.
GCGAAGGCTCAGGGAGAAGAGCGCGACCCAGGAGCTGGCCCGCGGGGCCTCGCCAGGAACGCGAGTGGACGGCCCTGTTCTCAAGACGGCAGGGCACCTTCCCCGCTCGCCTGCCCACTCCTGAGCACCAGGGCCACGGCCCACCCCCGCGCCCAGACTCTCTTAAAGCGGTCACGCGAAGCCAAGGAAGGGTGCCACGTCACGGTTAATGTGGACAAATCCCCACACGCTGCAGCCACATCCACAACGGAACACACTCCACCAAACACACGCCGACCGGGTGTGCACCCGTCTAACCCCGTCTCCCTGCACGCATGCCCAGGAGGAAGGCGGTCAGTGGGAAACCGCGCAGGACCAGCGGCCAGCACTTCCGGCCAGGCTGAAGGGGGTTCACGTCCTTCCACGCTCCGCTAAGGATGACATGCTGTGTTCGCGCTCCAGTCACCTTCCTCCCGTCCTCCACCAGAGGCCAGGTGTCCTCGGGCACCCGCGTCATGGAAGGCAGGAGGCCTTTCCCCAGCTGTGCTTGGGCTGCCCGGCCTTCTCAGAGGCAGACCCTCCAGGGGGACCAGGGCAGAGCCCCCAGCAGCAGCTGAGCCCAGAGGCGGGGTAGAGGTAAGTGTTTGGGGACAGCAGGGAGCGCGAGCCAGAAGAGAGCCCAGAGGCTGCGCCTGGGCCCTGAGCCAGGCCCCAGTTCCTCTGCTGACTGTGACAGGGCCATGCTGCCTGCTCCGCCCCTCCCATGCACACCTCTTCTCCAGAGCCCAGCCTCTTGCACTCACCACCCCAAGAGGTGACTGGGCTCAACCTCACTCCACAGAGAGGAGACCGGCCAGGCCAGCGGTGCTGGTGACCCAGCTGTGTGCAGCCAGAGCTGCTGCCGGGGCCCAAGGCCGCTCCCCCACCATCCTGGCCTGTGTGCCACCTCCCCTGGTGCCTGCCCGTCCACGGCTCCCTGCCTGCAGGGGCTGCTGCCCTCAGAGCTGGCCCACACAGCCCAGAGGCCCTTAGGCCCTGGCTCCTCAGCTCCTGGGAATGAGGAAGTCCCAACCTGCTCCCCTGCGGGTAGCTTGAGGGCTGCGTGGAGAACTCAGGGTGCTGACCTCTGCTAAGGGAAGGGGCGTCTTTGGAGGAGGGCAGGGCTTGCCCAGGGAACTTAGAATCACCCCACTTCCGTGTCATGCCCCATGTAAGGCCAGCCCTAGGCATGGAAATAGCCACCAGACCAGTTCTGGAAGCTGGGTAGTTTCCTTCCTGAGGGGGGCTGGAGGAGGAGGCCTTGGGAGAGGAGAGGGCCAGCCCTGGGGGCACCATGACCACTGCCCAGACCCCTGCTATGCCACTGGGGGGTGGCAAGAATGGCTCACGCCTCCCAGCCCTGCCCATTTCGAGGCCACGGACAGAGCAGCTCCTCTGAACCCCAGAGGAGCTGGGGTCCAGCCTCGAATCCCGTGGGTCTGGTGATGTGGCTTTGCAAGGCCAGTAGAGGGGGCAGCTGTGACCTCCATGTAGCCTCGTCCCAGCTGCCAGTGTGCACTACACCCAGGACTGAAGAGGCTCTGGCATCTCATCCTCGTGGCCTAGTAGAGTGTGAGTTGGGCTCCTGACACTTGTAGCCCCCTGTCACAGCCCCTGTCCAGGCCCTGCCTAGGCCCCAGGAGCCCAGGCCCAGGTCAGTCTTTTTTTTTTTTTTTTTGTACCGGGGATTGAACTGTTGAACTCAGGGGCACCGCTGGGCCACATCCCCAGTCCTTTTTTATGTTTTGTTGTTGTTGTTTAGAGACAGGGTCTCACTGAGTTGCTAAGTGCCTCGCCATTGCTGAGGCTGGCTTTGAACTCGCTATCCTCCTGCCTCAGTCCCCCAAGTGCTGGGATTACAGGTGTGTGCCACCGCGCCTGGCCCAGGTCAGTCTTGACCAAATGCAGCTCGCCCTCCTGCAGGCTGCAGTCTTGGCACCAGGTCCTCTCCGTGTCCCGGCCCTGAGCCACAGGTCCACCGTCACCTCTTGTCAGTGCAGGTGTTCACACGCCTGCCGCCCACTGCACGCATCGTGAACCACGTAGTCAGAGATCCCTGTGCAGGGACGGGGACGCAGACTCTGCAGGGCGACGTCACAAACAGGAGGACACTGTCCCGTGTGAGGAGACGGCAGGTCTCCGCCCTCCCCACAGCCAGAAGCCTGGCTCCTACCGCGCAGCGCTCTCCTGCGCCCCCTCGAGAAGGCTCAGCGCACTCAGGGCTGCTGCCCCTCAGGGGCGAAAGCAAGGCCAGGCGTCAAGTTCAGGCTGATTTGTGGTTTTCTCCTCTGGGTTGAGGGCGCAGGCTAGCGGTTCCAAGTTCAAAGCACTGGGCTAGTTCTGTTGTAGTGGGGTTGACTTGTGGGTTGGGTGTTTTGTTTTGGTGTGGTCTTGCTGCTCAGAGAACAGTGGGTCTGTATCTCCAAGAGGCTGTGACAGACACTGGTGGGTCTCTGTGGTGCAGCGGGGCCATCTCCCTGCTCTGGAAGCACACAGAGGTGTCCCCCCACTCCTCTCTGCTCCTTGCTCCAATCTCAGCTCCGTGGCCAGTGCTCGGTGAGGGCCTGTCCAACCCAGCTGCTGACCTAAAGCTGCTTTCTGCAGAATAAAGCCCGTGAGGTCGTGGACAGCACCACCCGCGCCACGTGCAGGGCTGAGGACAGGCCACGCGCGGCTGCTGTCCAGAACTGGGCGCCTCCCTGGGGGCAGAGCTGCTCTTCCCCAGCCCTGCCCACCTGCCCTGGGACTCACAGCACCCTCTCTCCTAGGGTGCCCACAGGGGCCAGTGCCCAGCCCCTTGGGGATTGGGAATCCTGGAAGTTCTCCGGAAGGAGCTCAGCTTCTGGAAGGCCTTCCCTGCCAGGGCTGCGGACAGGGTTGTGAGCAGAGTGTCCACAGCTTCGCAGCTCCATTGTGAACAAGAGCCACCCAGGGCACCTTCAGAACAGGGAACATTGGGCAGGGGCCTGCTCTTGGGGCAGGTGGCCGGGGCTGAGTGAGGGCCTTTGGGGACAGTAGTGCAGACCATAGGGCAAGTGGAAACACCTTCCTGAAGACCTTTCTGGGCCAGGTTACTCGGGACCCTGCAGGGTGAGTCTGAAGTCAGGGTTTAAAGAACACGGAGTGGTTACCAGAACGTCCCAAAATGAGAAAGGCTAGCAAAAACACAAACTTGTCAATCAAAAGGTTTTTTTTTTGTTTTGTTTTTTCAAAAAATGACACTGGGATGGGAGGGGACAGAAAGAGAGAGACACAGAAGGAGAGACAGAGACAGGGAGCAGGGAGGGAGCCCAGGGAGAAGAGAGGCGTTGTTTTGCTGGGCAGAGCGCTTAGGGAAGCAGTCTGGCGGCTTTCGAAGGGCCCTCCTGCTCCCTGGCGGAGATGTTTGCCAGCTCCCGCGGTTAAGGTTGGTTTATTTAATTAGGGCGATGATTCCAGGTTGCCGCCAGGAGCCTGTTAGAGCCCCGTCCTCGCTGCCCTCCAAAACCCGCATCAAGGGGTCTGCTCACGGGCCCTGGGGGCTCTTTTTATCCTCTTGATCTTGGTGTGATTAGTGAGAGCAATTAAGCAGCAGGATCAAAGCTCAGGGCCTCACCGCCTGCTCCATGTCCCTTAACGACCCTGGAAGGGTTTGCAGAAACGAGCCTGGGGAGGACTGAAGCGTGGCCGTGAATGCACATGACCCAGGAGATGCCAGGGAGGCTGCTCAGCGGGGGCAGAGGGCGAGTGCAGGGCACAGGAAGGCACCGCTCTCTTCTACAGGGCCCCTTCCCACTCTGCACCACTGTGCACCCACAACCTGTTTTTAAAGAAGGTTCTGCCATGTGTCGTTAATCTCCTCCCTCTTCTGCCTCCATTCAGAAGGACCGTCAGAACGATGGTGCCCTTCTGCTTTTGGAGCAACAAACGAGGTGCCAGCAGGCCCTGCGGCCCACCTGCATTTGGTTGTGGACTTTTAAAAAGTGAGAGTATTCTCCAAGTGCTATGATCCCGGCAACTCGGGAGGCTGAGACAGGAGGATCGCGAGTTCAAAGCCAGCCTTAGCTGTTGCTGCCTGAAGCGATTGCCGCTTGGAGCAACAACGCTGCTGCGGGAGAAATTAGGAGGCAGGATGAAAATGAAAAAGGGTCTTGTATTCTTCTTCTCTCTCCGGCTTCAGTAACCTCTCCAACTCCAACCACAAACTCCAACAAACTCCTTCCACACTCCAACCAGCTCCAACTACTTCCAAACATCCACCTCAACTACAAATCCTCACCTGGTTATATACATTATGCCTTAACAAGGACAAGTGCTTACAGCTCGAGCTTACAGGTGCGTCACACAGTGTTCACGGGCATACGAATTAATACGTATTAATACGTATTAATATCAGGTGGAACTTGAACATCTTTTATGGCTCTCAGCTAACCGCAATCTTAGCTACCTCCTTGATTAGGGCTCCTTCACTCAGCAAAGCAAAGTGCTAATAAGCAACTCAGTGGGACCCTGTCTCTAAATAAAGTGCAAAATAGGGCTGGGGGGGTGTGGCTTGGTGGTACATCAGTGGTCAATCCCCAGCACTGGAAAGTAATACTAGTAAGTGTTAGGGATTCTCCCTCCTTCCTTCCTTTTCTTTCTTTCACATTTCTGAACCCAAGGACTAGTCAGTATTTATAGGTCACAAAACAAATTGACCAGGTAAACTCCAGCTTCTCGACCTGGTTCAGGGGGGGGAGGACTGAAAGGCTACGGGGCTCAGCAGCAGGGAAACCCGGGAGGACTAAAGGGCAGAGCTCAGGGCCCATGGCCAGAGCGCACCTGGGGACGAAACCAGGCTCTGTGGGCAGTGGGCCATCAGGTGGCTAGGCGGGGTCAGCCCAGGCTGGAGACCAGGCCTGTAGCTGAGGCCTGGGGAGAGGCGGAGGGAGGGGGGAGTGGGTATTGGGGGTGGAGCTTCGCACTTGCTCTCTCTGGTGCACTCTCCCTCCCTCCCTCCTCCCCCCCACTCCTCTCTCTCTCTCTCTCTCTCTCTCTCTCTCTCTCTCACACACACACACACACACACACAGCTCCACCAGGAGCCACTTCACTGAGCATGAGCAGCAACAGAAAGTCCGACCCAACAGCCCCTGTTGCTCTCATCCACTGTGACCCTGGGGGACCCCGAGTCTCCCCGCTGTGCACAAGCTGAGCAGGAGGTCAGGTGACAGGAGTGGAGGAAGGTGCTGGACTTCAGGAGCAGGCTGCTCCCACAGAGGGCATCCTGGGAGAGGCTCTGCAGTCCTCGAGGCCAGGGGCCATGACAGCCACTGGCCCAGAGAGCTGGTCTGACCCAGGGGACACCTGGGCAGGCCTGGAAGCACACCTACTCTAGCAATTTAAGACCCCTCACGCAGCGACTGGGCCAGCTCTCGAGGTGAGGATGGTGACCAGTGTCGTCATCAGAGCTTAACCGCCCACGCACAGGTCCTGACCGCCCAGCCACCTGCTCTGGGGAGCAGGTCTGAGCCAGCGCTGCACCTCCCTGCCACGGGCCCCAGAGACTTTGCCACAGGCCGCCCTCCTCCTTCACGCTCCCGGGCCTTCTCCAGCTCCCGCCATCTTGGTCTTGTCCACAGGTGTCTGTGGTAAGGTCCACGCGTCTTTCACCCTGTCTTGGTGTCTGCTTTCAGCAGACGCAGAGCGTCACATGGGACCTGCGTGGCCATTGTTGGCAGGGCAAGATGACTGACAGAAGCTGGCCGGGGCTTGAGGAAGGACAACAGGGCATCCCAGAGCGGGCACTGAGGCTGCAGGGAGCGGGCAGGTTTGGCAGCAGAGATCCGCCGCTCCCCACGGTGTACCGCCCCATTGCTGACGGGCTGGACTGCCACCCGCAGGTCATCGTCAAGACTTGAATCTGCATGCTTCAAAGCATGAGACGCTCCTAGCCAGAGCTGGTAGTTTAGATGTTATAGATCACACTGCAACTTTATCATGCATTAAGAGGAACCAATGGTTACTATGGTAAGAGGTCACTGAAATAGCTGCAGAATGCAGAAAGGGAGCACCTCACGAGAGGGCAGTCGTGGCCCTGCTGGCCCCTTGGGGACCAGGGATGTCACCTGGTCAGCTGTGTCCCTGGAGGAGGCGCTGCATAGCCAGTCTGGAGCAGCCAGCGATGCCTTCAGTCCACGAGGGTGGCTTGCATCAGCAGGCCCGGGGCGGGTTGGGGGGGTGGTGTCAGAAACGTGGCAAGTGTGGGCAGCCCAGGGAGGGCTGGGGTGGGGAGGATGTGCAGGGGACTTGGGCATGATGAAGGGACAGGCAGCAGCACTGGTGAAGGCTCAGACAGAACTGCAATGGGGGCCTGGTCTCAGGAACACAGAGGAGAGAAGAGACCAGCTGTTTAAAAAAAAAAATTATTCAATAGCTCTTACTAAAGCATAGCGCGAAGGCTCCGTTCAGGAGCAGAGACCGCGGGGCCTCCAGCGGGGAGATGGGGCCCAAGTCCCAGCACAGCTCGGGCAGTGGGTCACAGCCCAGGAGCAGGTGGCGCCGGCCGAGGGAAGCCTCCAAGAGGGCCAGGTCATGGTCACGCTGCCCGGGGACCGAGCAGCACAGTCCCCGCACACCCGCCCACCTGGGCTCAGAAGCAGGTTCCAGAGACCTGCAGGAAGGGCTGGCCCACGACAGGAGTGACCAGAGGAGGGGTGGTCTGTCCTGGCCACACGGCACAGCCTGTGGCCTCTGCCAGGCTGGGTGCTGGGGACTTCCACACTGGAGGAGCCGCGGTGTGTCCAGGGCCAGGTGCTGCCCAGGCTGGCGGCCATGAGCAGCTCCCTGTGTGGGCACTTGTCCTTTTCAGGGAGACCTGGTGGTTGCTTTCCTGACACTTCCCTGTGTAGACGAGGAATTTGGCCAAGGTCCACCCAGTGTTGAAAGGCCCACTCCTCCCACTTAGCACCCTGTCCCAGGGGGCCTGTCCCCACGGGGCCAGCGCTGTGCCTGAGGCCCTGGAGTGCATGGGGGTCGGCACAAGGTGGAACACCACTCGGTGGCCCCCTTCCTGTCGCAGGTCTTGGCTTCCTGATCGGGAACGTGGAAATGATCAGTGGTGTCTGCTGACGCACACCACGGAGGTGTGAGGAGCTCTGGGGTCGCCCAGGGCCACACGAGGCAGTCACTAGGAATCACGCCACAGGAGGGCTCCCTGACGTGCGACGTGTGCCTGGATCTTAAATGAGAACACAGACTCCTCTCTACGAGCAAAAGAAAGGCAATGGGACTTCGCAGAGCCGTTATGCAGGTGTGGGGACTTCCTGATGTGGCCCTGAATCGCTGAGGCTCCCCAGAACAGCTGATTCCATGCCAGCCTCCTTTTCAAAAATGGCATTGAGATTTGTTATTGGTGACAACATGCCACAGGGTGCCACTGTTCCTTAAACTGGTTCTTCGTGGACCTCCATCCAAACTCCGGGAACCTGTGAGGTGCCGAGAGTTCCAAAGATGGGCTGGAACATCCTGAGCCCTTTGGAGGGGGCGTCCATGCCCAAATGGGCTCACCAGAGGTTGCTCCCTGTGGTGGGCAGAGTCAGGAATGGACCTGTGAGAGCAGGTGGGGTCCCGGCCGGGGACGGGCTGACCACGAGGCAGGAGACTATCCCTGGGGATGCAGGTGGGCCAGACGTCATCAAGGGCCCCTGAAGCCAGAAGTGGGTGGCCTTGAAGCTGGAAAAGAGAGAGAAACCGTGGGCCCCCAGAGGGACTAGCCACACGGACACCTGACACACTGGGCGTGTGAAGGGCAGAGCTGTGACTGATGGTGCCCTTGGAAACCCTGAAATCAGTGATGGTCTGTTACCACAGCAAAAGAAGCTCAGGCAGCTGGGCACTCCCCGCCCGCGGGCCGTGGCAGGGGCGCGGGAGGGGACGGTGGTGGGCTGGCTCGGCTTTGCTCTGTGCCAGTGCGGGCCCACTGTCTGCGTCCCTGGTGGGCTCAGTGACCCGGGGCAACGCGTCATCCATGCGCTTCCTCCTGAAGGCCTTTTGCTTCTCGCCAGTGCTAATTTGTGTCACAGCCAAGTCTGCAGAGAACCCACACGCGCTCGTCAGCCTGTCCGTGAGGGTCGGCCCAGCACCTGCTCTGAAAACTGCTCCTCCCACCTGACAGGGGAGTAAGCTGCTTGGGACTCGGGGACGGCGGAGCCCCCGCTCAGAGTCGGGCCCTGCACAGTCTCATGTCTTGTCACACGGTCTCCGAAGCCTCCAACGCCTGTACTCAGCTACAACAGGTCACTTTCAATCAATAAAAATTGTTTTTTCTTAAATGTATTTATGTATTCATTTATCACAGTACTGGGAATTAAACAGAGACGGGTTTTCAAGGAATTGAAAACACGTCGGACAGCTGAGATGATTGACTTCTCTCCTTGATAGGTCTTACATCAGACAATTGTGCCTGAATCGCCACAGATTCTGAATGGGTCAAGTCCAGTGCAAGGAGACTGGCCGCATAAGATGACCCCGGGTGTAAAACCCAGAGCTCTCGTCTAGGACGCTCCCGGCAGGCCCTGCTGCCAGCCAGCTGGTGTTTCCTCCTAGAATCTGTCGCCAGCCAGCAGGTGTGACCCTGCTTCTCACCAATGGAAAGGAGGAACGCTTCCTTCCTTCTTCCTTCCTGGAGCTTCTTCCCCTGCCTGAGGCAGACCTACCGTCACTGCCCAAATGGCTTCACTGGGCCTGGCGTCTAAGTCGCCAGCCAACATCGAGGATGCACCTGCTATGCCGGAGAACCAGGCAGGTTGGCAGGAGGACGGCTGGGCAGGCTGGTGGAGCAGGTTTCTGGCCCGGGGACACAGCCCAAAACCAAGTTTACAAAACAGCTGCCCCGCTGGGGCCCTGTGATCAGCAGGTGTGGCAGGGTGGACTCCGGGCGCTGCTGAGCTGCGGTCATCGGGAGGAATGCCAAGAACATTAACGAGGCCTGGTGAGCCTTGGTGACCTCGCAGCCTGTCATTGGCCTGGCCTAGGAATGGGCCCCTGTGTCCTCACTAGCAGCTCAGCCTCGTCCTGCGGGAGAAGAGTGGGCGCCACCACGCAGCCGCCTCCCGCCTCCCCGCCTCCCGCCTGGGGAGCCTGCTTGGCCTGGCAGTGAACACCAGGTCCCTAGAGAAAAGCTTAAGTAAACAAAGCCCAGCTCCGGTCACAGGCACCCGGGGACAGCCACGGAGAACGCGCTGCCCTGAACTGCCTTTTCACACACATCTGGACTGACGCGCGCCCGTCCACCTTGTGCACAGCCAGCCACCAGTGAAGCAGGGCCACCGGGTGCTCATCGCCTTCTGCGGCTGCTCTACGGCTCGCCGACCCAGGAATGGCCTCTCCGCGGCAGAGCGCGCACACGGCCGTCACCCACTCGGCTCCCACAGCCTCCTTGAAGGGACAGCTGGCACAGCCAGCGCACCCTCACGGAGGGCACTGAGTCTGGCAGCGAGGCCGCTAGTGGGGAGCTCTGCCGGGGCTTCCTTTGTCCCCTGTCCTCCCAGCAGCCTTCCCGCCCCGGCCAGAGGTTGAGATTGCTCCTGCTCAGACGGGACGTGGAGGTCTACACCTTCAGCAGGCTTCGGGGCACTTGTGATATTGGACACTCTGAAGAGCAGAAGCCATGTGACCCCCGGGCCACTGCTGCAGGACATGCTTGCAGAAGACCTTCTTTGGCAGGCCTCTGGAGGGCTGGCCCTGGCCAGTGCACGATGACTCCTGCCGAACACACACGTCACAAGAGGGCTCAAAGTTGCCTGCAGAGAAAGGCTCTAAGACTGGGGACAAGGAGGCCAGCCTCCTCTCCCCTGCCTGGGGTTACTTCCTAGCGCACAAGCTGCTGTGACATGCTAGTTCTTAAAGGGTCAAAGTTCATCACTCTCCTTGTTATTGCCACCCTGTTTATAAGAAGAATCAGAATCCATGGCTAACTGAGTCACCGTACCACTTCAGACGCCGTTCCTCCTGTCTCTGAGCCCTGCTCCCCAACATCCCTTCCCCCCGTCCTCCCCACAGGAAAGACAGCGGCTCCAGCGTCCACAGGGCACCAAGGTCTACTTCTCAGCTTCCCGTGCCGCACACTGTGGCCACGTCCAAGTTCAGGACAGGAGGAAGGCAGAGCTGGCCTGCGCACCTTCCAGGAACAGTTTCTAAAGGGAAGAAGCACTAATTTTCTTTCTTTGATTTTCTTTAATTTCTTTAATTTTCTTCGGTCCATCTTTACCAGGTGTCTTCCTTCCTCCTTTCTGGCTAGAACAGGAACCTAATGACTGGTGCTCTGCAGCTCTTTTGGAACACGAAGTAGCCTTGGCAGTGGAAGTCAAGCATGGCAGAGCATTGGGCTAAAAAGGAGCCACGTCCCTGATCCCAGGGTGTGTCACCAAGGGCGTTGTGCCTCCGGGCTTCCTGCCTCCAGGGAGGCGGTCTCCGGACCTTTCTATGCTGCTTTCCCTTGTTGTACAGGGGATTCTAACAAACACATCTTGCCTTTTTCCTCCTCTCTCAGCTGATACTGAGGAGGGGGACAGAAAATCAGGTGTGATGCTGGGGGTACAGGAAAATACCAGGGCAGTTAGGGGACGAGGCCCACCAGAGGCTGTTTCCCAGGGTTTCCTTCCATCCGCCGCCATTCAGCTCGTCCGTCTTTACCAGGTGTCTTCCACATGAAAACCTGAAATGAAAGCGCATAAGGTCAGCGCGCTCATTCCTCACGAGCTCTGTGAGCTGGGCAGGGCGGTCACCGTCGGCCCCGCAGTGGGTGACACACGGCTGGTGTGTACAGCAGAGAGCACCAGACTCACGCTGGGACTTCCTGAAGGGGACAAGACATGCAAAGTCCCTGGTGTCGCCGCTGTCCTGCAGCGATGGCAGCACCAAGGCCGTGCGTCAACACAGGCATCACCAGGTCATCAGCACTCCCTTCGCCTGGCGCTGAAGCCACCAGTTCCAAATTGCGCTCCCCAGAGCTGCCTCTCTGTGCAGCTGCGGCCCCTCTCCAGCCCTGAGCAAGTGTGCACAGCAGGTAAGTGGACAGACAAAAGGCGGTCCATCCCCACAACCCGAGTATTCAACCCTAACAAGGAAGAAATCCAGACAGACAGGACCACGGAAATGAGCCCTGAGGACAAGCTCAGTGAAACCAGCCAGACACTGAAGGTCACATCTCCTGTGATTCCACCTCTAAGGTACCTACTGCAGACCCCTTATCTGTAGCTTCACTTCCCACAATCTCAGTTACCTACAGTCAACTGCAGTCCAAAAATATGAAATGAAAAACCCCCGAAATGCACAATTCGTGTTTTACATTGTGCCCACCTCTTCTGTGTAGCACGACAGGCTGCCCAACTCAGGCCCGCCCAGGACACGAATCATCCCTCTCTCCAGTGCATCCATGGTGTATACCCCACCCACCTGGTAAGTACTTAGCAGCTGTCTCAGTTATCAGATTGAGTGGCAGTATCATAATGCTTGTGTTCAAGTGACACTTACCCTACTTAGTAATGACCCCAAAAGGCAGGAGTCCTGATACAGCAATTTAGATTTGCCACAGAGAATCAATAGTACTTCCTTTAGGTAAAAAATGTGGAAGTCTATCATAGGCAGGTAGGTCCCAGAAGAAACACAATATACACAGGGTTGGTCCTATCAGAGGTTCTGGGCACTTGCTGGGTCCTGCAGGACACCCCTGCGGACATAAGGGAATGCCATTCAATTCACATTATAGATAATGGTAGTAGCAGAAGTGGGGGGGGGGGGGGGGGGGATGGGGAATTAGTATTTATTGAGGACAGAGTTCAGTTTAAAGATGAAATAAGTTCTAGACATACTTGCACCACACTGCGAATAAGCTTAACTACACACCAAAAGAGGAACAAGATGGTAAATTTTACGTGATGTGTATTTTGCCACAAATGTTTTGAAAATCAAAACTGGACTGGTCTCTGCCCTCTGGACTTGCTGGTGTCTACACATCCAACCCTGGAGGGCCCCTGTGGCCTGGTCACTCAGGTCTGAGCCTGCTGCCTGGACTTGCCCCTCCCCACCTCTGGTCGGCCCAGCCCAACCCCTCATGTCCCCTCCTCCTCCTTCTAACTGAAGGCTGCAGCTGGCCAGGTGTCCCTCAGAAGTGTGGACCTTTTTCATGTGACTTGAAAGAGCTTTACTAGGCTTCAGAGACCTAAAGTGCTCTTTAAACTTAAAAGCCCATCTTGGTAATTGGCTTTAAGAAAGCACATTAATTCAAAAAGCCAAGGGTGGTGTGGACAGGAAGCTGACTTTCAGGGCCCTGGTCAGGGCTCTCTGGAAAGACCAGTGAGCAGGGAGTGGACCGTGATGTAGCATGCGTTCACAAGCGTCCAGTGAGCACCCTGCTGTGCTGGGAACAAGGCCACGGCATGGGTCCCCAACCGAAGGGAGGAGCTGTCCACTGCTGCTGCCCATATGTAGCACACATCTGGTGGCCACAGCAGTGGTGGAGGCCAGGCCTGGCTCCCCAGGGCCTTCTTCCCAGGGGAGGGGTGGCAATGCAAAATAGGGCTAAGGTTAAGTAATGCAGGGGAATTGCAGGCAGTAATTAGCAATTCAAGAGAAAACAAAGCAAGGCCAGCAGGCAGAGGTGGCCAGCACAAAGACGCCTTCTGCGTGCCAGCCCTTTCTTCATATTTTATTTTGAGACAAGTTCTCACTGAGTTGCTTAGGACCTAAGTTGCTGAAACTGGCTTTGAATTCAAGCTTCTCCTGCCCTGGCCTCCCAGGCTGCTGGGATCACAGGCGTGCCCACTGTGTTGGGCTAGGGTTTTATTTTGAGATGGGCCCGCCAGGTTGCCCTGCTGGTCTCAAACTTGCTGCCCTTCCACTTCCGTCTCCTGGTCACTGTCCCCGGGCTGCAGGCGTGCGCCAGCATGCCCAGCATGTGAAGACGTGTATAAAGCCAGGGAAGGAAGGTTCTAGGCAGAGGGAGGGGCAAACACGCAGGCAGCTTTTTTCCACCTGGGGGGCAGGTGGACCCAGGGGTCCTCAGGACTCCGCTGGGTGGGCTGGGGGCCGAGGGACTGAGGCTCAGGACTGCTGTTCTCAGTGATCCCCCTGCTGCCCTGTACCAAATCAGGTGAGCAACCCTGAAACGGGAGAGCCAGGTGAGGCTGGATAGCCAGGTGAGGCAGGATGTCAGAGCAGACTCAGGAGCGCCGGAGAGCCCGCCTTGCTGATTGGTGGGTGTCAGAGCAGGCCAGCAGGCGGAGGAGTGGTGTGTAAGAGACGGCCTTGCTGATTGGTGAAGTCCCAGAGCAGGCCAGCAGGCGGAGGAGTGGTGTGTAAGAGACGGCCTTGCTGATTGGTGAAGTCAGAGTAGGCCAGCAGGCGGAGGAGTGGTGTGTAAGAGACGGCCTTGCTGATTGGTGAAGTCAGAGCAGGCCAGCGGGGCGGAGGAGTGGTGTGCGGGAGAGACGGCCTTGCTGATTGGTGAAGTCAGAGCAGGCCGGCAGGCGAGTGGGTGCGGGAGAGACGGCCTTTCTAATTGGTGGATACACTGGGCAGGGGGACCCAGGGAACGAAGGATGCTCTTCAGGCCTATGCCCCAGCACCCGGCAAGGGCGGGGCCGTTGTTTGGAAGAAAGACCAGGGGAAGCAAGAGCCCACAAAGGTGCAATTTCGGAGGCCTGTGGGCACCAAGCTGAGGTGCCCAGGAGGTAGGGAGGTGGTTAGGTTTGGAGCCCAGGTAGAAGTGGAGAGAAGGACATGTAGGCAGGGACAAGGTGAGATCATCAGGGAGCAAAGAGGGTCATCAGTGGCCCTCAGCAGGGCCAGAGGAGCAGAGGGCCCGGCTGCACAGAAGCAGTGGTGCTTGAGCTGCCTCCACACAAGTGGAGGAGCGCCAGGCTCCAGGCAGGTGAAAGACCAGCAGCTGAGTCAGAAGACTGGAAAGGACTGCCCATGGTGTAAAGCCTATGCCAGGCTAGCCTTAGGGGAGTGGGCGGGGCTGTGAGCACGGGCTGGAGGGACCCTCAGCTGCACCAGGAAGCGATGCCTGCGGAGCTGGAGAGTGCAGCTGGCCCTGCTGGCACCGAGTACCACTGAGGCTTTGGGTTTGTTTGTTTGTTTTTTAATTGATGCCACAAAATGGCAGACCTGTGGCCTTCTTGACCAGCTATTCCAGGTTGCCCAGCTCTTACAGAGCTCAACATGGGGGCACAGGGCACATGCCCAGGGCAGGAGGCCGTGGTGCAGCACTTCCTGGGTGAACACCACTTGCCTGTGTGTGGGGCTGCTGGGCCGGCCCCTGCCCGGAAGCCCCACTGCACTGCCAGCTCCTCTGAGAACTGCCAACAGCACTAGAGATCCCTTCTCACCTGCCGGGGCGGGATTCTCCCCAGGGGAGCGGGAGACAGTGCTACAGCCCAGAGGCAAGGCAGAATGGAGGGACCCCGCAAAAGCCCTAGCATGGTGCAGGAAGACACCCCCACCCCCACCCCACCCAGATGGTATTCTGTGGCCCTGGGAGTCCCTCTCTTCTGAGGGTTCTCAGCATTTTGCCTTTTGCTCACTTTTAATCACTACGTACACAGCATATGGGTGTCTGATGCTTAGAATCTGAAATGAAATGGAACCAGGGGTGTGTCCCCTCCAGGCCTCAGACTGTTGCTGACTCCAGACACCTGCCTGGAGTCCAGATGCTCAGGTGAGCAGTGTCCTCAGGGAGCGCACGGAGATGGCCACTGGTATGGGCGCTCAGTGGCTCCAGCATCCCGCCTCTAGCCGTCCCCAGGTCGCTGACCCTTCCTTCCTCCTCCTTGGAGTGTGAACTACTTTTGGTTTTGCAGAACCAGAACAACTGATTGAGAAACAGGAGATGCCGCCAGTCCCTGGCCGCCCCGCCCACTCTGGCCCGCCCCGCCCACTCTGGCCGCCCCGCCCACTCTGGCTCCTCCAGGACGGTGCTGAGATGAAGCCTTCTCCACGGTCCTCCAATCTGGAAGACTACAGAACAGGGGCGGCCACAGACGCATGTCCACTCACTATTCTTGTTGATGACGTGCCAGCCCACGGTACACCAAGGATTTTAACAAGAGGCCAGTAGAAAAAATTCAAGGACCTCCAGGGCAAAAATGAATGAACAAAAGTCACACTCCTCCGAATGAGGGCTCCGAAAAGTGAGTGCAGACCCTCTGACCAGCAGGGTTTCTCCCCTGCCAGGGAGAGGGCCCCAGTCCTCAGGACCCTCCCCAGACACTGGCTTCCCAGCCGGCCTTGCTGTGCCACGTCCTCTCCTGCCAGGTGGGCAGTGCTGAACCTTTCCCCAGGGCCGGGCACCTCCCAGCCAGCCTGGGGCCGCCTCCTCGACGGGGCTTGACGTCTCACCATCACAGTCGCCTGCGCTGGGTGCCGCCTACCTGGCGCCCAGAGACTGCCCAGGGGGACTGGCACTGGGGAATGACATGCCATGTAGTTTCTCGCTAGGTTCACACTGCTCCTGCTGCAACCAGGCGGACGGGACTGAGGTGCCACCAGGAGCCCAGGAGCAGATCCCAGGAACACCCTGCAGGTCCAGGGATCGCACTGACCCCGAGAAGCCAAGCTCCCTCCATCCCTGTGACTCTCCCAGCGGTCACCAGCACACCTGGTTCCCCTGTCATTCCTCTCCAGCTCTCGAGTGCATCCATTGTGTGTCTGACCACACAGAATCCAGGAGATGGGCGGCCAGCGGGAGGAGGGGAGCTGCAGGAATCAGAGACGAGGAGGGGTCCCTGCACCACCTCAGGGGGCCACAGGAGAGACGAGCCGGGCTCTCGGGCAGGGGTGGCCCTGCCGCCAGTTCTCAGCACCTCTGCCCCTTCCAGCTGACCTCCAGCGCCACCCTCGGGGGCACTTCCCTGAAGACCACGGAGCCCCTCCCCAGCCGGCCCCCACCCGCAGTTGCTCAGCTGCACGACTGTCACTCACCATGTCTCTGGTTGGTTGAGACTCACGGGGCTGACCTAGGACTCCAGGGTCACAGATGGAGGCATCTGGGGCCCAGGAGACCGGGCCAGTGTCGCACACCTTCCCAGCAGCGGATTCTGGACCCCGTGAGCTGCCGCACAGCACCAAGCCCACCCCCACCCTTTATCCGTCCCATGAGCAGGTTTCTTCCCCCCTTACTGCCAAGTGACCTCTCTGCACTGGACCCTCGAGGGACAATCGTCAGGGAGCAAGCATCCTGCCTTCAGGCCCTCTCACTTGTCAGGAAGAAGAGACAGAGGCCTCAGCAGTGCTGACAGGGCGGGGTCAGAGCCCAGAGGGGAACCTGACCCAGGCCCTGGGGTCTCTGTGGGTGAATGGCTTCTCTGAGAGGACAGCGTCCAGTCAGAGGCCTGCAGGATCATGAATGTGACCAGAGCCAGGGTTTGAAGAGCTCTGGTAAGAGGAGGCTGCAGACAGCCCCGAGGACCTCCTGCCAGACAGCTGAGTTTGCTAATGCAAACCGACAGACTTTACACGTGGGCTGTGCCCGGATGGCACCCTGGGCATGGCTGCCCTATCCTGTGCGTGTGTCAGCACCGCTGTGCTCCTGACACGAGGGACTCTGATTGCGTGAGCTTGCTCAGCCACCATAGCGAGTGCACAGGCTGGGAGTTAACCACAGACGCTATCAGCGCTGTCCGGAGGCTGGAGGTCTGGCGTCAAGGTGTGGTGGGGCTGGTTCCGCCTGAGCCCACTCTTCTTGGTTTGCAGGTGGCGTCTTCCGGTGTCCCCATGTGGTCGTCCCTCTGTGTGTCTGTGTCCTGACCTCCTCTTATTCACACCAGTCAGACAGGTCAGGACCCACCCAGTGACCTCATTTACTTTAATTATCCCTTTAAAGTCCTTGTCTACACAACCCCACACAGACACAGTCATCTGACAAGGTGCCAGAAACCTAATGAAGCAAAGACAGTCTCTCTTACAAATGGTACAGGGAAAACTGGTGATCCACACATAGAAGAATGAGGCTAGACCCCACCCTGCACCAAGATCAACTCAGATCATTCTATTATCATTTATTATGTCTCCAGGAATTAGACCAGAAGCAGTGCAACTTCCGGGAGAAGACATAGGGTCCACACTCCGGCACAGGCAACGACTCAACAGGGACCCAAACACTCCGCAAATAATGCCCAGAGTTAATGAATGAGATGGCATCAAAGTAAAAAGCATCTGCATAGCAGAGGAAACAACTAGGAATGTGAAGAGAGAACCCACAGAATGGGAGAAGATCTTTGCTAGCTACTCTAATGACAGAGGATTAATATCTAGAATGCATACAGAACTCAAAAAAACTTTACACCAAAAATTCAAATAATTCAATTAATAAATGGGCAAATGAATTAAGCAGACACTTCTCAAAAGAAAAAACTGCAAAAGGTCAATAAATAAACAAAAAAGAATTCAACATCATTAGCAATTAAGGAAATGAAAATCAGAACTACACTGATCTGGGAGGGTTACACCTGTAATCCCAGCGACTCCGGAGGCTGAGGCAGGAGGATCACCATGTCAAAACCAGCCTCAGCAGCTATGTGAGGCCCTTAGCAACTTAGCGAGACCCTGTCTCAAAATAAAAAATAAGTGGCTGGGGATGTTGCTCAGTTATTATGGGTTCAATATCTAGTACCAAACAAAAAGCAAAACACTACCCTGAGATTTTATCTCACACCAGTCAGAATGGTAGTCATCAAGAATACAAACAAGGGGCTGGGGTTGTAGCTCAGCGGTAGAGCACTCGCCTAGCATGTGCGCGGCCCGGGTTCAATCCTCAGCACCACGTAAAAATGCATTGTGTACAACTAAAAGCAAATAAATCTTTTTTAAAAAAAGAATACAAACAATAATAAACACTGGAAAGGATGTGAAGAAAAAGGAACACTCTTACACTGCTGGTGGGACTGTAAATTAGTGCCACCAGTATGGAGATCAGCATGGGGTTCCCCCAAAAGACTCAGCATGAACCATATATGACCCAACTGTTCTACTCCTCGGTCTCCAGCCTAAAGAATTGAAGTCATCTTACTATTGTGATACATGCACACCTACGTTTATAGCAGCCAAAGTATGAGACCAGCCTGGGTGTCTTATCTGTGGATGAATGGATAAAGAAAACGTGGTATATATACATAGTCATGAAGAAAAATGGAATTATGTCATTTGCAGGAAAATGGGTAGAACTAGAGACCATTATGTCAAGTGAAATAAGCCAAAAGCAGGTCAAGGGTCATGTTTTTCTCTCCTATGCAGACACTAAAGAGGGAAAAGGAAAAGAAAGTTGGGGTGGATCTCATAAAAACAAAGGGAGACCAGCAGAGAAAAGGGACCGGGAGTGGGAGGCAGAGGTGTGGTGGGGAAGTGCGGGAGAGGTACTGGCCAATCCCGTGGTTCTAGCCTGTGCGTGTGTGAATATGTAACAAGTCCCAGCATCATGTACCTATAACGCACCGATAGAAAACGTGGAAAGAGAAAAAGAAAAAGTCCTTGTCTCCAAGTACAGCTGTCCTGTGAGGACACCAACACACAAGCCTGGGGAGGGGACACACCCAGCCCACCACAGACGTGGCCGGATGTGCATCTGCCCGGGAACCCCGAGAGCATCTGACTCTGACTCCTGTGGCCCAAGGGGGTACATCTTTCTTGCCCTAATTCACACAGCCAGAACTGGCCAGGCCAGGACTCTCCATACTTTTCCCTCCTTGTCCACAGCACCCCAAGGCCTGTGCTGGCAGGCGTCCCAACCCCACAGAGTCTCGCGTGCCCAGTGCCTCGTGGATACAGGACACGTGGTGCAGCTTCCCCCTGAGGACGC
This sequence comes from Tamias sibiricus, assembly GCA_025594165.1. Taxonomy (NCBI): domain Eukaryota; kingdom Metazoa; phylum Chordata; class Mammalia; order Rodentia; family Sciuridae; genus Tamias; species Tamias sibiricus. Next base: position 132,486,501 of record CM046664.1, on the reverse strand, counting down.
TCACAGCGCTGCGGGGTCTTGGGCCGACACTCAGGGACTGATTAAGCATGGTTCTGGTCTTCTTCAGGGAGACGACCCAACCCGTGGCTCTACGTGGCCCCCACCATGCCGAAGGCTGGGGGCTGGGAGGTCTGGCCAGGCCAGGGCAGGAGCCCACAGTCCTGAGGGCCGCCGAGCCCTGCTCATCAGAAGTGCAGAGGCGGGGTCCATCCATCCAGCTCTAGGCTTGGCTCCCACGGGTCCCAGGTGGCCTATTCCTAGGGAGAGGCCTGGCTTCCTAGTGCCAGGAAACAGGCCTTGTGAAGTTGCTTAGGCCTCACCAAGTTGCTGAGACTGCCTTTCAACTTGTGGTCCTCCTGCCTCAGCCTCCCGAGCTGCCAGGACTACAGGCGTGCACCACCAAGCCCGCCAAGATTTACAACTTCTATGAGATCACGCGGCAGACCTTCTACGTGACTTTGCCTTTGACAGTGAGCATGCAAAGCCAGAAGCAGGAACTATAAATGAGAAATTAATAAACTTGACTCTATAGAAAAATGTTCTGCTTTTTGAAGTATGCTATAAACTGAGTGAAAAAACACCCCAAGGACTGAGGTGAACTATTTGTTAAGTACCATCTGATAAAGGTCTGGAATCCAACACCGGTGAAGGCCAGCTGGGCCTGCCTGACCCTGCCAGCCAGCTCACCGCCTGGTCCATCCAGCTTCCCCCTTGGCCACGTGGCCCACCTGATAAGCCACTCCACTGCCTGGCCCAGCCGGCTACTCGGTCACCCAGCCACAGCCCAGTTTGTCAACAGGCCACTTGGCTGCCAGGCCCGCCTGTCCCAGCCAGCAACGTTACCACTCGACCCACAGCCTGGCCCAGGAAGGGAAGCGGGGAGGTCTTAATCCCCAACCTGGTAAGCAACACAATAAAAAGGTAGGACTCACAGCCCTGGCCCTGCTGAGTTCATAGCTCAAGAAAAAGCAAAAAGAAATCAGTCAGGCACAGACAGTGACCACATAACTCACTGACTATTTTGTCCACCATAGTGGAAACAACTCCTTAATTTCTTGACACCAAGATTTTTCCTTTTATTCTTTGCTGCTCTTTTGCTTTTTGGTTTTGGTTTTCTATATTTGGTTTTTGTTTTATTTGAATATGTACTGAGTGAGTCAAGGGTTCCTGTACATATATGTATATATATTTGTTTCTCTCTTCTCATTTCTAGCCCTCCACCCTTTTTTGAAGGTGTTGTTTTCCCATGCTCTGTATTTTGAGGGTTAGTGTTTTTGATTAGCATATTTTGATTTTGTTTGGTATATTCATTGCCACTACTCTCTCTCTCGTCTCTTTCTCTCTCTCTTTTTTTCCTATGGCTGACAGCCAAATTCCACTCTTTCTCTCCTCCTCTACATTCTTACTTCTACTTTTTCTTCTCCTTTCTCATTAACAACCTATTGTAAGTTACCACTGCATCTGCCCCATTCACCTTTGAAATTGCAAACACTTTTCTCCCCTCTTATCTCTTATTCTTTCCTCATAATCAACTCTATCCTTAACACCACTTAATATTAAGTGAGGTACATAATGTCTGTCCCTACCACCAAGGTCACAGCAATATTCAATACAGTAGAAGTCATAGACAACACCTATTGTTTGATTTTATGCCAGCATAATTCAAGATTATTTACTATTTTTACTGATGGAAATTGCTGATGCTACAATTTCTGCATATTGTACCAATTAACACTGTAGATATCAAAGTAGGAACTTAGTACCTAGCCTACTGCTATATGTTGTTTGCACAGATGTTGCTATCATTGGCCTCCTTTCAATCTGTGAGGTACTAGCATCATAGAGGGACACTATAAACCTGCAAGGTAGAAACTCCATGGCTTCAGATCCATCCAGATAGATGGGTAGACACACAAACAATATGAAAAACAAGGGGACAAACCATCTCAGACAACACAGAATACCTGAACCACAGAATACAATGGCACCACAGTGGGGGAAATGTCAGAGATGGAATCAGAAAGTTCATGGTTCAACTGATGTCTGAAGTAACAGATAACATGAGAAATGAAATCAGAGAGAAAATACAAGAAGTGAAAGGTCACCTCAACAAGGAGACAGAGATCCTGGAGAAGAACTTCTCAGAAATCCTCAAAATGAAGGAATCATAAACAAATTAAAGATTCAATGGAAAGCATCATCAGCAGACGAGACCAAACTTCAGGCAACAAAGACAAAATATATAATCTTGAAAATAAAGTTGACCATGGAAAAAAATGTTAAAAGACCACAAACAGAACTTCCAAGAAATATGGGGTAACATGAAAATACCACACTTAAGATTTATCAGGACAGATGAAAGCTTAAACCAAATCATGATGAAGATATAAATCAAAGGAATGTACAAACTTTTCAATGAAGTAACACCTGAAAATTTCCCAAACCTTAAGAATGAAATGGAAAATCAAATACAATAGACTTACAGGAACCCAAATATACAAAATTATAGCAAACCCACACCAAGGCACATTATTATGAAATGCCTAAAATACAGAATAAGGATAGAATTTTAAAGGCTTCAAGAGAAAAAAAACCAGGTCACATTTAGAGGGAAAGTAATCTGGATCTCAGTGATTTCTCAATACAGACCCTCAGAGCTAGGAATTCTTGGAATAACATACACCAAGCTCTGAAAGAAAATGGATGCCAGCCAAGAATACTATATCCAGCAAAATTAAGCTTCAGAATTTATGATGAAATCAAAACCTTCCATGATAAACAAAAGTTAAAAGAATTCACAACCAGAAAGCCTGCTCTACAAACATACTCAATAAAATATTTTATGAAGAAAAAATGAAAAATAAAAGTGAAAACCAGCAAAGGGAGGAACTACACTAAAAAGTCAATCAAAGGAGAAACTTATTCAAATTAAAAAAAACAGAAATAAATCAAAATGACAGGGAATAAAAATCATTTCTCAATAATAACATTCATTGTAAATGGCCTAAACGCATCAATCAAAAGACAAAGACTGGCAGATTGGATTAAAAATAAGACCCAACGATATGCTGTCTCCAATGGACTCACCTCATAGGCAAAGACATCCACAGACTAAAGGTGAAAGGATGGAAAAAAACGTGTCATTCACACGGATCCCGCAAACAAGCAGGGGTTTCTATCCTCGTATTAGATAAAGTGGACTTCAAGCCAAAGTTAATCAGAAGGAACAAAGAAGGACATTTCATTCTACTTAAGGGAATTATACATCAACAAGGCATAACAATTGTAGTATTTATGCCCCAAACAATGGAACATCTATGTACACCAAACTCTTTTCAATTTGAAGAATCAAATAGACCACAATACAATAATACTGGGTGACTTTAACATACCTCTCTCACCACTGGATAGTTTGTCCAAACAAAAACTAAATAAAGAAGATATGGAAATTTAAAAAATACAATTAATAATTTAGACTTAACAAACATATATAGAATATTTCATTCCATCAGTGACTGAATACACTATCTTCTCAGCAGCACATAGATCCTTCTCTAAAATAGGCTGTATCTTAGGCCACAAATCAACTCTTAGAAAATACAAAAATTAGAGATAATATCTTGAATTCTATCTATCAGATCATAATGGGGAAAAAACAGAAATCAATGATAAAATAAAAAAATAGAAGCTATTTAGTTTGGAGACAAAATAATATGTTACTGAATGACCAGTGAATAGCAGAAGAAATCAGGGATGAAATTTAACAATACTTAGAGGTAAATGAGAATAACAACACATTAAAATCTCTGGGACACTATGAAGGCAGTTCTAAGAGGAAAGTTCATTACATTGAGCTCATTTATTAAAATAATAGAAAGTCAATTCCAATATTACACATAACTATAATACACCAATAAAAATATGGAAAAAATTTTTAAAAAGTCACCAAATAAATAATCTAACATCACATCTCAAAACCCTAGAAAAAGAAGAAAATCAACAATCAAAACAGTAGAAGATAGAAAATAATTAAAATCAGAGCCAAAATCAATGAATTTGAAACAAAAAAAACATTAGAACTCAATGAAACAAAAGTTGGTTCTTTGAAAAAACAAATAAAATTGATAAACCCTTAGCCTCGCTAAGGGAAGTGGGGAAGAAGGAGAGGGAGAGAGAGAAACTCAAATTACTAAAATTCATGATGAAAAAGGAAATATCACCACGAACACTACTGAAATATAGACAATAATCAGAAACTATTTTGAAAACCTATGTGCCAATAAAATAGAAAATCATGTAGACATCGACAAATGTTTAGACATATGACCTACACAAATTGAATCAGGAGGACATAGAAAATTTAAGAGGAAGGGTGTAAGGGGGCATAAAGGGGGGAAAAAAGATGGTAGAATGAGATGGTTATCATTACCCTAAATGCATGTTTGAAGACATGAATAGTATGAATATACTTTGTATACAGTGATATGTAAAAGTTGCTCTATATGTGTATTACGAATTGTAATGCATGCTACTGTTATATATACAACAACTTTGAATTAAAAAAAAGAAAATTTAAACAGATCAATTTCAAACAATGAAATAGAAGATGCCATCAAAAGGCTACCGAAAAAGAAAAGCCCAGGACCAAATGAATTCTCAGCCGAGGTCTACCACACCTTCAAAGAAGAACTAACACCAATCCTCCTCAAATTTCTATTCCATGAACTAGAAAAGGAGGGAGCCCTTCCAAACTCATTCATGAAGCCAGTATCACCCTGATACCAAAATCAGACAAAGACACATCAAGGAAAGAAAACTTTAGGCCAATATCCCTGATGGACATAGACACAAAAATCCTTAATAAAATATTGGCAAACCACATGCAAATACATGTTAAAAAGATAGTGTACCACAATCAAGTGGGGTTCATCCCAGGGATGCAGGGTTGGTTCAACATATGGAAATCAATAAATGTAATTCATCACATCAATAGACTTAAAGACAAGAATCACATGGTTATCTCAATAAATGCAGAAAAAGCTTTTGACAAAATTTAGCATCCATTCATGCTCAAAACACTAGAAAAACTAGGGATAGTAGGAACATTGTAAAAGCTATATATGCTAAACTTAAGGCCAACATCATTCTCAGTCGAGAAAAATTGAAAGCATCCTTCCAAGAACTGGAACAAGACAAGGATTCCCTCTTTCACCATTTCTTTTCAACCTAGTCCTTGAAACCCTAGCCAGAACAATTAGACCACAGAAAAAAAATTAAAGGGACACAGATAGGAAAAGAAGAGCTCAAACTATCCCTATTTGCCAACAACATGATTCTATGTTTAGGAGACCCAAAAAACTCCACCAGAAAACTTCCTGAACTCATAAATAAATTCAGCAAAATAGCAGCAAAAGAAGTCAACTGTGTTCCTATACACCAGGATGAATCCATTGAAAAAGAAATTAAGAAAACCATCCCATTCACAATAGCCTCAAAAAAATAAAATATTTGGGAATCATTCTAACAAAGAAGTGAAGACCTCCACAGTGAAAGCTACAGAACACTAAAGAAAGAAATTGAAGAAGACCTTAGAAGATGGAAAGATCTCCCATGTTCCCATGTTCTTTTTTTTTTTTGGTGGGGGCAGGGGATACCAGGGATTGAACCCATGGGTGCTTAACCACTGAGCCATATCCAAAGCCCTTTTTATTTTTTATTCCAAGACAGGGTCTCATTCTCAGTAGGTTGCTTATAGCCTTGCTAAGTTGCTGAGGCTAACTTTACACCTGCAATTCTCCCACCTTAGCCTCCTGAGCCACTAGGATTACAGTTGTGTGCTACCATGCCCAACTCCCATGTTCTTGAATAGAGTAAAAACTGTCAAAATACTACAAAAAGTGCTCTACAGATTTAATGTAATTCCTATTAAAATTCCAATAATGTTCTATTCATTCTATTTCATAGAAATAGAAAAGGCAGTCATGAAATTCATTTGGAAAAAGAAGAGGCCCAGGATAGCCAAAGCAATACTTAGCAAGAAAAGTGATACAGGAGGCATCACAATACCAGACCTAAATTATATTATGTTGCTTTTGGATTAGACAAAGAGGAAGGAAGGGAAGAGAGGGAGGATGGGAATAGGAGAGACAATAGAATGAATCAGACATCATTTTCCCATGTTCATAAATGAAGACATGACCAGTGCGAGTCCACATCACATACAACCACAAGAGTACACTCCATGTATGTGTAATATGTCAAAACGCACTCTACTGTCATGTATATCTAAAAAGAACATATTTAAAAAAAAAAAAGAAAAGAAGTGCAGAAGCAGGTGTTAGGTGACCAGACTCCACCCAGACCCAGAGAAGCACCCTTTTCTGCAACAAGGGGAGCTGTCCTGAGGTCGCCACTGAGGGTCTTCGTGGGCTGGGACCTCAGCAGTCATGATCAGAGCCTCTTGTGTGGGCTTGCCTGATGTGGGCTGCACTGTGTCCCCCGGAGGCCCCCAGGTTACATCCCTAACCTCCAGGACCTCAGGAGGTGACCTTAACTGGAGATGTGGCTGTTGCAGTTGTCATCAGCCCCAGTGAGCCCACACTGAAGGAAGGCCCCCAATCCCGTATGACTGGTGCCCTCCTAGGTAGGAGTGCTATGAGAAGGGAAAGGGGTGTGTATGGGGGAAGACCGTGTCAAAAAACACAGGGAAGCCAGGCACAGTGGCCACACCTGAGATCCCAGCTACTCAGGAGCCTGAGGCAGGAGGATTGCAAGTTTAAGGCCAGCCTCAGCAACTTAGAGAGACCTTGTGTCAAAATGGAAAATAAAAAGGAATGCGAATAAAGCTCAGTGGTGACGCGTTCCTGGGTTCAATTCCCAGCCCTGCCAAAGAGGATACAGGGTTAGTGCCATCGACAAGCCAAGGAGCCCGAAAGACAGCCACGGACCACCCAAGCCGGGAGAGAGCCCTGGCACAGATCCTCCTTCAGCCTCAGGGAGGCCCATCTCCACCTTGACCTCAGACCTCCAGCCTCCAGAACCCAGGTGATCATGTCTGTTGTTTAAGCCGCCCCTCCATGTACTTCTTAGCTCCCAGGAGGAATATCCCGACCATCCACGCCCTCTCCAGGCTGAGGCCGGTCTCCTATCATGATCCCACTAGGTGCTAGAGGAGAGGCATCACAGGAGATAGGCTTGGAAGAGGTCATGGGCAAGGGAAGGACAGGTCTACATAGGCAGGACATCACGGGGTGGCACAAGGGTTTAGGCATCTCAGGGAAAGAGGAGAGCAACACAAGTCAGGACAAATACCAGAAGAAGCAGGCAGGTTTCCAGAGAGCAGGTGGCTTAGCAAACCCACAGCAGCCTGCCTCCTTCCCCCTTGCAGCCTCAGGGTGATGGAAAGGTGGACTCCTTCCTTCCTCCTTTCCTCCCTTCCTCCCTCCTTCTCCCTCTCCCTCTCCCTGCCCCCTCTCCTTTCTTTCTACTAGGGGTTGAATCCAGGGACACTCACCACTTTCCAGCCTTTTTTATTTTTTTATTTTGAGACCGAGTCTCACTAAGTTGCCAGGGCTGGCTTTGAACTTGCGATCCTCCTGCCTCGGCCTCCCAAGCAGCTGGGATCCGAGGTGTGCACCAGCACACCTGGTGCAGAGGTGAGCGTCTACCCCAGGAGCAGCCTCAGGAATCTCCTCCTGCACTCAGGTCCGCAGCCCACTGAGTGAACTTGTGGAGGCCTCAGACCTGTTTCCCAGTAGTTGGGCCCCTCCAGGACCTGGCCCCCAGGGGCTCAGGGAGCACACAGCTGCCTGCTTCTTTCCTCGGGCTCAGCCAAATCTGGTGACAGAGCTGGGTGTGACTCAGTGAGCCATCCAGAATGGCACAGGCTTTCCAGAGGGTATTTCCACCTTGCTCAGGTGACGTCCCTAAGTCCCCCAAACACTGTTTCTAGACCTGGCTCCCTGGGTAGACAACTGAAAGCAGACAGGAGAAGCAGATCTCACTCAGGCAGGGGTGCAAGAGGAAATCGGGGTTAACCAGTGGGCGTGGAGAGGAGATGAACACGGGGCCATATTGAGATTTGTGCAGGTCTCTAATGTCCTGGTGAGAAAGCTTGTGGCAGCCTACTCCTGCTCCCAGGGGAGAGGCTGCTGGGAAGGCTCGAGGCAGACAAAAGGCCATTCAGGTGTTGTTTGCAAATAGCCTTTGGAAAGCCAGCAGGTGAGACTCCGAAGTCCTGGAGTCTCACTGGTCTGGCCTGCGTTGCCTTCAGCGGGCTGCACCGGAGGACTTCAAAAGATGGAGTGGAAGGACAAGCTGTCAGCAGCGGGAAGGAGTCAGGATCGTGCAGTACAGTCCTGAAAACAGGCACTGTCAACAATGCGCGCTTGCAACACCCACCCTGAAGAGGAAAGTGCTTGGTGCTTCAGTCTCTGACCTTTACCCTGAATGTTGATGTGCTGTTTTGCAGCAGGCCAGGGAGAAGTCACTGATGGTATTAGCAGTGATAGGGCATTAACAAAGCTGTCACAGCAAACCCAGAAGCAGTGGCAGAATTAATTTTTCCTTCATTAATAATATCCTAATTTGCATGATTAATATGTCTTAGTCCATGAACACAGGCAGCAGCGAATAAAATAGCTGAACAAAATGCCACCTGCTGAGCAAAAAGAACAGAACAAAGAAATGACTCGACACAGCTGCATGAGCAGGAGACACCGTGCTTCCCCCAACACACTGGAAATGCTTGAACTATTGCCGTTGGTGGAACCACTGCTGGAGGGATGCAGAGACAAGCATTCCAGACGATTCCGTGGGAAGGTGAGCGCCAGGTTAAGCAGGACGGCTGCCCAGGGCTGCCTGGACTCCCTCACCTCACATGGCTTCCTGCGCTGGCCCCAGGCAAGGAGGCAGGACATTCCAGGCCACAGTGGTGCCACTGCATCAGCCCAGACTCACTTCCTACAGCTGTGAGCCTCAGCCGCTTCGGCTGGCCAGCCTCAGGCGGAACCTGCCAAGAGCATTGCCTAGGGAGCTGGGAACGCCTGGGCAGAGGCCGCAGACCCTCTGTGGACATGGGACACAGCTCCTGTCCCTGGGTAGAAAGGCACACATGGGTCCGAGTGCGGCCCTGAAGGGGCGGGGACGTGGAGGCCCCTGGGCAGGAGCTGCCACAGCAGGCAGCCGCGCTGCGCAGGCAACTTTGTGCTGTGACGGGAATGTTCTGGACCTCAGCCACTGTCACGTGGCTATTGTTGGATGTGGCCAGTGCCATGGAGGGGCTACCTTTTTATTTAACTTCTTTTCAATGTAAATTGAATGAGCCAGGGGTGGTTAGTGGCCACCATGCCCGTCAGGGTGGGAGGGGACGCCCTGCACAGGGTGGGGAGTCAAGCACGGTCTCCCCTCACCTGACCGCTCCAGAGATGAGCGTTGCGCCCTCTGCTCCATGTCCCCCTCTGAGGCTCAGAGGGCTGGGCTGGGGGTCCCTGGAGCCCACATCGTAACAGCTCACCACCTGCTGGGCTCAGTGCCCTCCTGCACGTTCCTCCTGCTCCCTGCTGCTGGCAGAATCTCCCTCTCCTGCCACCCTTGAGTTCCTCGCCCCAGCTGTCCATACTCCACATCTCCACCCCAGGGACAGACCTCGGTCTCCGACAGGTGGCATCTGCAACCCAGAGTCCAGCTGGGCCTCCCATCTGCTGCCTTGTCCCAGGCCATTCCTGCTCTTGCCTCCCCACCCTACTCAATATGGGTAGAAGACCCCAGCCCATTCCCTCTTTCTGGAAGCATCCCAGAGCTAGGTGGCTTAAAAACGCCTCCCTCTCCTCTATTTCAGAATGAACCTCAGCCTCTGGGACAAGCCTACTTACCTCCGGTCATTTAATTGCAACAATGTTGCACTGTCTTGGAAACAGCAGAACCAGGCAGTGCCCAGGCAGGCAGGAGCGAGGGCGGAGCCCGGGATTGGACAGAAGGAAGTGGGCAGCCTCTCCTCAGTGCCGACCAGCAGCGCGGCCTTGGGAAGCGAGTGAGCCTCACCAGCTCTCAGTTCCCTCATCTGGAATGTAAGGACAGCAACATCTGCCCTGTGGCAGCTGTCACCTCGGGGGTATTGAGTCCCTGTTGGCTTCCCTCTCACCCCCAAGGGCCACAAATGTGGCAGGTCTGATCTTCTGCACCCAACCACATCCACAGGTCAAACGCGGTATGAGCGCGACCAGGAAGCTCAGTCTTACTAGGAGGTGGGTCCTTTCCTTTATTTCTTCTATATGATCTATGGGTGGCTTTCATTTATTCAGAGAGTACATCCAGGACCAGGTTTAGCCAGTTCCTGGCTTCTTACACTCCAGGGATCTTTTGTTATTCCTGAGTTCCCTGGGCTGGGAACCTGCACAGGTGGCGCACTGAGGGAAGATGTTGAGTAACGCGGTCCCGGGCTGCATTCTCTGCAGAGTGCGGAAGCCCCTCAGCCCTGAGGTCGGCCGTCTCCAGCTGCAGCAGCTTGGAGGCTCCTCCCCGCACAGCGCCGGGCACAGCGAACGCTCAGCTCCTCCCCAGGCCTCGCGCTCCTCCCTGCCCGCCGAGCTGTTCTCCTCAGCCAGCACCATCCAGCTACCCAGATGCAGACAGCAGAGCACTGCATCCTGGGTGGGGAGGCCCAGAATTGAGAAGATGCCGGTCCAGGGTAAGGAGGATGACAATGTATGACAGGAGGACCGGAGTCAATAATCCCCTGCGCTGCTTAACAACGGGCCACGCTCTGAGAAACGCACCCCTGGCAGACTTCATCACTGTGCAAACACTGTGGAGTGTGCCGAGACAGCCCCCACACCAGCACATGACAGAGCCGGTGGGGGCATTGTCATACACACATATTGACTTTGAGGACCGTTATGCAGCCCAGGACTGTATGATGGTGGAGACTCACCAAGAGAGTGCATTTTAAGAACTCCTACGGCACACATGCACACATACATGCATGCACACACATGCGTGCATGTGCACACACATACGCAGAGGTGATGGAGATGTTCATCTGCCTGACTCACAATGATTGCTTTACTCTCAATATATGTGCATCAAAATGTCACGTAAATTTTTTTTAAAATATTTATTTATTTTAAGTTGTACACAATGCCTTTATTTGTTTTCACATGGTGCTAAGGATTGAACCTGGGCAGCACACATGCTAGGTGAGTGCTCTACCGCTGAGCTACAATCCCAGCCCCATGTAAAATGTTTTAAAATCATGTTGTAAACCTTAAATACATACAGTAAAACAAAGAAGTACATCCACAGCCACATGGGTAAGTTGAAATCCTCATACACACTGTAATGGTTTGCATACAAAGTTGTCCCCCAAAAGCTCATATGTGAAGAAATGCAAGAATGTTCAGAGGTGAAATGATTAATTAGGAGACCTGTGACCTAATCAGTGGATTAATCCATTGATATGGATTAACTGGATGATAACTGTGGGCTGGAGGAAGGAGGTCGCTGGGGTGCACCTTTGGGGTATACATTTTGTCCCTGGTGAGCAGATTGTCCCCCCCTCCTGTTTGCCAGGTCCTGGCCTGCTTTCCTTCTCCGTGCCCTTCTGCCATTGAAGGGCAAAGCATCACACCGGGGACAGCCGTGCAGCCAAGAGATTTATTCAACAGCCTTCGTGGCTGGTAGCAAAACCGGAGAAGAGGTGCTCTGGTTGAAGGTCGAAGAGGTGCTGGGAGAGGGGAGTCAGGGAGAAGGGAGTGTGCAAGCTCTGGACAGAAGGTGGGTGCTTGGTCACACCGGCTAGGATCTCTGGAGCAATCAGCTAAAGCAGCTGCTGTCTGGCTGGAGGCTGGAGCTGTCAGCTGGGAGCGGCCGTCGGGCTGAAGGTGGTGGGTCTGGAGCTGCGGGCTGGGGCAGCTGCCATTGGCTGGAGGCGATGGGTCTGGAGCTGTTGCAGTGGCTTCCTCCTCTCTGCAGCGATGAGCTGATGTATCTGAGTGGCTTCCTCCTCTCAGTAGTGACCAGCTAATGTGTGTGTCTGTGTGTGTGTTCTGAGTCTCTCAAACAGGGCCCTATATAGGGATTTCTGGTGGGAGGTGCATCAGAGCAACCCCAATGCCATTGGCTCTTTGCCCCTAGAACAGGGCAACCTTTAAGCTATTGGCTCTTGCCCAGGGAAAAGAAACATCCTGCCAGGGGAAGAAACATCCTGCCGAGAATGAAACAACGTTGCTTCTCTCAGGATGTGGAGAACTTGGGGGGGGGGGTAGCCCATCTATCAGTCATGATGTCCTGCCTCACCTTGGGCTCAGAGCAATGGAGTTTACTGTCTATGGAGTGAGCCCTCCGAAGCCATGAGTCAAGCTTTTCTCCTCTAAAACTGTTCTTGTCAGGTCTTTTGGTCACAGTGGTGGAAAAGCTGACTAAAACAGAAATTGGTACTGAGGAATGGGTCATTACTGCAATTAACTTGACTGCAAGAGCCCTGTTTGGGGAGATGGCTAAGATTGCGGTTGACTACGGGCCATGGAGATGTTTGGGCATTGCCGCCTTCTGTAGTCTCACGGGACTTGGCCTGGGATCTCGAGAGACTTGAGCGAGATTGCGGATCAGGTGTTGGTTGTTGGTGGTGTGTGGTGTGTGTTAAAGTCGTTGTTAGAGCCAGAGAGAAAAGTTATCAGAATAAAAAGGCTGTTTGTTTCCAATTCGCCTCTGAACTTCTTCCCACAGCTTCGTTGCTCCAAGCGGCCATCACTTCAGGTGACAACACTTGACCATGTGGCTCAGAAGTCTTTGTGACTGGTTTGTGGGCAGAGGAATTTTGAAAAAAAAATTAAGAGATGGGAAACCTTTGTAGAGAGCAAGCTGTGCCCACCCTGAGTGACTCCACGGTGTGCAGAACACCAGCTCTCAGGCTGCACCTGCTCTGAGTTACTCTGTGGTATGTAGAACGGCAGTTCTTAAGCTGTGTCTAAACCTTTGTTACACCATTTTGTAAAGCAATAGTTTGCCACAAGCTACTCCATTTTGAGTTTAAGGGCTGAGGGGGAGTGACTCCACATCCTGTTTGTACAAGTAACAACCACTATCTGCCTGGCACCACCAAAGGCAATAACTGAGGAGTAAATTAATCATGCTCACAAAGTGTCCACATGTAACTTATCAAATTAATCAGAAGCATAAGAATGCACGGGCCTATCAAAGTCATGCCCCATAAAACAGGATCATGAGCTTATCGACCACATCAGACCACCTAATGATGCAACCCCCTCACTTGAGACCATAAAAGCAGGGACACCCTCAGACTGGACACGGTGTCACCTTGACCTCAGCAATTGGTCACCTGCCAGGAGCCTTGCCCAGGAAAATCATCACAGCAACAAACCTCTGAATCTCCGTCCTGGGCTTTAGCAGAGTCTGGCTGCTCCTGCCCGTGATGACCATGCAAGTCCCACTCCAAGCTGACCCTCTGACACTGCCACCCATCAGGACCTTGGCCTGGCACAAGTCCCTGCGCCCTGACAGCTCTGCCCCTGCACAAGCTGCTCTGCTGGTTCTCAGCCTTACCTGACCACCGACGGCAACCAGGCCTCTGGCTGCTCACTGCCTTTGCTCTCAGCTCAGCCTCCTGAGCCCCCGTGGCTGCCCTGCCCCTGCCCAGCCTTCCTGTAGCCCTCGTATGTACTGTGTGAAGTGTGACGTGTGGCCTGAGTGTCACAGAGGTCAGAAAGTAAGGTTGAATAAAGAACCTGTGGTTGCCCAGCTTGTGACAACCAGGTGGCCCACCGTATCCCGTGAATGCCATGATGGACGTGTGAGTTTATTGTCACTCTAACATTCTGACATTGTGTGTTTGGACTATGTTAATAACAGCACGCTCTCCACAACCAGCATAGTCAGCAGGATTCCATTCATTAAAGAAAAATGGAAATTTATCAAATTTTTCAAGCAGATCCAGCCAGTTGGCAATGTGCAGAAGATTCATGAACAGAGACTAAAAGCTGCTCTGCATACAAGCCTGGCCACACTGCAGTGCAAATCGTGTGGGTGAAACCCAACTTGGCTCTGGAAGGAAGGCACTCCTCCAGCCCCTGCAGATCAGGGTCGAAGTTTGGAGAGCTGGGAAGGCAGATTGCCCCCACTGTGCAGGGTGACATCTCACGGGGAACTGGCTACCTGAAGAAATATACAAGGGAGCAGAAAGAAGGGAAGCAAGCCTCACGTCACACACTCACGACTGTTCCTCTGCAAGGTAGACTGCAGAACTATGCTAGACTAAGAAACTGAGTGGACAAGACAATTAAGAAACACGTTAGCTCTGAGACAGAGTAAAGAGGAAATGCCTCAGGGCGCGGTGGCACATGCCTGTAATCCCAGCACTTGGGAGGCTGAGGCAGGAGGAACGCGAGTTCAAAGCCAGCCTCAGCAATGGTGAGGCACTGAGCAACTCAGTGAGACCCTGTCTCTAATAAAATACAAAAAAAGGGCTGGGGATGTGGCTCAGTGGTCGAGTACCCCTGAGTCCAATCCCTGGTACCAAAAAATAAAAATTTAAAAAAAAAAAAAAAAGAGGAAATGCCCTGTGCAGCTGTCCCCTTCCCGGGACCCAACGTTCCCTACAGAGAAAGGGGTGAGATGAAAATTGTCAAATGCTGTCCCAGAGGATGTGAAATTAGATTTAAACAATCCTAATAATGTAAACTCATGACTATAGAGAGCACCAAGAGAAGAGGCACCTGCAGTATTTGTTTTTTACAACAACCTTGTAGCTGCCTGCTGCTGCCGCTTGCAGCTACGAAGCCGCGGGAGAAAATTCGGAGGCAGGATGGAAATGAAAAAGTTCTTTTATTCTTCTCTCTTCTAACTTCTCTCTCCGGCTCCAACAACCTCTCGAACTCCAACCACTCTAACTCCAACCACTATAACTCCGACCACTCTAACTCCAACCACACTAACTCCAACCACACTAACTCCAACCACACAGCCACTAACCCTCACCCGGTTAAATACATTTTGCTTTAACAAGGACAAGTGCTTACAGCTTGAGCTTACAGGTGCGTCACACAGTGTTCACGGGCATAAAAAGATTCTTAGATGAATGTATGAATATCAGGTGAAACTTGAACATCTTTTATTGCTCTCAGCTAACCGAAATCTTAGCTATTTCCTTAATTAGGGCTCCTACACAACCTAATCAGGACAGACATAAAAGTAAACAGCTGGCATTTAAAGTACTAGGTTGTTGTAAATCTGTGGATAATATAGTGATAGATAGTGTACAGATAGCAGAATAGATGACTTCCTGGGACCATGGGGCCCCACCCCAAAGACCCAGGAGACTAATGATCCTTGGGGAAGAATCTATGTTCATGACCCATTGTAAATAGGAAATAATAAATTATAACCAATAATAATTATATGATAATAATTATATTTATTACATATTATTTCCTAATATATAGTAATTATAGAGAAGCAGTATTATATTATAAGTATGGACAAGAAAGACCTCAAAACATAGCAGAAGTTAGGGAGCACACCAAGACAGAATTATAGAGATTTAGGACAGATTTTATGAAACAAACCACACCTGTGAAGTGGTCTGAAATAAATAAAATTTCCTGCTTAGCAGAAAAATCCAGTTAAATCATGAGATACTAAGATTCACAACTAACCATCCAAAGCCCCATCACTCTGGGGCTAGAGAGCAACATACCCTCACTGCAACCCCACAAAATTTGGGGATCATTTAAAAGTAGCAGCTCTAGATCCAGCAACTAGAACCATCAGGAAACTCACTATCTCAACAAGACACGGAACCAGACAAATGCATATGTAGCATCATGTGAGGTGCCAGGGTCGCTGGAGGTATAGACGCCATTGCTACCAGGTGCAGCAGGGCCCCAGAGTTCTCATTCATGGATGCTAGCGGCTGCCCGAGGATGCGTGGCAGATTGCAGACATGAAAATCATCATCAGAGCCATCTGGGTCACACAGGAAAATGTTCCTGACAAAATTGCTTTCAAATCAGGGCCCATCACAAACCAACTACGTCTAAGACAAACACTATATCACAACAGACACACAGAAAGTGCGCAGGCCCAGAAACACCCAGACACCAAGAGCCTTCTAGGAATGTACTCCACAAACTAGAAACCAGTTTCAGAGAAGGCATCTATTTCTTCCAGGAAACCAACAAAGAAACAGAAAATAATGCAACAAGAGGCATGCAGGAAACAAATAAAAAAGATAAAAGGTGGGGAGAGGCACACAGAGATTCTTTTCAAAAAGTTAGAAGGGGCTGGGGCTATAGTTCAGTGGTGGAGCGCTTACCTCGCACATGTCAGGGACTGGGTTCGATTCCACACCACATAAAAATAAAGGTATTGTGTCCATCTACAACTAAAAATAAAATTTAAAAATGTTAGAAGGACCTCAAGTCAGAAATATCTTCATAGGACCTGGGGACAATGGGCCATATATTCAACTGACAAGAAAAATTTAGGGAAATATAAAACACACCCTTTCTTAATAGACCCAGGATCACAGATAACCTTACTAAAGAAACTATTTAATAAATGTAATAACTCCACAAAAAATAAGAGGATTGGGTGGCAAAATAATTAAAGCCAGTTTAACTAGAGCAAAAACTCAAGTTGTGTTAGTGACCAGGCCTTGCTCACTTGAGGTGCAAAAAGGTGGGGCATGGATATGATGCCTGCAATATATAAAAATTGGTGGCCAAGAAAACATAAAAATCTGAACAACAGATTAACAAAAGCACCAATGACATCTATCACACTACACACCCACGGCGACAACCTGTACAAAATAGCACGCATTAGAAAGTGGACATAAAGAAATTACAGAAAATAATGGGATTAATCGAGGAAAGCAGAGTAGTGCTTGGTAGGACTAGTAGCTTTACCAGTGCAGTGTGGCCAGTTCTAAGCCCTCAGGGGTCACAGAGATTACCAGGAGATTATAGAAACCTAAACAAGGTATCTCCCAGACTCTCAGGTGCCTGGTCAGCTGTTGCAGAAGTCATCCGTGAAGTAACACATGTAATGGAAAATTTTATGTGACAGTTGACACGTCAGATGTGTTCTCTGCAATACCTACAGGTGGACAAGAGTGCACTGCTTGTATATACGAAGGCAAACAACACCAATCTGCAAGACTCCCACAGGCTATTTAAATAGTCCAACGATAGTTCATTCAATATCACCCCCCCCCCCCCCAAATTAATCAAGAAAACTACGACTCCCTGATCTTATCCTATATAAATGATATGATAATGCTAAATAACAATAAGGAAAATCTAGGAGCAGAAAAGAAACAATTAATAGAAGAACTCAGAAACAGGGGTGGACAGTAAATGAGGAAGAGACAATAGGACCTGGTACCACTTGTAGGTTTTTAGGAGGTATGTGGTCATCAGGCAGTAGACAGATACCAAAGACCGCGACAGATAGAAGAACGGCAATAGGGACACCCACATCTAAGCCAGAAGCAGAGGCTGGCGGGACCATCCGGCTGCAGGAGACGACATGGGCCCTGTCTGAACATTAGAGTAGGACCTGGGTATTAATCACCAGGAAGCCACATCACATGGGAGCACAGCAAGACTGGGCACAACAAACTGGAAAAGACTATGTCCATACCTTCCCAAATTTACACTGCCCAGCACCTCAGCACACCTGAGATCAGAAATCACTGCACAGGATCAGGGCACATGGTCCTGGGGACCGAAGGACCCAACAATGTAATTCTGCTCCAGGAGGATTCTGGATAACTAAATTCCCATGTGCACCGAATAAATATACACTTTTTGAAAATTTTATCTGGCTAACCGATGAGGCACTGACAGACATGGAGCCTCTGGCTGGCGGGAGACCTGTCACAATCTGAGGTATGGTACCTTTGCTCCACTAGGCAAAGTGAACTCCCATAGAGATGGCAGGTATCCAAGGTGACCAAACACGTGTTGCCTGGAAACAGTACACACAGCAAAGGATGCTGGAATTGGGGGCCAGACAGGGCTCCTTACAGAGGGGACCTGCAGGATAGAGAAGGACGTGCCAAAATTCCTTCTGAGGGCAGAACAAATCCATGCCAATAGAGGGAAACGGGGTCCTGTCTGGTCCAAGAACCTCCGTAATGCCTGGCTCAGCCTCCACGGCAGCCCTCAGACCTCGGGCAGCGTGGCCCCGGGGAGCAGGCTGCCCAACCGTAGACTCTTACCCCATAAATACAGCAGCTTTATTTACATGTGTTAGGGATATGGAAACTTTGTGTGGATGATATGTCATAAATCAATCTCGGAGGTGCAATATTGCAGGAGCCCTAATTAAGGAGATAGCTAAGATTGCGGTTAGCTGTGAGCCATAAGCATTACCACCTTCCGTGGTCTCGTGAGACTTGGCCCAGGACATTGTGGATCAGGTTGGCGCCATTTGCATGGTCTTGCGAGACTTGGCCCGGGACATTGCAGACGGGATCAACGCCATTGTGTGTGGTGTGGTGGTGGTTGTAGGAGTGTGTGTTGTTGGAGCCGGAGAGAGAAACTAGCAGAATAAAGAGCCTGTTTGTTTCCAGTCCGCCTCTGAACTTATTCCCATGGCATTGTTGCTCCAAGCGGCCATCGCTTCAGGCAGCAACACAATATTACAATCATGCCTCAGGACCAGGTTCATGTTGTCGTGAACACACAACGTGTGAAGCTGACAAGTGTAATGAGTGTGGCTGTGAATGGAAACCCTGCTCAGCTTCCCACACCCAAGAACTTCCTACCGGGGCTTTCCTGAGTCATGGCATGGCAGAATCCAAGAAATCCTGTGGGTTGATATAGCACCCAAGGACACTGTTATTGCAGCAAGCCAGGAGGAACTCAAAATAGCATCTGGTGACTTCCACAAACAAGTGGCCGATGTCAAGAACTCAACTGGGCCTGCAGTGGCAGCGCTGAATGCAAGCTCAGCTGCACTTGAGAAAGATGTTGAGGGCCCACACACAAAATGCACGTTCTTCCAATTACCTGGCAGATCCTTCAAAGCACATACACCACACACAGGTTCATGCTCTGATTGGAACCCTGATCTAGATCAGGAGTGGTTGGTATAACCTGACCAGTACATATGGTCTCATCTAAAAGAAAATCGCTCTTATTATTGGCAATAATATTCAGATTCTACTTGCTTAAAAGCTGTTAACATCAGCCTCTGTTCTGCATCATGTAAAAACAGAAAACAAAAAGCAATTTGTGATCCCTCTTGATTCAGAGCATTTGGGCTCATAAACCCAGGAATCAAGGGGTAGATCATGAACAGCAGGCTGTGCCTGCCCTAGGTGACTCCATGATGTATAGAACAGCAGCTCTCAGGCTGTGCCTGCCCTAGTGACTCGATGGTGTAGAACAGCAGCTCTCAGGCTGTGCCTGCCCTGGTGACTCCATGATGTATAGAACAGCAGCTCTCAGACTGCGCCTGCCCTAGGTGACTCCATGATGTATAGAACAGCAGCTCTCAGGCTGTGCCTGCCCTAGGTGACTCCATGATGTATAGAACAGCAGCTCTCAGGCTGTGCCTGCCCTGAGTGACTCCATGATGTATAGAACAGCAGCTCTCAGGCTGTGCCTGCCCTAGGTGACTCCATGATGTATAGAACAGCAGCTCTCAGGCTGTGCCTGCCCTAGGTGACTCCATGGTATACAGAATAAATGCCTTTGATTTATGGGTATTGATTTTGTATCCTGCGACTTTGCTGAATTCATTTACTAGTTCTAGAAGTTTTCTGGTAGAGTGTTTTGGGTCTTTTAGGTATAGAATCATATCATCAGCAAATAGTGCTAATTTGAGTTCTTCTTTTCCTATCTGTATCCCTTTAATTTCTTTTGTCTGTCTAATTGCTCTGGCCAGTGTTGAAAGAGGTGAAAGTGGTAAAAGAGGGCATCCCTGTCTTGTTCCAGCTTTTAGAGGGGAGGCTTTCATTTTTTCTCCATTTAAAATGACATTGGCCTGGGGCTTCGCATAGATAGCTTTTACAATGTTGAGATATGTTCCTGTTATCCCTAGTTTTTCTAGTGTTTTGAACATGAAGGGGTGCTGTATTTTGTCAAATGCTTTTTCTGCATCTATTGAGATGTTCATATGGTTCTTGTCTTTAAGTCTATTGATGTGGTAAATTACATTTATTGATTTACATATGTTGAACCTACCTTGCATCCCTGGGATAAACCTCACTTGGTCGTGGTGCACTATCTTTTTGATATGTTTTTGTATTCAATTTGCCAGAATTTTATTGAGAATTTTTGCATCTATGTTCATTAGAGATATTGGTCTGAAGTTTTCTTTCTTTGATGTGTCTTTGCCTGGATTGGGGATCAGGGTGATATTGGCCTCAGAATTAGTTTGGAAGGGCTCTCTCTTTTTCTGTCTCCTGAAATAAAATGAAGAGTATTGGTATTATATCTTCTTTAAAGGTCTTGCAGAACTCGGCCGTATATCCATCTGGTCCTGGGCTTTTTTGGTTGGTAGACTTCTGATGGCATCTTCTATTTCATCACTTGAAATTAAATTGTGTATATCATCCTGACCCAGTTTGGGCAATTCATATGACTTTAGAAATTTGTCGATAGCTTCAATATTTTCTATTTTATTAGAGTACAAGTTTTCAAAATAATTTCTAATTATCTTCTGTATTTCTGAAGTGTCTATTGTGATATTTCCTTTTTCATCATGGATGTTAGTAATTTGAGTTTTTTCTCTCCTTTTCTTCATTAGCATGGCTCAGGGTCTGTCAATTTTATTTATTTATTTGAAGAACCAACTTTTTATTTTGTCTATTTTTTCAATTGTTTCTTTAGTTTCAATTTCATTGATTTCAACTCTGATTTTAATTATTTCACGTCTTCTACTACAATTTTCAGCTGTGCCTAGCCCCTTGTTACACCATTTTGTAAAGCAATAGTTTGCTATAAACAAACCATTTTGAGTTTAAGGGCTGAGGGGGAGTGACTCCACATCCTGTTTGTACAAGTAACAACCACTATCTGCCTGGCACCACCAAAGGCAATAACTGAGGAGTAAATTAATCATGCTCACAAAGTGTCCACATGTAACTTATCAAATTAATCAGAAGCATAAGAATGCACGGGCCTATCAAAGTCATGCCCCATAAAACAGGATCATGAGCTTATCGACCACATCAGACCACCTAATGATGCAACCCCCTCACTTGAGACCATAAAAGCAGGGACACCCTCAGACTGGACACGGTGTCACCTTGACCTCAGCAATTGGTCACCTGCCAGGAGCCTTGCCCAGGAAAATCATCACAGCAACAAACCTCTGAATCTCCGTCCTGGGCTTTAGCAGAGTCTGGCTGCTCCTGCCCGTGATGACCATGCAAGTCCCACTCCAAGCTGACCCTCTGACACTGCCACCCATCAGGACCTTGGCCTGGCACAAGTCCCTGCGCCCTGACAGCTCTGCCCCTGCACAAGCTGCTCTGCTGGTTCTCAGCCTTACCTGACCACCGACGGCAACCAGGCCTCTGGCTGCTCACTGCCTTTGCTCTCAGCTCAGCCTCCTGAGCCCCCGTGGCTGCCCTGCCCCTGCCCAGCCTTCCTGTAGCCCACGTATGTACTGTGTGAAGTGTGACGTGTGGCCTGAGTGTCACAGAGGTCAGAAAGTGAGGTTGAATAAAGAACCTGTGGTTGCCCAGCTTGTGACAACCAGGTGGCCCACCGTATCCCGTGAATGTCATGATGGACGTGGTGTCGCTCATGAGTTTATTGTTACACACAAAATTCTGACATTGTGGACAAACAAAAGCATGCTTCATCTATATTCATGCCATAGGACGCTCACGACAGTTTTAGAATACTGTAAGCAAAGATTAATGGCTGATTCTGGTGGGAACTCAAAAGACCAGAATGCCTATAGGAGTGTGGAAAGTGAAGACTGGACTCATGAGGTTTCAGAGGAAAAAGAGGACTTTATTGGAAATTGGACTAGAGGCCACTCATGTTACATTCTGACAAGGAAGTTGTCTGTATTTTGCCTATGCCCTGAGACTTTCTGTGAGGCTGAAGTTAAAGATGATGGACTAATTAATCTGGCAGAAGAAATCTCAAGGCAGCACAGCCTTCAGGTGGTGGCATGGTGATTATTGGAACTGCTGAGACTGTGTGAACTGTTGGAAATGGACTAAATTCATTTTGAGTTTTGAGATGGGCATGGGCTTTTGGGGGCCACTTAGTGGATTTTATGGTTTGGACATGTGGTGTCACTGAAAAGCTCATGTTCAGAAAATACAAGTATGTTCAGAGGGGGATTGATAGGTTATGAGCGTTGTAACCTAAACAGCAGATTAATCCACCGATATGAATTACTAGGTGTTAGCTGTAGGCAGGTAGAGTATGGCTAGAGGAGGGAGGTCACTGGGGGTGACTTTGGGGGTTATGTTTTGTCCCTGATGAGTGGGGCTCTCTCTGATTTCTGGTTGCCATGTCCTGAGCTGCTCTCTTCCTCCACACCCTTCCACCATGATATGCTGCCTCACCTCAGGCCCAGAATCATGGAGTCAGCTGTCTACGGACTGAGACCTCTGAAACCAGAAACCAAATAAACATTTCCTCCTCCAAAATTGTTCTTGTCAGGTCTTTTGGTCACAGTGGTGAAAAAGCAACAATTCATTTTAAAAAGTCAAAAGAAATGAATGAAATTTATTTTAATATCATATTTAATTTAACCAAGTACATACAAAATGTTCTAATCTCAGCATATAATAAAGAATTTTAAGTTACTTACAGGATATTTCTCATTTTTTTTTTTTATCTTAAGCCTTTGAACATCAGTGTGCATTTTATACTTCACTGCACATCTCGAGGTGGCCGGGCCACCACTCGGCTCATGGGACAGTTCACCTGCAGTTCTATCCCACTCTACTGATTTTTATGGGCTGGATGTTTGTATCACCCTGCTGAAATTCATAAGTTGAGCCCCCAGTGTGGTGAAATTTGGAGATGGATGAAGTCTTAGGATGGGGCTCTTGTGTTGGGATTGCTGCTCTTACAGGGAGAGACAAAAGAGCTCACTCCCCTCTCCACCATGGGAAGACGCAGCAAGCTGGTGGCTGTCTGCACGTCAGGGAGAGGGCTCTCCAGGAGCTGACCATGCCGGCTGGCACCCTGAGCCTGGGCTTTCGGGCCAGAACTGTAAGAAAGCAAATGTCTCTTACTTGAGCTCCCCAGTCTGTGGCATTTTGTTTTAGCAACCTGAGCTGAGACTCTGGCTCTGCATGGCAAAAGCCTGCAAGTGGCCTAGCAGAATCAGACCCTCCCTAGAGGGCTCAAGGCAGAGCGCGGGAGCAGAGACTCCGTTCAGGCCCAGAGTAGCTGGAGCCCCAGGTGATCACGCATCTGTGCTTCATGGTGGCCACCAGGGAGCAGCTGTGCTTGGCATTGTGTGCAGAGAATGATGCTTCCAGTTTCCAAGTTCATGAGGCCTACCATTCAGCAGGGGAGACAGGACAGTTGCTCTCACTTACGGCCTGTATTACTATTTCACCCACTACTTGTTTGAGTGGGAAGCAATCTACAAAGAAGCACATGGGAAGTTGAGACAGTGTGGAAGGATTCAAGTAGAATGTGGAATTACTCTGGAGCAAAGTAGAAAGAATCCACTACTCCCACCAACTGCCAACAACAACCAGGGAGTCAGGGCTTTCCCAGTTTCCACAAGCAGGAATTTTTTCCAGGGCCTGGAGGTGCAGCTCAGTGGTAGATCTTGCCTAGCAGGCATGAGGCCCTGGGCCCCATTCCCAGTGGCACGAGAAGGAGAAGAAGACAGAGAGGGAGGAAGAAGGGGAGGGAGGACGACAGGCAAGGTCATCTGGCTTGGGATGCTGCCTCTACAATGAAGGCACTTTTGCCCGTTGTTTTGAACTGTCCCTGAGTCACAAGTTCATTTCCCACTATTGAACACAAAAGAATGGAAGCCCTGAAAACATTAAAAACGCATTGCCCCCTGCTATGGTTCTGTCATGAGGTGTCCCCCAAAAGCTCACATGTGAGACAGCACAAGAAGGTTCAGAGGGGAAATGGCTGGGTTATGAGAGCCTTAACCTGATCAGTGCATTGATCCCCCAACAGGGATTCCCTGGGCGGTGACTGGTGGCAGGAAGGGTGTGCCTGGAGGAGGTGGGTCTCGGGGGCCATGCCTTTGGGGACACATCTCGTCCCTGCTGAGTCAGCTTAGTCTTTCTGCGTCCCAGTGCTGTGTTCTGAGCTTTCCTCCAACAGGCACTCCACCTGAGGCTCTGCCTCACCCGGGACACAGGACCGTGCAGCCTCCTGTCCGTGGACGGGGACCTCTGAAACCGTGAGCCCCCGATAAACTTTTCCTCCTCTAAAACTGTTCCCATCAGGTCTTTTGGTCACAGCAGAGAAAAAGCTGACGAAAATACTCAGCGATGGCCTAAATGACAGAAAAGTCCCCTACTTTTTCAAGGTCAGGACTTCACGTGTAAAAAGAAAACAGAGAGAATCGTAACAACACGTGCCTCCAACCGCCAGCATGGCCATTGCACCAGTGGCCCCTGCAGACCAGGTAGAGCCACGTCAAAGGACCCCCTAGTTCCAAACACAGAAGAATGCAAGGCCATGGTTAACTGAAGCACTGGGAAGTGACTGTCAGGGTCAAGGTACCAGGAAATGTCCTTGAGTGAAGAGAGACGGCCTGGGATTAATCTGAGCACAATGTGAAATACCCACTGCAGAGCACTGTCTCTGTTGGCAGAGGGGAGGGAGAATCGGATCCTGCACGCTTGGCGCTGAGGCTTGCTCTGAATACCCCAGAGCAAGGCATCAGGGCTTCCCCCAATGCTGCAGGAAGCAGGCACAGCTGATTTTAGGAAAGCAGACAAGAGAAAGTCTGGAGAGGAAAAATACTCTGGATTGTGTGAAAGGTCTCCTAGGAAATCGACCGACCCTGAGGCAGGGTGTAGCAGCCAGGGTTGGACAGCAGTCCACGGACGGTGCCAAGAGGCTGGGCCACAGAACAGGCTGGCCACAGGGCTAAGCCCGGAGGGAGCGGGCCTGGCTGGGGAGCAGCCGCACAGCAGCAACCTTGCAGGAGTCCTGGTGAAGAAAAGCTCCACCTTCTCCCCCAAGAAAAGTGGGTGGCAAAGACCCACCCAGGTTGCATAGACCTGACTCAGCAAGTCTGGCTGGGCTGACCTGAGACTTGGCGGGCAGCTGCAGGGCCAGCTGTCTACACCCGCAGCCCCTGGGGCCTGTCCTGCGTGTTCCTCATCACTCTTCTGAAACCTCACCCACAAAGTGTCCTCTCTGCCCCGGGGCTCAGGGTCATCACCTCACCTTCCAGCTGTCCCTACGCCTTTCCCTCACCTGCCCCCCAAAACACACCTTCTGTGAGGTGAGGAAATACAGCCTAATTGTACAGCAATAAACCCGAGCCCTTGCCTCTCTGGCCCAGCTCTCTCACCCACAGTGCTTGGCACCCCGTCCTCCTGTGAGTTCTGCACACCTCTGCGTGGGGGTTGCTCCACGAGAAAGGTCCAGAGCCACAGGCTGCACGTCCGTCTGTGGGAAGCCGCTCGTTCCACCATGCCCGGGGCTGGCACGCCCCTCACCGTGGTTTAGGATCAAGGGAGTGTTCACCAGGCGCCGCCGTCTGACCAGTAGCGACCAGGAAGGCCCCTGTGTGGAGCAGGACCATGAGCCACCTGCCGGGCCCTCCCTCCTACTCCCTGTGGGGATGGAACCAGGCCCTGGTGCAGCTGTGTCCACATCTGCCCTTCCCCACTCTGGCCAGCAGGAGCCACAGAGAAGCAGGGGCTCGGCGCTGCCCGCGGAGAGGGCTTGGCGCAGGACACAGCGGGTCTCGGCCTGGGAGACCAGCGTCCACTGTCTGACCAGCTGCCGGTGCTGTTGTGTCCAAGAGCAATGCCAGCTTGGCTCTGCCTGAGTGACGCAGCATGCCACACCTAGCACAAAGGCCAGCTGTCCCTCCTCCACGTCCCACTCTGTCCTGAATCTCGAAGGGACACATCTGCATCGAAAAGTCATAAGGACATGTGTCCTCTCAACCACCACCAGCCTTCCGGAAGCTTGATGGAAAAGTTCAGGAGTCTGCAGGAAGCACCTCATTGCCTGGGCCCTCTTTTCTCCGGACTAATGGCAGGAACCAGACTCAACACCA
Source organism: Tamias sibiricus (assembly GCA_025594165.1). Lineage (NCBI taxonomy): Eukaryota > Metazoa > Chordata > Mammalia > Rodentia > Sciuridae > Tamias > Tamias sibiricus. The sequence continues at coordinate 132,460,281 of CM046664.1, read as the reverse complement.
CTCTCCATCTTCCTAGCAAGGAGCCGTTGGCAGCACAGGGAGCCCTGGCCATTCTCTGGCTTGTGATCATGTCCTTCTGGAAAACTTTGTCCCTCCCCCAGATGGTGCCCACTGCAGTCTCTGCGTGTTGGACGCTGAGCGCTGGGTAGCCAGGTCAGGGGAGGGTCAGACCTCCGTGGAGGTCACGAGGTCATGTCCAGACCCACACACACTTGGTGGGCACCTGCCGGAGCAGGCACCCGCCTCCCGCAGCAGAACGGAAAGGAGGAGGGGCTTTTCTGCCGGGGGTCTTGACCAGTGGCTGCCAAGGTAAGAAAAGCAAGTCACCCCAAAACTGGGGAACACTCACCTGGGGACTAAGGAAGGGAGCACTTCTCCTGCCTGCCTGCCGGCCTGCCTTCCCACATCATCTCAGAGAAGGGCCCACAGTGCATGGCCGGTCAGAACACAGGGGCCAGCAGGCATTTGGGGCAGGCATATGTGACGACGTGAGCCGATGTCTCGCAGGCCAGTGGAGACCGGCCACGTGCCGCTCTGTGCCAGGTCCTCAGCCCTGTGCTGCAGAGTGAGGCGTGCCACTCCGGCTGTGCAGGGAGGAAGCCCTAGAGCCCTAGGCGCCCCTCAAGACAGGGACAAGTGACCCCAAGACAAGGAAGGCTCAGAGGCAGGGGTGCTGCGGCTGCTCCCACGGGCGCAGGGGCAGAGCCTCCAGCCAGCGCCACCCGCAGGCCCTGAAACCTCGCGGAACCTGCTCTTCAGGGCTCTGGATTTGCCTGGACGGGGACCCATTCTTCCTTCCTGCTTCTCCGTTTTGGAAGGGCAACATCTGTCGCTCTGCTGCATTTGGGAGCAGATAACTGGGTTTCCACAGAGAGCAGAATGACATGGAAAGACACCAATGGGCAGGACGACCACGTGGGGACGGAGGCAGAGACCGCGTGACACGCCAACAGCAAGGACCATGGGGTTACCAGAGGCCTGGAGCAGGCTCTCCTGGCCACGTCAGTGGGCACCAGCCAGCCCACACCTGGGATCCAGACCTGTGGCTTCCAGGACTGGGGGATGCCTTTCTCGGGTTAAGCCCCCTGGTCTGCGGTGATTGCTATAGCAGCGCTGGGGAACCGATCCACGCCCACGCTACACACACCTGGAGCAGTGCACGTGGCGGACGTGGGGTTGGGTCTTCCTTCTGCGTTCAGTGGCCGTCCTTAATGCTATGGGAGTCCCCTTACTCCACGAGTTTAACGGCGGGTGAAGGGCAGGGCACGGTGCTGTGCTGGGCCCCTGGTTCGGCTGATGTGCGGGCCTGGCTGCACACTCGTGTGGTTCTTCCAGTGCCGCGTGGACGCCTCTCGTGCCTGCAGTGGCCTGCTCTGAGCCTCAGCGTTTTGTGGCGCCCTCTGGACGGTCAGAGTTCTCCTGCCATGGGGGCGTGTGTGTGTGTGTGTGTGTGGTGCTAGGGGTTGAACCCAGGGCTCGTGCGTGCGAGGCAAGCACTCTAGCAACTGAGCTGCACCCCAGCCCCACAGTGGACTTTCGTCAGGCTGCTTTGGGCCACCAGGCGTCTGGCCCTGATGCTGGGAATCCCCCCTAGTGAGGCAGTATTGGATCCGGCTGCAGGTGGGTGACAGGGGACATAGAGGGCCAGCTGCATGCCTGCCACGGCCAAGCTGGCGCCTCCACCCCAGGGGCAGGGGCAGGTCTGGGGGCAGCCTCCTGCCTCCCAGCCCAGGTCTTCTCTATGTGTGGTGTGGACTCTGTTTGGGCCAGTCATGAAGGATTCCTCCCCAGCCTTCCTCCTGCCTGGGTAGCCTGTCAATCATTCTGTGAGCTAGACAATGGCCCTTTAGCAAGTTTCTTTTCTGCTTCAATCAACCAGAGCCGTGTTCATCACTGACAAGGAAGTGCCTTAAATGGGAAGTCACTGCTCTCTTAGTGTCCACATGCTCCCGTCTGACACGGGAGTGTCAATATGGTTACTTTCTGTCTGACCTAGAAAGCGGGATGCCTGACTCCCTCCCACTGCATGGAGGAAACGAGGCAGCGTGCTGGTGTTTGGGTCTCCCACGGTCAATGGGAAGCAGAGCTATGTGCCGCTCAGCTGGCCCCTGTCAATCATAATGACGGACTTTCAGAGTCAACGTGGCGCTGACTTTTGTTAAAGGTCACCCTTCCTCCCTAAGTGAGGAGGAGGAGGAGGCAGACCTTGCTCATGGAGTTGGATCCCTGCCAGGCCCTCTGTGGGTGCTGGTCAGACGGGAAGGCCAGGAGCCTCTCCAGGGCCATGTGGCATGTGGACGCTCCTATCTTTGGCTCCTTTTCCTTCCTGTCAGTCTGGGATCTCCTCCAAAATCACCAACTCGAGGAAACATCTTAACTGATAGGAATTCCTTCCTAGGTCAAGTTTTGCCCATGGCCTCCTGTCTTGAGGACTTCCAGACCAGGCTTGTCTTATCCAAGAAGGTGCCAGTGGCCCTGCCTGAGTCTGGCCACGGAGAGTCACTGCCCTCACCGTCCCCTGCTCGCCGCGTCCTCCCACACTGGCCTTAGCCCGGGCTTCCTGCTGGTGGATTCCTGCTTCAGGGACCCCAGCCCATTGTCCGCTCACTTCCTGTGACTTGTTCTCTGCATTCAAGGGAGTCAGCGGGCGAACCGACCAGGGGCTGGCCCTGAGACCACCTGCCCCTCCTGGAGCCAACCACACCCAGAGGGAAGAGGAGGAGGCCATGGGGACCCCACTTGGGGCTCGTGAGCTGCCCGCTGCCCATGCCGGCCGTGGAGAGGTGGTCTCAGCAACACCGTGAGTCCACTCCACCAGCCCAGGTGGTGGACACCCTCTTCCTGCCCCCAACCTTCTGTGGCTGCGTCGGACACCCTCTTCCTGCCCCCACCTTTCCCCACCTCCCTCAGCAGCCAGGAGGGCTTCGCCAGGCCTGCCCTGAAGGGGTGCGGGAGGGGCAGAGCTGCTGCCCAGCGCCGGCCGTCCTGGCCTGGTCTCCACACCATGGCTGCAGGCCACCTCGAGAGGCCAAGGTGCAGTGTGTGCTGGTGCGTGCGTGAGTGTGCATGTAAGGAGTGAGTATGCGACTGAACAGGGATGGGCTGTGTGAGCAGGGCCTGAGCAGGTGGGTGTGTGCAGTGTACACACAGAGGAGCAGCACATGTGAAAGAGCAGGTGTGAGTGTGAGCAGGTATGCGAGTGTGAGTATGAGAATGTGTATATGTGAATAAGTGTGTGTGTGTGTGAGTGAGCAAGTGTGAGAGTGTGTGAAGGAAGGTGTGTGGAGGGGCGAGTGTGTGAGAGTGTGTGATGAGCGGGTGTGGGGGAGCGTGGGCGTGGAGGGGCAAGTGTGCACTGGACACGTCTCTTCTTCATGATTTCTCGGGCGGAGTCTCGAACAGCCTCTGTGTTCTGCTCTCGGTCCATTTCAGGAAGAGCCTGGAGAAGCTCCAGAAGCTTCTCTGTCGTTCCAACATCAACCCTGACCGCCAGAAGAAAACTCCAGGGCCAGGCGCGGAGGCGCACGCCTGCAATCCCAGCACTTGGGAGGCTGAGGCAGGAGGATCGCGACTTCAAAGCCAGCCTTAGCACTTAGCCACTTGGTGAGACCTTGTCTCTAATAAAATACAAAAAAGGGCTGGGGATGTGGCCCAGTGGTCGAGTGCCCCCGAGTTCAATCCCCGGTACCAAAAAAAAAAAAAAAAAAAAGAAACGTCCAGGATCCAGGCCAGTGATGTGTCTCCAACCACGTGGGTCTCCCCGGGCGGGCGGGCCTGCATGTGACGAACACGGGAAGACAGCCCACAACTTCACGCTGCTTCCCTGTTCCGACTGGCCGTGGCGCCTCTGGTTTTTGATTCCCACATAAAAACGGAGGAAAAGGTATTAGTCGGGTTTTTGGTATGAACAAAATCATCCTCAGTAATGAAGAGAGCAGTAAGATGATTTATTTTTAAAGTAATTTTATGACAGTTATCTTTTTAGTAAAGTGCATGATCGTCCTCAGCCTTCAGCAAAAGGGGAACGTAGTCCTGATCTCAGAATTCCAAAGAACGAAATCCAGTCACCGTCACACTGGTTGAAACCAGGAGCTGCAGAGGGCTCTGTCTTTGACGGCACCCCAGGGGTGTTCTGAGGAAGAGCACGGAGTCATCACCAAGAGGGAGGCGAACCAAAACTTTCCCTGTGCGCACATGGTTTTCCACTCTATGTAACAAAGTAAAAAATGTGAACACTTCAATGTAAAGAAGCGCTTTCCCCTTTGTCCTAAAACTTCTTTCAAACTTGAAAATGCACCTTTCCTTAAAAGGGGGAAAGGGTTAATACTCTATTTCACTTTCCAAAAACGAAACAGTGGAGCTGTGCTTCGCGTGGGAACATTTGGACATTTTCCCACCTGCTTGGCCCCCGGGTCCCGCAGCCTCTGTTTCCCAAACTTACAGATGCTGAGGCTGGGGCCGGGGCTCAGTGATAGAGCACGTGAGCTCTGGGTTTGATCCTCAGCAGCCACATACAAATAATAACGGAAATAAGGTCATGTGTCCATCTGCAACTAAAAGCACATTTTTTAAAAAGACCAACCAGCCTTAGAGAAGCTGTGGAGCCCCCTGTTCGCGGGCGGGAGGCTGTCTCGGACACCTCTCTCTGTCCTCTTCCTCCTCCTGTGTTCAGCCCTCTTGTAGGTGTGGATTTACCAGCATGATCTTCTTAAACGCGTTTCTTTCTATGAAGCAGTTTGGAAGACTTTCCATGAGCACGGTTAGAATCGTCCATGACGTCAATGGAAGAGAAATCCACGAAAAGGGCAGAATTTCAGAGCTGGGTGGCGGCCAGGAAGAAGCAAAATAAAGACAGGTATGAAAGAGAGGCAGGCCTGGAGGTGGGAGGCTGGAGAGGGAGGAGCCAGGGCCAGAGGACTCCCCGTGCCAAGGGACTCCTCCACTGTGGGGAGATGGCACCAGCCTGAACGGGGGTAGATGTGCTGGATCACGTGGTTCGGGTTTGAGACGGAGGGGTGCTGCAGCTCAGCAGAACCGCGTGTGCCCAGCGTGTGTGAAGGCCTGGTTCACCAGCTCCACGGAACCAACGGGTGGGTGAAGGAGTCACTGAGTAAGTGTGCGAGGGGGAGAGACCAATCCTCCTAATGGAAGAGTTTCCAAGGGGTGTGCTGCAGTCTTCCCCTCCTGGGCCCGCAGCCCCTCGTTTTGAGTGGGGGACCTAGAGCTTCTCTTCCACAGATGAGGGAAGTAACTCTGGTGGTCTGAGGAGAGACAGTAGCACTAGCACAGCCTCGTTTTCTTTTAGCCCAATTTCAGGGATAGAAATTTCCTTCTTACCATGTATCGCAGCAACCTGAGCATGTGATTTTTTTTATTTGTCAATTCCCATATTAAGTCAAGAATTGTTGCCTTTTCCCTTAAAGGGAGCACTTTTCGGCTTCTCTTTGGACATCCAAGTTGCCAGCACGGCCACTCTTGTGCTTTGGGGCCTTTCTTAGATAGAACAAGAGTCCTTGAACCCAAGCACTGAGATACCACAGCTGATCTGATAACTGACACCTCTGACCTTTACAAAGTGACTAACGGGCAGGTGGTGCATACCACATGGACACGCTGGACAAAGGGGTGAGGCACCTTCTGGTGGGACTGAATGGGGGGGCAAGAGATCTCCTCACACTACTCAGAATGGCACAAACTTTACATCTTATTCATTCTTTTTGGAATTTTTCGCTTAATATTTTCTTACCTCAGCTGACCTTGGATAGCTGGAACCACAGACCATGGGTAGGGGACACTATTTGGGGAACAGACTGCCCTTTCTCAAGGAGCAGGACTGGCAAGGAGGACCTTCCACGGGCCTCTTGGCTTCTCAGCACTGAGCTCAGGTCGCCTCTGGGATGGAGCAGCTGAGGCCCAGAGGGGCTGAGAAGCGTGCAGGAGGAGGTGGAAGGTGGTCCCCACTCTGACAATGCCATGTGCTTTGGGGAACAGAGGCTGGGTGAGCTTCATGGGATAAGGGGAGAAGGCCCAGAGGCCACCTCTTTTGCTATATTTCCCCTGGGATTTTGTCTTCCTTTTCACACTGTGATTCCACTCCAGGTGCCACAAACCTGTGCAGACATCTCTCCTAGAGCCTGAGAGTCATGGTGGAAATCAAGGGTGGAAGGGCACGTGTTGGCGCCCGGCTTGCTGCTAGGAGGTGGGGCTTTTCCAGGTGAGAGGCTGCGGGGGGGGGGGGGGGGGGGGCGGGTGGTCCAGGTGCCTCCTCCTGGGCAGGGGCTCAGACCTACAGGGAGGAGGAATCCCTGATCAAGAACGGCACGTCTTGCATTCATTAAAGAATGTTTATATTAAAATATTTGGCAGTTTAAGAAAATAAGGGCTCAAGGGCTGGAGAACTGGGGATATTGGGGTCATGTTCACAGGAGGTGTCGGTGCAGTAATTTCCTTGGGAAAGCGCTCCTAGATTTACCTTTAAAAATTTCTAGATTTACAACAAATACATGAAAAAATACTCAACATCACTGGCAATTAGAGAAATGCAAATCAAAACTTCTCTAAGATTTCATTTCACTCCAGTCAGAATGGCAGCTATCAAGAACACAAACAACAATAAATGTTGGAGAGGATGTGGGGAAAAGGCACACTCATACATAGCTGGTGGGACTGCAAAATGGTGCAACCATTATGGAAAGCAGTATGGAGATTTCTTGGGAAAATGGGAATGGAACCACCCTATGACCCAGCCATCCCACTCCTGGGTCTATTCCCAAAGGACTTAAAAACAGCATATTACAGTGACACAGCCACTTCAATGTTTATAGCAGCACAATTCACAATAGCTAGGCTGTGGAACCAACCTAGATGTCCCTCAGTAGATGAATGGATAAAGAAAATGTGGTATATATACAAAATGGAATTTTAATCAGCAATAAGAGAGAATAAAATAATGGCATTTGCAGGTAAATGGATGAAGTTGGAGAATATAATGCTAAGTGAAATTAGTCAATCTCAAAAATCCAAATACCGAATGTTTCCTCTGATATAAGGAGGCCGGTTCACAGTATTGTTGGGTCGGGGTACATAGGAGGATTAGAGGAATATTATAATGGTCAAAGGGAAGGGAGGGGAAGGGAGGAAGCAAGGGGGGAAGGGGGGGAGAAAAGTGGTTGAATACGATGGATATCATTATTCTAAATACATGATTGAAGACTACAAATATACTTTGTATACAAACTGTTTTGTGTAAAAAGAGGCTCTATATGTATAGTATGAACTGTAATACATACTACTACTATAAATAAATTTTTTTTAAAAAAATCCTAGATTTAAAATTTAAAACTGCAACTCCTCTGTTTCTGAAAACAAAGTATAGTATCCAACCCTGTGTTGATGGAAGACATGAAAAAGTACCTTGAAATCTAAAAATGCCAGAGTTTGAGAAACTTGTTTTCTTTCCCTCCCAAATAGAAAAGTTGGGTTTTCCTACTATGGTTTTCCCTCTAAACAAAATCAAGCTTTTAGATTCTGAAAGTCAAGATAGACTCAAGACCAGAGAAGCTGGTCTGAAGACAACACACACGTTCTGGATCCCTCAAAACTCTCTTGTACTTTCCTATACTCCAGTGATGAGTTTGCTGAGAAAGGAACCAGAAAACTCCAATCACAACAGCCTCAGAAGGTATCTGTTTGGGGATAAGCCTAACCAAGGAGGTGAAAGACCCCTACAATGAAAACTAAAGAACACTGAAGAAAGAAATTGAAGAGGCCTTCAGAAGATGGTAAGGTCTCCCATGTTAATATTGTCAAAATGGCCATACTACCAAAAGTGCTGCACAGATTCAGTATGACCCTCATCAAAATACCGATGACATTCTTCATGGAACTAGAAAAAACAGGCTTAAAATGCATGTGGAAAAATAAAAGACCCAGAATAGCCAAGGGAATCTTGAGCAAGAATGATGCAGGAGACGTCACAATACCTGACCTGAAATAATACTACAGAGCTATAGCAACAAAACAGCATGGTATCAGCATCAAATAGGCATGAAAACCAACAGAACAGAATGGAAGACACAGAGACAAACCCACATAGATACAGTCATCTAATCCTGGACAAAGGCGTCAGATCACAAATTGGAAAAAATATAACTTTTTCAAGAAATGGCACTGAGAAAAGTTGATATTCGTATGTAGAAGAATGAAACTAGATCCCTATCTCTCACCCTGCACAAAAATCAATTCCAAATGGATCAAAGGCCTAGGATTTAGACCAGAAATACTACAACTGCTAGAAGAAAACACAGGACCAACACTCCTTCATGTTGGCACAGGTACCAACTTCTTCGACAGGACCCCTATAGCTCAAGAATTAAAAGCAACCATCAGTAAGTGGGAAGCCATCAAATTAAAAATCTTCTGCATAGCAAAGAAAACAATTAAGAATGTGAAAAGAGAACCTACAGAACGGGAGAAAATTTTTGCCAGCTACTCTTCTGACCGGGGATTAATATCCAGAACAGATTTAAAAAAAAAAAAAAAAAACTCAAAAAACTTTATACCAATAACAACAACAACAACTCAACCAATAGACGGGCAAATGATCCAAATAGACATTTCTCAAAAGAAGAAATGCAAACAACCAACAATAATAGGAAAGACACGTGCAACATTCTTAGCAATCTAGAAATGCAAATCAACACTACACTGCAATTCCGTCATCTCCCTGCAATTAGAACTGCATCATCAAGGACACACACAACAGTGACAACTGGTGAGGGTGTGGGGAAGGGTGTACTTGTACACTGCTGGTGGGACTGAAATGAGCACAATCACTGTGGAAATCAGTATGGGGGTGCCTCAAAATGCCACGCATGGAACCACCAGGTGACCCAGGTATCCCCCTCCTCAGTTTTTATCTAAAAGAATTAAAATCATTAAAATCATCCTCCCACAGTGATGCCCATCAGTGTTTAGAGCAGTGCAATCCACAGCTCAGAGTTATGGAACAAGACCAGGTGTCCCTCATTAGACAAATGGATAAAGGGAATGTGGCACACATAAGCCAGGCATGGTGATGCAAACATGTGATCCCAGGAGCTCGGGAGGTTGAGGCAGGGGGAACCCAAATTAGAAACCGGTCTCAGCAACTTAGCAAGACCTTGTGTCAAAATTTTAAAAAGGAATGGGGATGTAGCACAGTGGTAAATCACCCATGGGTACCAAAAGAATAATAACAACAATAATAAATGGTTTTAAAATAAAATGTGGTATACACACGCAATGGATTTTCACGTGGCCATAAAGAGAAATGGAGATTCTGTCACTTGCTGGTAAAGGGATGGAAGTGGAGAACATCTTGCTAAGTGAAATAAGCCAGACCCAGAAAGTCAAGGGTTGAATGTTTTCTCTGATATGTGGAATCCAAAGAGAGAGAGGGAGATTTTTTAAAGGGGATCTCACAGAAACAGAAGGGAGACCAACAGAGTAGAGTTAGGAGACCAAGAGGGAGGGGAGGTGGGTACGTGGAGAAGGACCGGGGACCGAAATCTACCAAGTCATTTGTTCACAGCTGTGCCCGTGCACAGATTTACCACAATGGATCCTCGTGCGTGTGTGCGTGTGTGCATGATACACTGATTAAAAGGACACCACCAGTAGAAGGGAGATAGTAGAACAGAGCAGGTGGGGCAAGGGAAGGGAAGGTGCTGGTGAGGGAGACTGGCCCGATTCTGCCGTGAGCACGTGCCAGTATGGCACGATGAGCCCACTACCACGTATAGTTATAAAACTCAGTAAAAAAAAAAAAAAAATCTTGGGGGAATAAATCGAGACCATGCTTTTCTCGACTGAGGTTAGAAAGAAAGTTCATGTCTTTAAAATGTCACCAACCCCCAGCGCTAACAGACATCCAGCAGGCCCAGGCCACTGAGCTTCCCTGCCTGCCACTGACCGCCCCAATCCAAGGCGGTCCCACCAGGAAGGCACTGGCCGCGGGGCCTCTATCAGCACCTCACGACCCCAGGCTGGGGCTGGCAGGCGCGGCGAGGCAGGAGGGCTGCCGCTGCCTGTCTGTGGCCCAGTTGGCGCCCCCAACTGATGCAGGGCTGCACCCTCAGGCCCCCAGGCGTGCTGAGCATCAGCCCACATCATCCCACAGCCCCTCCCTTTGCCTGGAGTCCTGGGGACCCCGCGATGGCGAGGTCTTGCAGGCTTTAAGGTTTGTTATGATAGGGCGGTGCCCCGGCATCACCAGTGCCGGCTCTTAAGCAATAAGAACCCCAGGAGTCGGGTAGAGAGCATGCCGTGGGAGCCAGCCCCTTCCGGGAGTCCCCGCGGTTGAGCTGAGCCTTGCAGAACCTCACAGTTCTCAGGAGCCTCATTCTGGAAACGGGATTTTACATTAATAAACACAGACGGAGAGTCGAGTCTTGCATGTCAGTATATCACAGCACAGAGCAAGCCGGGCACACGTCTACCGCAACAGTTAATCCTTTGGCAATGAAATGCCCCCGACGTGACTACTTGAGCAGGCTCCTGGGGAACAAGGGCTGCCACTGCATCCCTGCACCCTCAGTGCCTACCTCAATGCCAGCCTGCGGGAGGTGCCCATGATTTGTGGATTTATTGTTTGGTTATGCACAATGTGTAAACATGGGGCCTGATTCATGGCTCCCGGATTTCCTAGTACACAAGGAAATACATCACAGCTAGGGAAGTGTTTTGTCAATATCCAAGGAAAGAGCCCCAGGAAAGATGAAATGAAGGTTGACAGAAGACAACATGTTTTTGGATGAGTATTTTTATGAAAATGTGTTCATGTGCTGGGCACTGTGACGCACACCAGTAATCCCAGCTACCTGGAGGCTAAAGTGAGAGGATCACAAGTTCAAGGCCAGCCTGGGCAACTTAACAAGACCCTGTCTCAAAACAATGAACAGGGCTGGGAGTGTAGCTCTGTGGTGGCACGCCTTGGGTTCAATCTCCAGGATGGCAGGGCGGGGTGGAGGCGTTTGTGCTAACATTCAAACAGTGGAAGACCATTAAAGAAGGCCACAGGATGCATGTATCATTTACAGCAGGTCTCTCTTCAAAGCCTCTCTGCTCAGGGCCCCGTAGGCCAGCAGTGTGGGCATGGCCTGGGACTCACGGAACGAGCCAGCCAGACACCTGCTGCCTGGGCTCTGCCGGTGCAAGAGGGCCGCTGTGAAGACGCCTTAGTCTGAGCAGCACTGCTTAGGGCTTCGACTTGCAGGTGTGCCACCTTGTCCTGACACAGAGGAAGAGAAGCTGGGGTAGTGTGGACATCCCCTGATACCCCCAATGCAGTGCCCGGGGCCATCCCAAAGGATGGCAGCACAGGCCCCAGTCAGCGCGGGAGGCCGGTCCTCCCAGAAGAGCCCTCCTTGGCCAGGCTGCTGAGAGCAGCCTTGCTCTCTCCTGGGTTGTGGAAGGGGACGCCGCGGGCAAACCAGTGACTGAACCAACAAACGCTCCTGATGCGCAGCCTCGGGTCATGACCGGAGGGACGGCAGGAAAGGTGAACCCTGCGGGCTAGCACAGCAGGAGGGAGGGGCCTGCTGACCTCAGGCCGAGCCCCAGGAGCAGAGGCAGTCACGCGCGGAATCCGCTTTCCTGTGCGGAAGAGCTTGGGTTGCTGAAAGGATTTTCACCTCGTGAGAAGGTGGCGTGGGGCCAGGGGCTCCACAGGCCAGCAGGGGAGAAGGGCCCTGAGGCCTGGGTGAGCACTTCCCCCTGGTGGAGGACTCTCAGGCCCTGGGCAGGAGGTCACTCACCGGCCGGAGGCGGAGCCCATTGGGACTGTGCCTGTTCTGCATGGGTGCGCAGCATCCGTGGACACTCACAGTCCAGCTTCTCCACACCGCGACCAAAACGAGTCCGGATCACCGACCACAGCAGGGAGGGGGCTTTTCCTGCCTCTGTGGCAGCTCAACACAGGGCAGCTGCGGCCGCTCCGTGTGGCATGGGGCCTGTGCTGGGACCCCTTCAGCCCTGGGGAGCACCTGTGGCGCAGCTCTGCCACATCGTGCCTCATGGACTCCGCGCTGTCCCCAGGTCTGGCACACCGGGGTGGTTGTGTCTCTGATGAACGCGCCCCCTCTAGATCTGGCCACTCTCAGTCTCCGAGCTCTTCCATCTGACGTTAACAGAGGTCCCGCGGCCTTGCTAAGGGCACAGTGCCCCCCAGGGCTTTCCCTGCAGGCCACCGAGTCTTTAACTTCAAGCACCACCTGTAAATGGGGGGGGGGGGGGGGTCTGGCCGCCGTCTGCTGTCTCCCCGCTCTGCTCTTGCTCCTCTTCTGTTCCTTTCCTGCCTCCTCTCGGCCGCTTGATTTTTTACCATCACACGCTGCCATTTAACTTGTGCTTTTTAAGCTGAAATCTCACCGGCGCAATGGAACACACCTGTAATCCCAGCACTTTGGGAGGCCGAGGCAGGAGGATTGCGAGTTCAAAGCCAGCCTCAGCGAGGCACTCAGCAACTCAGTGAGACCCTGTCTCTAATAAAATACAAAAAAGGGCTGGGGATGTGGCCCAGTGGTCGAGTGCCCCTGAGTTCAATCTCTGGTACAAAAAAAAAAAGAAAGATTAAGCTGAATCTCTTAATCCACTTTCAGGTGCTAGTAACACAATGCCCCAGATGGGGCAAGTTTTTGAGGTTTATTTTGGCTCATGATTCTGGGCCAAGGTCAAGGACCGCATCTGGTGATGGCTTCCTGGGCACAGCCCCGAGGCCACCCAGGGCACCAGGCTGAGAGCACCCTAGCCAAACTTGGTTTTACAGCAGGCCCACTCAGAGAGCCATTAACCCATTCCTGGACTGAGTGAATTCATATACTAGGGGGGTGTGGGGGGAAAGAGTTCCACTCACTTTTTCAGGGTGCCACTAGGTCCCACGTCTTAACACCTGGGGGTGAGGACTAAGTTCTAACATACACTTCAAAAGGGATAAATTATATTCAAGCCATAGCTTCATAGCTGTTATTTATTTATTTATTTATTTGGTACTGGGGATTAAACCCACGGGTGCTCTACCACTGAGCTACATCCCCAGCTCTATTTATTTATTTATTTATTTATTTATTTATTTAGTGGTACCGGGGATTGAATTCAGGGGCACTTGACCACTGGGTCACATCCCCAGCCCTTTTTTGTATTTTATTTAGAGACAGGGTCTTACTGAGTTGCTAAGTGCCTCGCCATTGCTGAGGCTGGCTTTGAACTCGTAATCCTCCTGCCTCGGCCTCCCAAAGTGCTGGGATTACAGGCGTGCGCCACCACACCTGGCTTCCAGCTCTTTTTAAATTCTTTCTATTTTTCTTTTGAGATAGGATCTCACTAATTTGCTGAGGTTGGCCTCAAACTGGTGATCCTCCTGCCTCAGCCTCCCTAGTAACTTGGATTACAGGCACATGCTACTGCACCCTGTGGGATTTTTCCCCCCAATGTATTGTGGCAAAGCATGTGTAGCATAAATTTGCCAAGTGGTTAAAAGCATTTGTAAGCATGTGATTCCGTGGTGTTGAGGTGCTTCCTCAGGGGTGTGCAGCCGTCACTGCCTTCTGAGACTTTGACATCACCCCAGAGAGAAACTCTGTGACAACTGTGAGCATTGCCTCCTGGCATTTTGGCTTCTTCGGTGGCTTCAGTGGTTGCAGTACATACCCCCAGCTTGCCGCTGCTGCCTACTTAGCTACTGCGTGTCACCTCTCATGCACATAAGAACTGTGCTGTGCCACTGTAGCAGAGCTGCGCGTTGCAGCCACACACATGCAAACCCAGGATGCTGCGGTGCTCTTGTTAAAACTGCCACAGGCGTTCCAAAGAATCACAGAAGCAGGAGCAAAGAAGCCCTAATAGGAGATGGTTAATTGCGGTTAGCTGACGGACATAAGAGATGTTCTGGTTTCCACCTGAAAGAATCTTTGTATGCCCATGAACTATGTGACGCACCTGTGGTCCTTGTTAAAGCTAAAGATATATAACCGGGTGAGGAGTCAGACTAATATAGAGAGAAGCAGTAGTTGCTGGTCGGAGTCAGGCCGAGGCTGCCGAAGAAGAAAGAAGAAAGAAGAAGCTCTCTCTCTCTCTCTCTGTCTCTCTTTCTCTCTCTAAGCTCTCTCTAAGAAAGTAAAAGTAAAAGAAAGTAAAGTAAAGAAGTAAAGAGTCAGTAGTCAGAAGAAGTAAAGAGTCAGAGAGGTTGCTGAAAGAGCCAGTGTTAGAGTTTTGAGAGATTGCTAAAGCCGAAGAATAAAAAACCTTCTTTCATCTTCATTCTGCCTCCCAGTTTTCCCCCGCGGCGTTGTTGCTCCAAGTCAGGAAGCAACACAGGAGCATGACCCAAAGCCCTCCTCGGGGTCTCAGGCCTCCTAGAATGCGTGGTAGCAGGCAGATGCCCTGAAGCTGGGTTGAGCTGTCAGCTCTCAGCTGCCACACAGGGGACCCGGGCAGGCGCTGGTGCACAGGGTGGCAGTGTCCCATACAGCACCTGTGAAGCTTGTCATCAGAAAGACGAGGTTGCTCCAAAACACCTGGGAAATCCGTATGCAGGACAAGAAGCACGTGAAACACAAGAGTGGCTATAAGGCCAGAGAGCGACCCCGCATTCTGGCTGATAGATGGGCTACCCCCCCACCCCAGAGTTCTCCACATCCTGAGAGAAGCCAGGATGTTTCATTCTTGGCAGGATGTTTTCTTCCCCGGGCAGGATGTTTCTTCCCTGGGCAGGATGTTTCTTTTCCCTGGGTAAGAGCCAATAGGCTTAAAGGTCGCCCTGTTCTATGGGCAAAGAGCCAATGGGGTTGGGGTTGCTCTGGTGCACCTCCCACCAGAAATCCCTATATAGGGCCCTGTTCGAGACACACCCACACAGACACATGGACGCACACATCAGCTCGACCCTGCGGAGAGGAGGAAGCCACTGCAACAGCTCCAGACCCATCACCTCCAGCCGACGGCCGCTCCCAGCTGACAGCTCCAGACCCATCACCTTCAGCCCGACAGCTGCTCCCAGCTGACAGCTCCAGCCTCCAGCCAGACAGCAGCTGCTTTAGCTGATAGCTCCAGAGATCCTAGCCGGTACGACAAAGCACCCACCTTCTGTCCAGAGCTTGCACACCCCCCTCTCCCTGACTCCCCTCTCCCACCAGAGCTTGCACACTCCCTTCTCCCTGACTCCCCTCTCCCAGCACCTCTTCGACCTTCGACCAGAGCACCTCTTCTCCGGTTTTGCTACCAGCCACAAAGGCTATTGAATAAATCTCTTGGCTGCATGGCTGTCCCCAGTGTGATGTTTTGCCCTTCACCGGCCACCAGGGAATGCCATTCTTACAGCAGGGTCTGCAGGGCTTTGACCCACCAGAGAGGCGCTGAGTGCCTTGGGTTCTAGGAGTTAGTTGGAAAGCAAAAGTCAGCAACCTGCAGGCAAAGGGCAAGGCGCTGCCACCCGGGCATCGGGATGCCTCACATGCAGACCACCAGGAAAGCCTTTTGCCACAAGGTGGATGTACCAGAGACAGGAACCAGCTGGGAGCAGGCGCACCCAGCCCCAACACAACACGGCGCTCTGCAGGGCTGCACGCGAGGGCTGCCAGGTGGAACAGATGTGGATCTCTTGCACACCTCAGCTTTTGCCCTCAGGTGTCTGCCCGCTGCTGGGGTCTCCACCTAGCCCAGGCTGGCACAGCCCTCCTCACCCC
The DNA here is from genome assembly GCA_025594165.1 of Tamias sibiricus. Lineage (NCBI taxonomy): Eukaryota > Metazoa > Chordata > Mammalia > Rodentia > Sciuridae > Tamias > Tamias sibiricus. Next base: position 132,444,562 of record CM046664.1, on the reverse strand, counting down.
ATGCCATGCCTGGCACAGCCTCCAAAATTGCCACAGCAGCCCACTTCCTCTCCCCTGGCACATGATCTCGCCCTGACTCCGACCCAGGCATATGACACCCGAGACATTTCTCAACGTCTTTGTTCCCTACTCCCCTTTTCTCCAATTTCGCAGAGTTTTCTTGTTTGTTTTTGTTGTTTTCAGTCTGCTGAGGTCTCTCTTGGGACAATGTTCTCTCCCACAACCTTCTCTTTCATACAACTTCCAAATCTCCCTTTCTGCTGGTTCTTAAATTTCCTCTTTCAACTAAAAGAAATTTGGTGAAGCCTCCTTTCTTTAAAAGAGACTTCAAAATCTCCTTCCCATGCATGAGTGAGAGGCCGATTGTTATTTTCATGTAGCTATCTGGGAAGGAAAAACATGTCCCCCCCCCACTTTTTTTTTTTTTTCCAAAAGTGCCTACTACAATACTTTTTTACAGGAAATGCTTAATAATGGCTCAGCATTGTTCACGTGGACATTACTAAGGCCCTTTTGACATGAGTTGGGTTTTTATTACATAAAAAAGGCAAAAAAAAAAAAAAAAAAAAAAAAAAAAAGTAGAAGTTTGGCTTTTTGGGGAACAGGCACAAGGCTTGCTCATTAGGCAAGCGCTCTACCCTGAGCCGTACCCCCAGCCAGAAATGAGGCATCTTTAGCAAATATTTATCAAGTCCCAGGGAAAGCTGAGCTTAAACATTAAACCACCACCTGCCAAGTACCAGGACCTTCTGGAAATGCAGATTTTGATGGGTAGGCCAGGAACACGCTCCCAGAACCCCCCCGGGCGAGGCCGCCTGCAGACCCTGGGTTGGCTCCCTCCTCCAGCCCCTCAGCCGCTCCCCCTTCTACTGTGGGAACAGAATGGTCTGCATATTTTGTACTATTGAATCCTTAATTGTAGACTCTTGGGATGGAGGGAGGCAATGTTTTGGAGCTATCTTTGTTACATACTTAGCTGTTATTTGGATACATTCCCTTGATGATAACAACTTGTGTTGACACAAGATCACTGCCCCAGTCAGACCACAGCATGCTCAGATGGGACACTCCTATTTCCACAGCCTTTGCCAGTGGGTTTCAGAGGAAGACTTGCAAAAGAAATGAAAGACCATCTCTGATACAGAATCCCTCTCGTTTTCCTTCCCACAGAGCAGGAAACGAGGCAGAAAGGAGAGCAAGCTCCCCTCCACCAGCTCCCTTGGTGTGTCAAGTCAGATCCCGGATCACCCCAGCACCCTAACCAAGGAAGCGTGTGCACAGGGGCAGAGCCAGGAGAGCCAGTGACCCAGAGACGCTCCCTGCCACCAGGTGCTCTTACCCAGAAGCAAAGGCTGCGGGTAGGAGAGCGGAGAGCGGCAGTGTGAAGGGGCTTCACCGTCCTGTGCTGCTGAGTGCCACCAGGGGAGCTGACACCAGCCCATGCCTGCGGGGCCTTCGTGGGTGCTTCCTCTGCCTACACGTGCGGGCCATCTGCTACCTGGTGAAGCCACACTGGAGCCACACCCAGGTCCTGATGAGGCTCTCTTTAGGGTGTGACCCTGTGCTCAGAGAAGAGCAATGACCTCATGTATGGGGCAGGGTCAAGACTAGCCTCTTTTTAGAACTCTTAATACATAGGAATGTTTACACACAAACGCTCCCAAATCTGAGCAGAAAACTAAGTGCAACATTTAATTATGATTACCAAATCAAAAATTTCTTAGATCAAGTTGCTATTCAGCAAAAATTAATAGGTAACAAAAGCAAACTAAATCTAGAATGTAGTGGTCCTATTCATTAATAGCACTATTATTTTATAACTGCTATTGAATATGAGAAATGCAAACAATTTAAGCATTTCTTGTTAAACCACAGCTTAAATAGTCTTGTGTGAGTGTGTGTGGACCCCAGGGCCTCATGCATACTGAGCAAGCATTCCACCACTCAGCTACACCCCCAGTTCTGATTTTAAAATAGACAGGGAAACAGGAAATCATTGTGAATGAAAAGTGGAACAAGAGTCATTGTCCCACCAGCGACTGACAAAGGCTGAAACAAGGACAAGATGACCAGTAACTTTCCCATGTGGAGACATGGGATGCAGAAGAGCCCGGGCAGAGATAAGACCGTAAGGACTCGATTCCACACTCAGAAACCAGGACAGCGTGTGGAAAAGCATGTTCCCACACTTAGCTGAGTGTGAAATTGGATTATTTTATGTCAGTGCCAGAATTTATCCCCAAGAAAAAGACTAAAATGTGTACACAAAATATTTAACTGTTAAGATATCTGTTGCAGCGGGGCATGGTGGCGCATGCCTGTAATCCCAGCACTTGGGAGGCTGAGGCAGGAGGATCATGAGTTCAAAGCCAGCCTCAGCAATGGCGAGGCACTGAGCAACTCAGGGAGACCCTGTCTCTAAATAAAATACAAAAAAGGGCTGGGGATGTGGCCCAGTGGTCAAGTGCCCCTGAGTTCAATCCCTGGTACTAAAAAAAAAAAAAAAAAAAAAAAAAAAAGAATATCTGTTGCAGCTTTGTTTATGGTACTGAAGAATACCAGATGGCCCCGTAGTGTCCAGTCGTATGACAGCTTAAGGAATCTGACACGTGTACCCAGGCAGCCAGCAAGAATGTGGTAGATGTGCCTTTGCTGTCCCAGAGGGCACCTGCCAGAATTGCTGGGGAGGAGGTGAGCTGAGAAACGGCACACAGAATGACACACAGGGACAGTCTTACTCTCCAAACCCACACACAAGTCCACACATGTAAAAGGACCTAGTGGGCATATACCAAAATGCTAACCATGGTCACCTCCAGGTTTGGGGGTCATAGGTGATGTTTATTTTCTTGTTTTACTTCTATTTTCTGACTTTCCTCATTAGCATGAATCACTTCGGTAACTAAAAGCAAACAAGTTTTTTTAAGGCAATCCCACATGCCAGGGCATCTCTTATTTTTAAAACTCTTACTTTTTTAGTTTGCATTTACCCAGTGAAATTCTCATAGTATTTTTAAGACTATTAATAAATAGATGCCCTAAATGAGCACACATATATCCAGCCACCCAAGTCCCTTTAGAGTGTGGCCAGTGCTCTTGTGTGGATGAGCCACAGTGTCTTTCCCCAAGAGCCTGGAAACAGGGTTTGCGAGCAACAGCCGGGCTGGGTGCTTGGAGCTGGGTTCTTGGAGCTGAGTGCTTGGAGCTGGGTGCTTGGCGCTCCCTGCTCCTGGGGTTATGGTCGGCCCTTCTGAGGTCATCAACTCCTTGCATGGAAGAGGACTGGTGGGCTAAATTGTGTCCCACAAAGATATGTTGATCCCTGGGCCTGCAATGTGACCTTATGTGGAAATTGGGTCATTGCAGATGTAAAGGGTTGAGATGAGGTCACACTGGAGAAGGGTGGACCCTTAATCCAATGTGACCGTGTCCTTCCAAGAAGAGGAGAAAGAGAGAAAGAACACCATGTGAAGACGGAGCAGGAAGACCTGAGGATGGGGTGGAGCGGGGGGCGGGGAGGGGAGGGGCTGGGGGTTCGGCCACGGGCCAAGGAGCATGAAAACCACCAGCTGCAGGGAGTGACGAGGCAGGAGGGTCCTCCCTGGCACCTTCCAGGGACCGTGCCTTGCTGACACCTTGATCTCTACTAATCCTGCTCTCTGTGATCCTGTTGTACCTATTATACAAATGCAGTAGCAAAACAAATCACAACTTTATCTTTCTGTATTCAGACTCCCAGCAAGCTAGTGGTGCCCCTTCAGCCACTGTCCTGGCACAGTGGCCTCCCCTCCAGTGATCTTGGAGTGAAGCCAGCACCACACGCGGCTGCCATGAAGCCAGCAGATCACAGTGCCGCAGCCCTCGGCTGCCTCCCAGGCCTCCAGTCCTCGGGGACCCAACGGGGCCCAGCCAGGCTTGCAGGGGGGTTAGCTCTTTCTGGAAGCCTCTTGCTGGGCATATGACATAAAAAGGTGGTGAGTCTTCCAGGCCTCAGCAGGAAGCAGGGTTCCCCCAGAAGTTTCAAACAAAGCTTTAATAACAGGATGCCCTGGAAGACAAGGCCATGCTAAGGGAACCAAGTAGGGACAGTGACACAGCCACAGAGAAGCAACTAAGGGAAGCCGTCCCCACCTCCTGGCTGCAGGAACCAGGCAAGGAGCTTGGTCACCTGGAGATCAGCAACGGGGACAGCTGAGCAAGCACGGAGCAGCCAGGCCACCAGCCTCTCCTCCCCGCATCTCGTCTCCTGCCAGGCCTCTCCCCGGCCACGCCACCTGCAGCCAGGGAGCTGGAGCCAGCTGTGGGCAGCTGCAGTCCACCTGCAGCCCAGGCCACGAAGGGGAGGTCCCCGGGAGAAGGCAAACAGAAGTGACCAGCACAGGTGATGAGGACCCCTGGGGTTCACCCATAGAGAACCCAGCCAAGGGCCAGTCATGGATGGACGCGGCAGAACAGGAGCCAGAGGGGATGCCCGGGACAGAGCTCCCCTCGCAGCAGGTCCTAGTTCCCAGAGAGAGACGACAGGACGAGAGACCAGTGGGTGCCCAGGAACAAAACTTACGAAGAAAAGGAAACTTGGTGGAGGGTCCGCTTCCTCAGGGGCCATGCCTCGTGGAGTGGCGGGTGCAGACAGCTCTGCACGCAAGGCGCGGGCACCTCCTGCTCCTGTCTCTCCATCTCTCCTCTGCCTTCGCCACTCCCCAGGTGCCACAGAATGCAGGCCTGGTGCCCCCAGCACAACGGAGGAGCCAGGCCCAAGGCATCCTATTTCCATCTTTCTACTTCTCAAGATCGTGCCTTCATCATTTCTAAGTGTACAGATCTGCAGCACACGGACACTCTCATTATCATGTGGCGGTCACCATCCTCCAAACCCAGAGCTTTCTCATACTCTGAAGAGGAAACTGTCCCTGCTAACACTAACTCCTCCCTGTCTGTGGCCCTGGCAGCCACACTCCACTTTCTGCCTGTGAAGCTGACTGCGCTGGGGACCTCAAGCGGAACTTGTTCCTTTCTGCCTGCCTAGTTCACCGGGCACGAGAATGCCCTCACGTGCCCCCTCCGTGTTGTAGCATGTGTCAGAAGTTTCTCTTTTTTCAAAACTGAATCTATATTCTATTATGTGTGAGCCTTACATTTTGCTTTTGCTTTCAGCAACTGGTGGCACTTGGGCTGCGTCCACTCCCTGGTGGCTGGTGTGGCTGCTATGAACAGGGGTGTGCACACATCTCGGTGAGACACTGCTCCCCATTCCTTTGGGCGCACCTCCAGACGTGCAGCTGCCGGGCATGCAGCAGTGGCGTGCTTGACGCTCCTGGGGAAGCGCCACACCGCCACGCCACGCAGTCCCACGGCGGTGCACAAGGCCCGCCTCCTCCCCATGCTCGCGGCTGCGTGTCATGTCCTGTTTGTTATGATATCCATCCTAACTGTGGTTCTGGTTTGCATTTTCCTACCACTAGTGACAGTGAGCATCTTCTCATGTGATTACAATTTGCACATCTCCTTTGCTTCCTCCATCTTTTATACATGTCATGTAGAAATCTGCTGTGGCCCGGAAGCTGCATCCACCACCGTCCCACCATTGCCCATCTAATGCTCACAATCCTCCCACAGCCTCATCCAACAGCAAGCTCATCGCTTCTTCCCTCCCAGCCTCTCCGTGCCCAGCCCTGCTTCTCCTCCCGAGGTTGACTATGAGCTCGGTGGCAGTACCGGCCACCCAGACCCTGGCAGGAAACTTCCACTCCTCCTGTCTCTCTGGGGAACCTCAGCCCGGGTTCTGCACCTGGGCCTCTCTCACATCCCAGGAAACGTTTATCCACCTGCTGTATGGCTACCGTCACCTGCTCTGCCCCTTAGGGTCCTGTCCCCTGCCCCTCTACCCCCACTCCCAGCCTGGCTGCCCACCAGGATGTGGTTTTCCACTCTCCCTCTTCTTGTTGGTCTTGAACAAGGACACGCCATGACTGCCCTTTGCTGATTTAAGATTCTGCTGCCAATAAATACAGGGAAACTGACAAAGGATTTTTAAACACAGAGAAGAGGAAGTCACAAGTCTTCTATAGTCCTGCACAGTTCTTAGAATCGTTGTCCCCAGCCCAGAGCCCGTGGATGGCTTCTGAGAGGCAAGGGGAGGCAGGGCCTCTGAGAATGGGTGTGCCAGCCCCACCCTGTCCTGGGCCTGGTCTTCCTGGGGGCACCAGGGACCTCAAGAGCTACATGCTCTCACTCTAAATCTGGTGACAGCCACCCACCAGTGGGCGCCCTTTTGCGGGGACTGAGGTGGGAGATGCATGTCCCCCTATCACATTGCCTCATGGCTTCCAAGCAGGGCCGCCTTCATCCACCAGAGGGGCCCTCACACCTCGTCAGAACTTCCCTGGTCACAGACTGTGCAGACCCCAGCCTGGCTGCTGGTCTTCCAGGGCAGCAGTGAGAGTCCAGCCTCCTCCTGCTGCTGGGAGCAGAGGCCCCAGGTGCTTCTGGGAGAGAAGCCGGACTGTGCTGGTGCTTAGTGACCAGGCCCAGCCCTCCCTCAGCCAGTCCCAGGCTACTGCCCACGGGCAGCGAGCAGGAGTGAAAGGCCACTGCAGCGGGCACGTCGAGTGCTGCTGCAGCCGAGCGTGGGCCTGCAGGTCACCTCAACTTAAATGTCCCACAGAGCCACCGTGATTCTTGCAATATAAACAGTTGCCAGAAAGTTCCCATAATTCTCTGCAAGGCTAAGGGAAGTGACCATGGGGAGGCAGAGCTGCTGTTTATCTCATGGCAAAGCACTCTGGAAAGGTTGAACTTAAACATGACCTTGAGCACGTAATGTTTATTAGGGCACAACCCAGCCTGCTGGAACAAGATAAAAACTGAAGGGCTTTAGCTAGAAGATCCACTTGGCCTCCGGAGCCTGTCAATGAGAGGACAGGGTTCATGACCTGGGGACCCTGGGGCCCGTCACTCCATTGTCCTGGACACAACGTGACCTTGTCCACATGGGGGAAGCTGGGTCTCCACCGTGCCCACATTCCCACTGCAGGGGGACAGAGTCCAGGAGCACAGCTTTCTCCCTAGAGGGACCAGGAAGTTGTACCCCTCCACCTGCTCACCTCCCGTGGTCCAGGTTTACACCTGACTGCAAAGAAGGCCAAGAAAAGCAGTCTCTGGCCGCATCCAACTAAAATTCATGGCATTCCCTAACTAAATTTCTAAATTTTTAGGGGTATAAAAGATTTGAACACAGCAGTGCATGTATAATTATAAATATGTCTATGAACATATTTAGGGGTACTGGCTGAACTTCTACCAACAGGACTGTTATGGTTTATATGAGGTGTCCCCCAAAATCTAATGTGTGGGACAACACAAGAAGGTTTTGAGGTGGGATGATTGGGCTATAAGAGCCTGAACCCAATCAGTGATTCAATGCCCTAATAGGGATTAACTGGGTGGTGACTGCAGGCAGGTAGGGTGTGGCTAGAGGCGGTGGTACTTGGGGACATTCCTGTGGGGTCTATATTTTGTCCTGGTGAGCAGAGCTCTCTCTCTGCTTCCTGATTGCCATGTCCTGAGCTGCTCTCCTCTGCCACACACCTCCACCCTGGTGCCCTGCTTCACCTTGAGCCCAAGGAATGGAGCTGGCTATCTGTGGACTAAGACCTCGGAAACCACGAACCCCAAATAACTTTTCCTCCTCTAAAATTGTTCTTGTCAGGTCTTTTGGTCACAGCAGTGAAGAGTTGACTAAAACAAGGACACACAAGCAAGAAGGACCTGGGGACACAGGCCCAGACTGTCACTCAGGCTCTCTGCCACCATGCTCATGATTCTTCCCCACCGCACTTGTTGCTCCTCTGCCTAGGTTGGCTTTGCCTGTCTCCATGTGACAAGGTTGTGTCTCAGGACGTAGCTGGAGGATCACCCTGACAGCGTCTCCTCCTCTGCGCACCCAGAGCTCCTGATGTGTGCTCTGATGACAGAGCTCCCCTATACTACCTCACCGAGATGCTGGCTTCCTGTCTGCAGTGGACAGAATAACAGCCCCCAGATGTCCGTGTCCAAACCCTGACCCCGTGACATGTGCCTTTGTGTGGCAAAGGGACCTTCCAGACCTGAGTCCATGCAGGATCTTGAGATGGGAGTTTCCTGGTGTTCAGTCCCTTCAGGCTTTTAGAACAAAACACCATGCATTTATAACATCTTAGAATAAAAAAATAAAATAAAAAAACAAAACACCAAGAACTGCAGCTTAGAAACAAGAGGTGTGTGTTTCTCACCATCTGGAGCTGAAGTCCAAGGTCTGGTGCTGGCAGATCTGGTGTCTGGTGAGGGTTGCCTTGTGCCTTCCCTCGCAGGGAAAGGCAGGGACCTGCTCAGTCTCTTCTGTAAGGGCACTGATCCCATTTGTGAAGACCCCCCACCTCCTGACACCATACCCTGAGGGTGAGGGCTTCAACCTATAGCTTTGGGGGCACCTGGATGGGTCACCTTAGAAGTGAGAGGGAGGCAGGAGAGCTGGCCAGAGAAGGAAGTGGGGGCACAAGCAGAGTGCGGAGGATGGGAGGGAGCCGCCCTGCAGCGGGGACATGCCCCAGGGGCGGGGGCAGGAGCGGGCTTCTCCCTAGGGCCTGCAGGAGGAACACGGGCCTGCGACACCTTGGTTCCAGGAAACCCATTTTGCACTTCTGACTGCCAGAACTCTGAGGTGATGAGTGTGGGTTGCTTTGAACCAGGGTGTTCATGCTAGTTTGTTGCAGCAGGCCTGGACACTCAGTGTCCCCCTCTGCTATGAGCTCGCGAGCTCCCAGGGGGGTCTCCAGGTCTCTCCCGGTGCTGGGGTGTTTGTGGAGTCAAGCAGCAGGGGAGGCACGCAGTGCTGGGCGCCCAGGCCCAACTTGGACCCCTGCCCTGTACACCCTTCGCCTCGAATTGCTTAACTCCTAACTTGACCTTGATTCCTAGATATAGCCAACCCTCGTTCCCCAGGTGTGAGTGAGGATTAAGTGAAATGGAAATGTCAGGCCCTTCCCTATGGGTGTCAGCTAGGTTACAGGCGCGGGCAGAGTGGGGGCACATGGGGGACAGGCCTCTGGCTTCTCTCACACGCCTCCTCTCTGACTCTCTATCCACCACCCTTCAGGTCCCACCCTCCACCAACAGAAACTCAGTTGCCCAGTTATGGAGGCCAGAAGTCTCCAACAGAGGTGTGCTTACAGCCACCTTCCCTCTGGCCACTCTGGGGAGGGTCTTCCCTTGCTCCTTCCAGCCCCTGGCAGTCTTTGGTGTTCCGTGGCTGGTAGACTCCTCTCTCCAGCCCTGCTGCTGACCCCACGTGGCCTCCTCCTCCCTTCTACTCTTCTTACGAGGACACCCATCCTATTCCAGCATGACCTCATGTTAACTCACTACATCTGCCAAGACCCTATTTCCAAATAAGGCCACATTCCAAGGTTTCAGAAAGGACGTGTGTCTGGGAGGACACTACCCCACCAGTACACCCTCTGCCCATGCTTCCCCTGGGACCTGGGCACCAGGCAGCAGCCCACCTCCACTTCCCAAATCTGCCACCAGCCTCAGCCCCGTCATCCTACACAAGCATGACCCATGTAAACCTGGGCTCTTGCTTCCCTGACCGCCTGGGTGACTCACCGCCCAGCACTCCAGCCACCCAATCCAAACTCTGTGGACTTTGCCACCATCCTGACACATTCGTCCCTACCCCTGCCTGACCATCTCTCTTCTGCAGGGGGCCGCCTGGGAGCACGCCTGGAGGTGCGTGAGCCCACCGGCTCCTGGGGTGACAGCCAGCTGCCGTTCTACACCAGCCTCCTGCACCAGCCCAGCAGCCAGGCTGAAAATCAAAGACTCACCCATGCTAAAGTCCCACATCACCAAACCGGAACTAAGTTGTCATCTGACTTTCCAAGAAATCAGGAGAGACGATAGCCAGTTTTACCAAACTGGCTGGTTTCAGTAAATTCCCTCTGCCTCAATCCTTACATCCTCTAATCCTTACAGAAAGTACCCAGAAGCAATGTGACATTACCCAGTTATTCCCTTACTGTCTCTCCACCCCACCTTATGAGGAAAGTAACTTTGAAACTGTTGCCAAAATCTCAGTCCTTATTCCCCATGCCAATCCAACAACGAGGACGTGGTTTTGAGAAAAAGGAAAAAGACAGTTTGTTGCTTTGCTAGCAAAAAAGAAACACCGGGGTCCCCTGTCCCAGAGGCTGTGATTCTGCCCATCCGCAGGAACAGGAGGGCTTTTATAGAGGTGATTCAGAGAAAATGAGATTAGGGAAGAGACATCAGGGAAATGAAGATCAGGGGGAAGTTTAGGGAAAAGAATATCAGAGATCAGGGAGGAGATGTTTAGGGAAAAAGAAAAAAAAATGTAAGTTTCAAAGCCACAAGGGATATAGTCAAAGCATCAAGTGATCCCCGTTATAAAATGATTTGAAACACTTTCTGGTTTTGTTTTGCTTTTGGTTTTTTGGTACCAGGAATTGAACTCAGGGACACTCGACCACTGGGCCACATCCCCAGCCCTTTCTTGTATTTTATTAGAGACAGGGTCTCACTGAGATGCTAAGTGCCTCGCCATTGCTGAGGCTGGCTTTGAACTCGAGATCCTCCTGCCTCAGCCTCCCAAGTGCTGGGATTACAGGCATGAACCACCGCGCCCAGCCACTTTCTGTTCTTTGCCTATAAAATCTTCAGCTCTTCTCTCTATGAAACCCATCTTTGCTCAGAGGAGCTCTTATTCTTATGGGATGATGCATTGCCCAATTCTAGAACAGCAAATAAAGCCAATTAAGATTGCTAAACTCAGTTGTCCTCATTTTGTCCTTGACTGAACAAAACAAAGCTCCCTGCCCTTGTGGAGCCAATACTCAGCGTCCACGCGGGGCAGCTCCATGGCAGCCCTCCTGCCTGTGAGACCCTCCTCCTCGCCCCTCCTCCTCTGCTACCAACACCCACCATCACCTTGTGTTCCCTTGCCCCACTGCCCCTCCTATGCTTCACCAGGAAACCCCAATTCTGGATGTCCCCACACCTGCCTTTACCATCACCGGGACAGTGGTGCAGGAGAAGCCACGCCACCTCGCAGGCAGGCGGGGACGCTGCAGACGTGCACCTCCACCAGGCCCCCAACCCGGGCGACGCCGCTGCCCGCTTCCCTCCGCCGCCCCCCTCCCTTCAACCGCAGAGCTCCCCTTCAAACACAGCGGCCACCCCATGGCCCCCGCCTCCACTTCCCTTCCTTCTCCTCGGCAGACCTGGCGCCCCCCTGGTGGCCACAGCCAGCCCTGCTCAGGATCCCAGACCCTACCCGGCCTGCACAGTGCCCGGCCCCACTCTGTCCACCGCCACATTTGCTCCCTCTTCGTCTCCCTCTTCCTATAGAATCTTCCATGGCATTTAAATTTGTTCACGACTCCCCCATTTTTGAAGCACAACTGAACAAAACTCCCTCCACATTAGTCTGTCCCTCCGCCTCCCCCACCCCCCGCCCCCAGGGTTGCCCACACTTACAAGTTGCTCGCCTTTCTTCTGTCTATGGCAACCCCTGGGACCCTCACCAAAGTCCCCTCTGACCACATGCCGTGGCCTTAGTCTCGCATGCCCAGGCCGGCCGCTTCGCCTTCCTGTCTCCCTGGACCTTCCAAGCCAGCTGTCTCCTCCTTTCCTCTTCACCCCGAGGCTGGCGGGCACACGGGTTCCTGGTCCTACACTCTCTACCTCAGCCATCTCCGCTCCAGTGGCTTCAGCTGGTCTCTGACTGATTTGCCGACCACCTTCCATGTCAAAGGGATGAACCCTGCGAATCATGCCTCTTCCGTTCTCCTTTCCAGGATAGACGGGGATTGGATAGCCTGGCCCCTCAGAAGCAGGTCTGGGCTCCTCCTGACTCCCCAGAGTCTGAGGATGTGGACTCCAGCTGCCCCGCAGCTGCTGGGTGCCGGGGTCAGGGAGAAACAGTCAACCACATCGTAAGCCTGGGCCAGTCACTTGTACCAGCGAGAGCTAGGAGACAAGAGCTGATGGGTGCGTTGTTTTGCCCCAAAGGACTATCCCTGCAAGGCATGCTGGGTGCTGCCACCTGCAATGGCAGGTGGCAGTGTGACCGTGTTACCGGTGGAAATCACTATCAGGTCCATGTTCCACAGAGATGAAGAATGAACACTGCGATAAGCAAGCAGGATTTATTAAAGAGGAGGTCAAGGTTCAGACGTGTAAGAAAACACCCAGAGGAGAGCACGGAGGGCAGGAGTGCCACCAGGTTGCCCGCCATCCCTTCTTTTAAAGGCCCAGGGTGGAAGTTGACTGACCCCCTGGTAACCTGTCCTTGAGATTTTAATTGTCACGTGGGCATGCTCAGGCTGAACTGCATGGTGGTCTTTTTTTGCAAGAACGGAGTCTTGCTGGAGCACGTCCAACCTGGAGCACAGTGCAAACAGTGGTCCTGACCCGGTCCTCCTTGCCTACCTCCCCATTTTCCTGCTCTGCCTATTTCCTCTGCCTCAACTGTAACTGCTCTGCCTTTGCAGAGCTGCAGCAACTCTGGGGGCACCACCTGGCACCTACCCTTCCTGCTGCCCCCACTCCTCTTCCCCTCACACGGGCTCAGGAAGTAAGCTCACACGCCCAGCATGAGGAATACTGCACTGCTGTTAAAAATGATGACAGGGTCATTTCACACCTGCCCAGGTGACTAGAATTAAAAGGTCAGATAATAAGTGTTGGCGAGAATGTGGAGGAATCAGAGGCCTCTTGTGCTGCTGGAGGGGGTGTAAAACGGTGCTATGGCCTGGGAAGAATCGAGCAGCTCCTCATGTGATTATGCCTGATTTCCAAGGGACACCACAATCCCAATCATGCCCAAGAGGAATGAAAATGCACGCACAGCGCATGTGCAGGTGTGCTTAGAGCAGCCTTATTCATAACAGCCAGGAAGCAAGCAACCTAGATCTCCACCCGGTGATGAGTAGGTAAGTAAAATGCGGTATATCCATACGATGGAAAGTTATTCGCCCCTAAGAAGGAATAAAGTGCTAGCATATGCTGCAACAGTGTATGTCCTGAAATCACTGGGCTAAAAGCCAATCACAAAAGACCACATATAATATGACCCCATTCATTTGAAAGTCCAGAACAGGAAACTATCTATAGAGACAGGAAATAGGTTGGTGGTTGCCTGGGGCTGGGGTAGAGGTGCAGGGGTTAACAGTGACTATGGTGATGGTTGCACACTTCTGTGAATAAAATAAAAAACACTGGATTGTCCACTTTAACTGGGTGACTTGTGATATATATAAATTGGATTTCCATAGTTGTCAAAAATGATGCCATTCTCTACATTGATTGACTGTGAGATGTTTGTGGGCACTTAAAAACTAGTGTCACAACATGTGAAGTATGATATGATCCTATTTTTTAAAAACACACACACTTATACATAGGAAAAATATCTGGGGATACATTCCTACTGCCAAATGTTAACAGGTGGTAGAATTATTAATGATTCTTTAAAAAAAACATTCTTTCCATATTTTCTAAATTTTTAAAAATGATGTGATGCTTTTATATTAAAAGTCATCTACCTAATTTAATTATGCTATAAATGAATATTAACATTATAAGGGGAAGAATGGCAGGAATACTGACCAAAGGCAGTAAATTGCTCACTGCAGGCTCTGCGTGGAAGATAAGGGGCCATCCTGTCCAGCCCTTCAGTCCCTCTGAGTTAAGCACTTGGGGAAATGTACTCAAAGCCAGAAGTCTCCCTTGACTCCGTGACTGCTCTGTACCCACCGAGCCATGGTGTGCTGCTTACCAGGCTGCTCTCCAGGGATTTGGGGAGAAGGGATGGCAAAGGTGGTTAGTCCATCAACAAAGTGAACTCCCCTGCAGTAGCAGCACACCCATGAACACATTTCCCCAAGTGTTTAGCGCAGAGGGACTGAGGTCTGGGCAAAATGGCCCCTTCTAAACAGAGTTTGCATTTAGTAGAGAAATTAAATCACTATAATAGCCTCACTTGGAGACAAGTGAATTTCAAACCTGTGTTTGAATAAGGTAAGGCTGGGTCTCCACAACAGCCCATTCAAAACTCTTCCACTGTCATTAACCTTCATGGCCTTCATTTATGAGGGCACACTGACACACTCAAGCCTAAGAGTAGGGGCCCCAACAGCCCTTGAAGGGACCCACAGGAACTGCCCCAGGCATCCCTCCACATGCTGAAGGGCATTTTGGTCTTTGCATTGGAGCAGCCACAAGGTCTAGGGCCCCAGGAGGTCCCAGAGTTCAGGTCCTGGGCTCCTACAGTCCAGGTGCAGATGGGAGGAGGGGCAGGGGAGCGGGGAGGCTGGGTGGTTTCAACAGGATGTGGGTAGGCTGGTCTGCAGCAGAACAGTTAGCTAAAGGACTGGACAGCCCCTTTCCGCCCTGGAGACAAGCGACACAGAAACCCATAAAGTGTCCTAAGCTGCGCACCTGAACATAAGTGATGTTACAACGGAAAAAAAAACATCTGGATTGTAACTGGGAGAGCCTGCGCGGCCAGGCACAAGGGCCTGAGCCAAAAAGAGATCCATCCACGTGCGACTTAGAACCCTGTGAAGTGAGGAGCCCGCGTGGCAGCTGGGGAGGTCGGCCGGAGCGCTCCTGGGCTCGCGGGCCTCACAGACTGAATAAACCAGCTGCGGGAAGCCGCCCTGCAGGAGAGCAGCTTCCCGGCCGCGGAGTTCCGTGATGGAATGCGTGCCATGCCCCAGGGCCAGGCTGAGCCTGCTCCGCGCACCTCCAGGGTGCAGCAGCGCGGCTCACCGCGGCTTTTCGCGGCCGAAGGTGTGAAGGAGCGCTCCGCTCGACAGCCTCCGCCGCAGAGGCGCACGGTTCAACCGGTGTCCTGTCGGCCGACAGCTGGGCAGCTTTTCAGATTTTGCTATTTAAAAGCTTCGGATATCGCTGTCCACACGCACAGCGCTCAAGCCTATGCGAATACGTGCGTACCCGGCCTTAGCGCGGGAGCCGGGGCCAGGGCGGCGTAGCCCGCGCTCCCTCCCGCGGGACCGCGCTCCTGCCCGAGCGCGCGTACCGGACGCGGGTCGCGGTGGCGTGTGCACACGTCATATGGGCCGCCCGCCTCTCATTGGCTGCGGCCGCCTCACCAGACCCAGGGCGGACGGGCACGCGGGCGGGGCGGGGCCAGATGCAGCCACGCCCCTGGGCGGTGCGGGCGGGCGGCCGGTAGGCCGGGCCGGGTCACGTGGCGCGGGGCCGTGGCCCGCCTTATAAGCCGCGCGCCCGCCCGGCGCCGCGGCCGCACTTGGGCCGTCCCGGCGCGCCGCCTCCTCTGCTGTTGCCCCGCCTCCGCTAGCCGCTCGCCGGGCGGGTGCCCCTCGCAGGTACGCGGGCGCGGGGCCGGGGGCGCGGGGACCGGGGCGGGTCGGCTCCGCGCGGGACGCCGGCGGGGCGGGGCGGTTGGGCGGGGGGCTGCGGCTGGCCCTTTGTCTCCGGAGGCGAGCGCGGCGGTGACTTCTGCGCGTCCTTCCTGCAGGAGCCCTCCGCGCGGCGGGCACCGATGCCCAGGCTGCACGACCACTTCTGGAGCTGCTCCTGCGCCGGCGCCGCGAGGCGCCCGAGCCCCCCGAGAGCCCGCGCCGCGAAGCCGGCCGCCCAGCCCGGAGACATGAGCGCCGCCGCGGCGCAGGCCGCGGGCGCAGACCCTTCGCCAAGGGGCCCGCGGGCCGGGGCGAGCGGCCACGCCAGCAGCTGGCACCATGACCTGGTGCAGAGGAGCCTCGTGCTCTTCTCGGTCGGGGTCGTGCTGGCCCTGGTGCTCAACCTGCTGCAGATCCAGAGGAATGTCACGCTCTTCCCCGACGAAGTGATCGCCACCATCTTCTCCTCCGCCTGGTGGGTGCCCCCGTGTTGCGGGACGGCGGCGGGTGAGTGCCCTTCTTGTTCTTGTGGGGCAGAACTAGAGCTGTCCCTTCTGTCCGTGTCGCTTTGGGCCATAAGGAACGTTTATTTGAAAATGAAACCATCCACAGATAAAAACTGGGCATCCCATGTTGTGTTTAGGGAAAGGAAAAGGACCAGACAGATAGGGAGTCCCCGATGCTGGCCAAGCTACAGCTCTGAAGTTTGAGGGACCGGTGATGGAGATGAGGTCAGGAGATAATTGGCTGTTTGAGCAAAGGCTGGCCCGGCAGAGGAGTGGCAGAGGAGTCCCGGCCCTCCAGTGTCCAGGCTGACCGGGAGCAGCTGTCACCCAGAGCCACCGCCCCAGGATTGGCCGCCTGGAGAACTGGTGAGGCAGTGCTGCCAGGCTATTGGCTGCCCCAGCAAACATGCTACCCTGCTGGACAACTGAAAACAAACCCTCACGTGCTCAGGAGGCCGTTGCCAAGGGAGCAGCTTCCCAGCACTTCCTTCTGCAGATGGCCCTGTGCCTGGCCCCAAGCCAAGCCACCACCCATTACCCACCCCCCACCCCCCCAAGGACCCAACTGAGGCCCTCCTTGAGAGTTTAGATTTTACCACACCTAACCTGTCACACAGATGTCTTGGAACCCAACATGGGTCAGTTACTGTGAACTGCCATTTTTGTTTTGTTTTGTTTTTTAGTAAGATTTCTTAGTTATCATTTAGCAGGTTTGTAAAATGGTGAATGACTATGGCCCAACCAGTCACTTAACATTCCTCTAGTCATCTGTTTATTGAAGACACTTGCAAATGCTTTCTTCACCCTCACTCTTCAAGCTGTTGAACTATGAAAGTGAGCAGAGCCAGCCTCTCCTGAGGCGGTGGGGAGACACTTGCCCTGAGTGACTCAGTGCAGCTGGAGCAGCATCATGTGTGCTTTGTAGCTGACTTTTATTGACAGCTTCCGTAGGCTTTCATATGCTATGGCTCCATTTTACAGACGGGGAAGCTGAGTCACAGTTAAGTATAATGTCCAGTGTAGTGGCTGCCACAGTTATTAAGCCCTCTGCACCAAAGGCTCAGTACAGGGGGAAACGACTTGTGGTGGAGCTGTTTGTTCCACAAGTTCTCATCTGTGTTTTTAGAAAGGTGGTATCCTGCTTTTGTCTAAACCTTTTAAGGGTATGGCTATACTAATTGAAAATCCTTTTTGAAGAATTCCATTTTCCATATACATTTAGAGTGTTTGTAATTGAATCTTCAAGAGTTCCAGGAATATCTAGAATGGTTTCTCATGCTCTTATCTGAATGTTCAGTTGAACCTGCATCTCTTCGTTGTTGAAGGACTTAAAAGCCTGAGATTTTCATGACAATGTGAAATGAGGTCCTGTGCTTGGATGCAGTTTGCACATGAACTCTTTGTCCTACGTGCCACTCTGGCAGACCCATGTCCCATTTGGACCGGGGAGCTTGTTCACCCCTCGCCTGTGTTCTGTGTGTGTGTTACTTCTCTTCTGGAGTGCCAGACCTTCCCTTTGTCCCGATGCTCTTTAGGGTTCTGCACCCGCTGCGACTTCCTAACTGCCAAGCTCAGGGATCTCTTCCTGCTCTGCCCTCCAGTTACATAATCCTCATCATTTCACACATGAGAAAACAAACATGAGGAGCCACGTCCATCCAGGGCCAACTGGGACTAGCAGCTGAGTCTCCTCTTCCTGGGCTGTCCTTTCCCCAGCTCGGGACTTGGGCCCATAGCAGCCAAAGAAACCAGAGTGCAATGGCCTTGCATGCACAGTAGCCTCAGTCTCCTAGAGTAACTGCAAGAGCCCCTGAAAACTTGAGTCCACTGTCCCTCCATGGGCATGGGACCCAGACCCTCGGGGTCAGCTCAGCAAGAATATGAGTGTCCCATCATGGGCCAGTTCCAGCGCTGGGTGGCAGCAGGAGTATCAGACTGTCTGTGACGTGGGGCCACAGGTGTGCATGGATGCTGGCCTCTCCGTTGCACAATGGAGGTGGGTTAAGTGGCCACTTCAGTTTCTGTGCTTGAGGCAAACTGAATGTTAGATATTACAGATTTAAATATCATCACTGATGTGGGTGATCTCCTCTTCTGCTTTTGATTCATTTCCAGGTTTACTGGGACATGTTTAACTCACCCAATAGCAATGATTTTTTTTTTCTTTTAACTTTACAAAATCATGTGATTTGGGTGGAAGGTACTCAAAGAATAAGAATGTAAAAATAGATATTATGTTACAACTGAGAAACTTCCTAGAAAAAGGACTAGTTTGAGTGTTCACATTGACCACAGGGAAGCTGCCGTTTTCAGTTGGCATATTCTTTCTTTCCACAGCGGTTGTTGGCTTGCTCTACCCATGTATCGACAGTCACCTCGGAGAGCCCCACAAGTTCAAGAGAGAGTGGGCGAGCGTCATGCGCTGCATCGCGGTCTTCGTTGGCATCAACCATGCCAGTGCTGTATCCTTTCATCCATGTGCTGTGGCTAGAGCATTATTATCATTATTATCTGATGTGTCAAAGCACATCAGAACTTCTATGGAGTATTTCGTATTTGTTATCTCATCCAAGTATTTTGTTTTAAGGCATATTACTTAGTTTACACCTAGCAGGACTTTCAAGGTGCAATTTCTAACATCCTTTGTAGTTCATTTCAGGAAACAGTTGACATAATCCTAGAAGGAGGGTGCATTGCCAGATGCGGTGGCCACATCTGTAATCCCAGTGGCTTGGGAGGCTGAGTCAGGAGGATTGTAGGTTCAAAGCCGGCCTCAGCAACTTAGTGAGATGAGACCCTGTCTCAAAATAAAAAATAAAAGGGCTGGGGGTGTGGCTTAGTGGTTAAACACTCTTAGGTTTAATCCTCAGTACCCGCCTCCCTCATCTCCCCCCCAAAAGAAGTAAGATGTACTCTCTTAGCAGTTATCGTTTAGCTCCTGAGAGTTCGTTTTATCAATTCACTTCATGTCTCTCCCTTGTATCCTTCCAGCAGATGTGATGGTCCCCATGGCAAAGAGACTGGCCCAGGGTGTGGCCGTTGGTGCCACATCTCACTAGGAGGTGTCTAAATTTGCTCCTCTGCCCACAGAAGGCTAAGGACAGCTGTGGAAGGCCCCTGGCCTCCGGCACCCCCAGGTGTGCTGTGTGCCATGCATTGTGCATTTTTAAGGAAGGCAGTCCAGAATTTACTAGGAGCCCTTAAAAGATTTAGGGATTCTCTAGAGCAAGTTGGAGGGAATGATTTTTAGTGGCGCAGATCCTTAAGTCTGTTTTCCCCCTATTTTCATGGTGTATAAGAGAGCCCTGGTGAGTCAGTTGACAGGCACAGCTGTAGCGGACTTGAGCCCGCGGAGCTGGTGCCACGCTGACTGTGTGTCTGACGTGGACGTGAAGCCAGGCCTGTTCACTTCAGCCTGCCAAAGGGAGAGAAGGGGAACTGTGGATGACTTCATAGCAAAATGTTGGCTGGTGGCCAAAATACCATCAGAATTTTATGCCTGGCTTTCAGAAAGTTCAGTATGTGTGTGTGGGTGGGTGGGTGGTGTGGCTGGAATCAAACCCAGGGCCTTGCACACACTAGGCACGCCCTTTACTACTGAGCCACATTCCCTGCCCAAGAAAGTTTCTTCTTAAAGCTGGGCTTTGCCTTAGTGGTCCCACTGAAATTTCGGGTTTGCTGACTGTGCAGTTGTTGTGAATGTGAAGTATTTATTGGATGCTAATAAAGACCTATGCATAGTTCCTATGGTTTTTGATCTTATGAAAAGTCATTAAACTTTTCCTTAATTTTTCTGTCACCAGAAATTGGATTTTGCCAACAATGTCCAGTTGTCCCTGACCTTGGCAGCTCTGTCCCTGGGCCTCTGGTGGACATTTGACCGTTCCAGAAGTGGCCTGGGACTTGGGATCACTATAGCCTTCCTAGCGACTCTGATCACTCAGTTTCTCGTATATAACGGTGTCTACCAGTAAGTGCGTGTCTTCAAGTCACTCATCTGGTATAGAAGGGCCCATTATAGTTAGCTATTTTCTTTTATTTGGCTTTTGTGCTAAATTACAGATGTAGGTTTGAAACTCTCAAACGCTGCTCTCAGCTCACACACTGAAAGCACAGTGTCCATAACTTCACGTAGGGAACCCAAGTCACGGCAGTAAGAAGTGTCACTCCAGGGCTGGCAGTTGTCAGCGCTTTAGCGACTGTATACTCTGTCACAGAAGATCTCTGGCCCAAATTGCAGCGGGTGAAACTGACTGAGGTGTTTTCCCTTCCAGGTACACATCCCCAGATTTCCTCTATATTCGCTCGTGGCTCCCGTGTATATTTTTCTCAGGAGGCGTCACTGTGGGGAACATAGGACGACAGTTGGCCATGGTGAGTCCCCCAGGCTGCCGTGTCCTGGCTGGGTAGAATTCCCCGTGTGGTACATGTCATTTGTGCTGATATGTGTCTAGTTCAGATCCAGTAGCAACAATTATTGAAAAAAGCATATATGAAAGAGGAAATGATACTTGGGTCCTTCTTTGCCAAAGTATAAGGTTTCTGTGTTTTTGACTCAGGAGGTCTGCTAGGAGGAGACTGTCGCGTGCTAGTGCAGCCCTTGCCTTCCCCACTGCCTCCCCTCAGCTGCAGGCGGACTGAAGCTCAGGCCAGGCCTGGGTGTGCAGGCCAGGGGACATCCTGGGGAGGCAGGCACTGCCCTTCCAGAGGACCAGTGGACCTGGGCCCAGGAAGGGGTCCCTCAGAGCAGGACGCTCACAGCTCGACGGCCCTCGGGTGGGCTTCCCGCCCGCTCTGCAGGAAGAGGAGGCAGTGCCGCGCAGAGCCGAGCCTTCCTCGGGGGACAGGCCAGAGGCAGGGCCGGCTTGGCGGCTGTCTGTCTGCAGAAGGTGGGAATCTGCACTTGAGCACTTCGGTCAAAGGAAACATGGACATTTCTATGTTGTTTCAAGATGACTTTGACTCAAGTGCTTAAGTAAAGTGAACCAAAAACAGCAACTAGAGCCATGGTTCTCAGAGATGAGCTCTGGGGCTTTCTCAAGACTTGTCTTGGTGCTTCATGCTGTTTTTGAAATGGTACGTTTATTTACATGAGCCAATGGCCATTCATGAGGAGCTGAACTTGGTTATTTGACAAAAATGGAAGTCAGTTCAAAAAAACAGAAGCCAGTAGAACACTCCAGATTCTGAATCTAAAACATCTCTCTTCTGCTCCTGGTTATTCTCCACTGAGCTGCCAAAACAAAAAAAGACTCCATGGAAAAAGCTGTTTCTCATGACCCCTCATGGAGAGTCAAAGGACTTCGTCTCAGGTGGAAGTAGCCAGCACCTGCCCCTGTCACAGCCTCCTTAGTTCTGAGAGCAGCTGGGCCACTCGTAACTGCCTGGTGTTCGGAGATTCAGTAGTCTGGGCAGAGAATTCCTAAGAAGACTTTTGGAATAAAATTGCCCTCAGCCAGGCTGACCAGCAACTGGACAATAGTCACAGAGTCAGCTGCTGCTTCAGAAAGACACCCTGGTGCCACATCTGATGGGGAAGGCTTGGATGGAGTAGAAAATTTCATAGCATATGCATATCTTTTTTTTGGGGGGGAGGAGTGTGGTGGTGGTGGTACTGGGGATTGAACTCGGGCATTCGACCACTGAGCCACATCCCCAGCCTTCCAGCCTTTTTTTGTTTTATTTAGAGACAGGATCTCACTGAGTTGCTAAGTGCCTCGCCATTGCTGAGGCTGGCTTTGAACTCGCGATCCTCCTGCCTCAGCCTCCCGAGTGCTGGGATTACAAGTGTGCACCACTGCGCCCGGCTATATGCATGTCTTAAACATTTAGAAATAGAGGGAAACATTTTAAAGGAGTAGCATATGTCCTAAGTTTTGAAAATGGTCCTGCTGAGTAACCCTTGCAGTGAGCCTGCTTACGTGTTTCTTGGTTCTCTTAAAATGCCTTCTTACTGGGGTCCCTCCTTTAAAAAGCGCATTCGTCACCTGCCAGGACGGCCCTGCCAGCAGCTCCCGCGCTCCTGCTTACCCACAGGCTAGTAGCTTCTTCTATATGGATTTTTTGTTGTTTTCCCTACAAGCCATTGTCCTCTGTGTCCAAAAACAGAGCCCAAGTGTTTGTCCTCAGCCCATATGTTTAAAAGAAACTGTGTTCAGCACTTAGTATCTGTGCTTGCTGCTTGTACTTTGGTCTTTTCCCAAGGGTGAGGCTTCAAACTGCTGCCTGTTGGCCACCCACCCCCCTCCAGGTTGCCTCTCCTGTCCCTGGTTCCTGTTGACCCAGCTCCTGCCACTCAGGGTGACACCCGAATGAATGGTTGCCCGAGGCTCACATTTACCGAGCACTTGCCGTGGGAGCTGTCGCGCTGCACGTCTTCCTTGTTAGCTGACTGAGCCCTTGGTACTGTGAAGTAGAAATTGTTATTGGCTCATTATAAATGGGGAGCTTGACGCCCACATGGGTGGATTTGAGCCATGCTTCTCACTAGGATACCAAATGCCCTTTCAACCTATAGCTCATGACTGTCACTCATCCTCCAAATAAGTTTTAAAAATCTGTTGGTGGCCTGGATACCATGTTGCCACTTAAGATACATTACCTTAGGCAGTGCTGATGAAGGTGGAGTCATGATCTGCCTGGCCACTCGTCTTCTCCATAGTCACCCGTGTTCTCACACTAGGGCCAGACCTAACTTTGGTCTCCTGTAGACTATGCATTCTAAATTGTTCCCTGTAGTTTATCGGTGCATTGGCAGGTGGTGGAATGTGATGGCAGTGTCATTGCCAGGTTACTGGCAAGAACTTGCCCTTTCTTTTCTCTTGGTTGAAGTTCGTTCAGATCCTTCCTCATGTCCCCATTCATAGTATCTTCAAGTCACCATTGGGTCCTCTGTGTCGTAGCCATGTCAAAGCCAACAGGGGACTTTACCAGGACTCCTGTTTCTGACCTATCTATTCTGTGAGGCAGCCTCACAGTTTTCTGACTGAGAATCCTATGTCTGGTGCCTTCCTCTCAAGCACGGTGCCTGGGTGGAGGGGAGGGAGCAGGGTGGGGGACACCGGATGCAGAGGGAATGTGTGTTGAGCCTCCTCTGCCCTCTTGGCAGCTCTGTGGCCTCAGGAGAGTCTTGGGTCTCTCTGGTCTGCTCATCAACCAGACGTGTCCTGTACTGAGGTTTTGCATTTGCCTGCAATGATGGTGATCCAGGGGTCTGGTGAGGGTCACATGAGAGGGATGGGAGATGTCATTTGGTATTCCAAAACTTGACCTGTCCCAGGTGTCTGTACTGACAGACCGCTGTCAGGCAGGGCACACTGGGCATCAGGTGCTGGCAGGCCTGCAGCAGTGCCCCCCTGGCCTCACGTGAGCAAGCTGACCTGAGAGAGACAGTCCTTAGCCCCGCTTTGGGAACCCTGCTATGGACAGTGCATGGCCCTGATCCCCTTGGTGTCTCACGCTTCTGTGGCCTCCTGGGAGGGCCCTGGTGGCTCACCTGCCTGCGAGGTGGAGGCCAGACTGACTGCAGGTAGCAGGTGGGCGCAGGTGGCCATAGCTGGCATCTTTCTCCAGTCAAAGGAATTTTTACCTTTCACCTTTTAGGACCTACTTAATTGACAGGATTTTTTTTTTTTTTTTATTCAGTGTTGTTGTATATATAACAGTAGCATGCTTTACAA
This sequence comes from Tamias sibiricus, assembly GCA_025594165.1. Taxonomy (NCBI): domain Eukaryota; kingdom Metazoa; phylum Chordata; class Mammalia; order Rodentia; family Sciuridae; genus Tamias; species Tamias sibiricus. The sequence goes on along the minus strand of CM046664.1, from coordinate 132,420,931 downwards.
TTCATAATACACATAAAGAGCACCTTTTTACATACCACTGTTAGTATAATTGACAGGGTATTTATACACAGCACTCAATTTTCTTTTTTTTCTTTCTTTTTCCACACAGGGGTGTTCCTGAAAAGCCACACAGTGATTGAGCCTTCAAACCCACTGATTCTGAAGAATAAGCAAGATTCGGGAAGAAAACTGTTTTAGTGGGTTGTGATGAAGATTTTTTCCCTAAATACTCTATTTAATAGATTGGGCTGAGGACAGACGACTCCTGGAAGACATGTTCACCTAGTCTAGCATAGCAAAGTGGAGACAGTGACTGCTCACCTTGAAGTCTCACCTTGACCCACCACACCTACACCTGTCTGCTCTGGAGCATCCGTAGCAGGCTGGGGGGGGGGGGGGTCCAGGCAGGGGCACTGTCCCAAGTATTAGATGTCATTCATGTTTTGAAAACAAGTTGCCATATTTCAAAGCCTTGAACTACAACTCGATTACCAACTGTCAGTTTTGTATCTGTGCCCAAAGGAAACAGGCTGATGGTGCCTGACAGATGAAGTATGGGGTGATAGGAATATTTATCCAGAGATTTTTAAAATAGGGTTGTGTTTTTAAAAAAAAAAAAAAAAAAAAAAAGCAGCGAGCGCAGGGAGGTGGCTGTCCGAGTGGCTGGCGCTGGTGGCACCCGGCCTGGCTTGCATTCAGTGCTGCAGTGGCCCACCATGCGGTCACGCACCTCCGCCTGTCACCAGAGAGCGGACTGCTCTTTTCATTCTGCCGGCAGAATCCTGTGTAGACAATCTTCCCGAGAGCAAACAGCAGTGAGAGGTCCTGACTCCACACTGTGACATGGGAGGTGCCACCTCAGTTCACCAAGTTTTATCCCAAACCCAGAATCCTCTGAGTGAATACCTGTCTGCCATGTATTTCGATCTTAGCCAAAATTGTTTGTGTCTTTGTTACTCCAGAGTAGCGAGAATTGTTTTTCCGCAGCCCTATGGAACTTGCAATCTGTGATTGCCTTGTAGGAGAGCGCGTCACCGCGCTGCACGCGTGGTGTTCTGGATGCTGGCTGACGGCTGGGAGCACAGTGTGTTCGTGTAATGGCATAGACCATATCAGACCTGATTTGCAAGTATTGGGTCTCAAACTTCAAGTGCAATGTATATGAAAACCAATCTGAGCCTTGTATCCTCTTAAATATTTATTTTTTTTAACATGGGGTGTTCGAGAGAAGGGTTCTCCATTCATTTCAGTGCGTGCCGTGGCCGAGCTCCGCAGCGCTTCCCGGCGCGAAGTCTCTTCACCTAGACCCTCCGCTGAGCCCTCGTCCTCTGACATACTCCAGTTTTGTGGGTTTAGTAATTTTTACTTACAAATTTACCTTTTTGTATTTTGCAACCTAAGTGTTTGGTTTGCTTGAGTTCTGTGGTAGTGAGTGGCTGCAAGACCCTTTAGCAGAGAAGCCACAGCGGGAGGGGCGTGGGCTCATGGCCCAGGACAGGCATGCTGGGTTTCATTTATGTGCTGATCCTCATGGGCTCCTTCTGTTTATTTTGTTTTGAGAAAAATGTCTTGGAGTAAATTCTAGGTTTCTGAAGCTAATTTGTTTTAGAGGAATTTTGTTTAAAAGAAAATGGACCATTCTGAACTTTGGAATGATCCCTTATACATTTTATGAAGATAAAAACAGATGATTAGTTATATGAAAACATTTTTCAATGAAGATGTCAGCATTTTATGCAAACCAGAGTTACAAGATGAAAGCAGTAAGTGAATCTTTAAAATATACTTGATCATGCACAAACAATAAGTATTTTTTCTCTTCAACTGGAAATAAATCTCTTAGAAATGATGTAGCCAAAAAATGTGAATCTGAAGAATTTTTTTGCCAATAGTTTATAGCAGATATATTGAACCAAAGTGATTTGAATTTGTAAAAATGTAAAATAATATGAACACAACTTGCACTATGCCATATTTGAACATCTAGTGAGATTCACATTCATACTGTTTTAAACATTGTGTTCCTTTTGCATTCATTTTTTACTTTTATTAAAGGTTCAAAACCAACTGTTGTATTTATGGATTGTTCTTTTTTTTTTTTTTTTAAAGGGGGGGTTGGTATCTTGTTTAGGTGTTAGAATTTGAAATGGAAGACTATTTTATAGATCTTCAGATTTTATAGAATCCCAACATAACCTGTGGGTGTTTCTGAACCCATCGCAGTCCCCTGTCCACTGGTGCCCCTTCTCGTTTGGGGAGCAGAAGAGGGTGGCTGTCACAAGGGCACCTGGCCTGACTTGGGCTCCTTGCTCCTGGTGGCTTGCTCATGGATTAGGACAGGTGGGATCACTGCAGCTGCAAATGTTTCCAGAAGACGACTGTGTAGCTTCCCGGGACATTCACACACAGCCTCCTGGTGATGGGACCCAGGGCTTTGTGCCTGCGAGGCCAGCAGGACACCTGAGCCACACCCAGCCCTGTTCCACATGGTGCTGCACACATTTCCCTCCTTACAGAGACTGCCTTTTTGCCCAAGAGCAATCTAGTCCTCAGTGTGGTGGCGCCAACAGAGAAGGCCCACTTTGAACATAACTGAACCCATGTTCCGGAAGTTAGAAGTTTCCTGAACCTTTTCTGGTCTTTGAGCAAATAATTAAGTTATGGAAAGTGAGGCACATGGTCCCAAGGGACTCTGGTTTGCTCCTTGTGTTGTAGGAGCAAAAGCTGGGTTAACAGGCTCATGGTTGGCTGACAGAGCAGCTTCTTAGCCAGCAATTCACAGTTACCCTGGTCTTACGCAAGGACTTGAAAGACTGCTGGGTCTGATCAAATCATTCGGTGACCTGCATTGTTCCCATTCTTGAATTATTGGCCGCCTGTGTCTTGGTGGAAATGATGCAACAAAAAGCACCATTTAAAATTCAAACACGCCTTTTCTCCTTCATGTTGAAATAGACAACCTGCTCATTTCTGAGTTTCAGATCCTTTGTAATGAATTAACTATATAGCAGGTAAAGCCTAAAGTAGGTTAAAATTGTAAAATTTCAACAAAATACTACAGTCTAGCCTCAGCCCATGCATTGAGAAGCTGGCTGTGCTGAGCTAATCCACCACTGTGCTTGAACTTGGAGCCCGGTGGGCTTGGAAGCGGTGAGTCCGCTACCAGAGAGGCTGTGTTGACTCCAAGATGGAGAGAGAAATATGCAAAGAAAGGTAAGAAAAGAGGGTGTGAGAGAGCCAAGTCCCGATACCCAAACTCAGTGCTGCATGGATTTTCTCTGTAAATCTGTACAACTCACACCAGAATTTCGTAACATTTATAAAAACACCTACTCGTGCCTGCACGAGAGAAACTCAGTCAATGTTCTTACCCTGAAATAGTGTCATGATGGCCGTTCCCACCTAAATCTGTCATGGTGGAAAGGAACCGGTGCAGGGCGTGACAAGTGGCTTCTCATTGCCACTTTGCTTCCTAGACTGGGTTTCTGGGTGCCATGACCCTTCCTCCCACCTGTCTACAGTTCTTGTTGGGTCCCAGGCTCTGCACATTCCCAAGTTCAGGAACATAAAGATGAGAATCCCACATCGCAGTCTGTAGGAGTGATCTCAGTAGGACCTAGCTCTGCACGGTTTTTTTTGTCTTGGCAAGTGTTTCCCTGAGCGTTTGCTCCCCACTGGCCCCTGGAACTCCACCAGGACGCCCTTCCCTCACTCTGCTGTCACACGTGATCTCCCACAGCCTCCTTGGGCTGCAGAGCGTGCTCACAGCAGCCACTGGAGTTTGTGACCATCTCACCAATGTCCCCAGCACTCTGCAGCCTTGTAAGGGAGGAGGTAGCACCTTTTGTTTATCTTGTTCTGGTGCCCAGACGCAGAGCCTGGCCCTAATCCATACTAAGTGCTCTTGAAGAAATATTGCGTAAATGACGCCATTTATTCCTTCATGTGCTTCTTGTCAGGGGGCATGCTGGCTGGCTGCTGTCACATTTCGCTGCCAGCAGCCCACTAGTCACCTTGCACCCTGTGGTCTCCAGGCCACTGCGGAAGAGACTAAGTCACCCACACTGCTTAGGAGAGGCCCGGGAGAACTCTGCAGGCCCCCGAGGACGGGGCTGTGTCTCAGCAGAGGGCTTCTCCCGTGCCTGACTGCCCTGTCGTTGCGTGGCCCTGTCCATGTGAGGGGTGCTGTGGCATGCGGGGCTGCTCTACCAGGAATGGGCTACATGGCTTTAGGCCACCCACAGCCTCCTGCTCGCTGCCCCAGGGCTCAGTGTCTGCCAGGCTAGCAGCTCTGGGGCCACAGCCCAGGGGCAGTGGACGCCTGGGCAGCGCTGAGTGCTGACTGCGTGGACACCCTGGGAGGCTTCTGCCTGCCCACCTGCCCTTCCCACATGCACACTCAGCCTTGAACTTTCATCTTTGGAGGATAAACACGGCTCCCTTCAACATGTGATACCTTGTTGCTTTCAGACACGCCCTGATTTTCTTTCATGCCCAGGGACCCGTCCCCCCATGCTAGTTGGCACAGTTGGTGTCCCCTTTCTGTTGGTTCTAGGCAGAAGGCCGCGCCTCCCGGGCAGAAGGCCACACCTCCCCAGGTGCCTTGTGAAAAACTACGGCTCCCGGGATCCTCAGCATGACCAAAAACCTGACCAGCAAGTCCCTTGTCCACTACCACTACCTCCCCCCCATGACCTCTGCTGGCCTATAGGACAAGGACTCACTCCAAGGGGGTTTTATGACCCCTACTCTATTTAAGCCAGCCCCGGACTGAAATCGCCCCTTTTGTTCCTGCTCTCCCCTGGTTCCTGCGGCTCCCTGCTCCTGCTCTCCGCTCCCGCTCCCGCGTGCTCCAGCTCCCGTCCGTTCCCCGCGGTTTGTCCCCATCCCCTCCACGTGTTTCTTTGGTAATTCAATAAACCCCTTTCCTTTTCCTATACGACAGTTCGAGCCTCGGTCCCTTCCTGCAAATTCCGCTAACACTTTCCCCTGATTCCACATCAATCACGTCAGTGGCAAAGGCCTGACCAGGGTAGGGGGAGTGTGAACAGAACAGCTGCAAGCAAAACTCCCAGGTGGAGATGGCCTCGGTGAGGCAGCCCAGAGCGGCTCTGCTCCTGGTGAGTCACCCCCGCACCTGGTCCTGCCACAGGGGAGAGGTGGCAGGTACCCACAGGCTGGGGCTGTGCCCATTCACGTCCTCCTGGAACATCCAACCGGCTGCAGGAGCCATCTGAAGAAAGGTCAGCTTGCCAACAAGTCATCCCAAGGAGGGTCACGCGGTCCCACGTACCCCACTGCAGGTGGGGGGTTTCCGCCTGTGCTGCCTCCTGCCTGGAGCAGGAGCAGGCGAGACTCGGCCTTGCTTAAGGTATTTGCAATCATTCAATTGCTCATTTAAAGACACCGGGAGGGCTGGGGTTGTGGCTCAGCGGCAGAGCGCTCGCCTCGCACGTGCGCGGCCCGGGTTCGATCCTCAGCACCACGTAAACATAAATGCATTGCATTGTGTACAACTAAAGTAAATAAATAAATATTTAAAAAAATAAAAATAAAAGAAATAAAAACACTGGGAATCATGTCACCGGAGGCTCCCTGCGTGCCAGGAACCGCGCTGCACGCCGGGTGCCCAGTGTCCGCAGGGTTGCTCCTGCCCGGGTAGGGCCTGGCAGAAGTCCACCCGGTCACCAGGGAGAGGCAGGCTGGGACACTGCTCCTGAGCATCTCAGCAACCCCAACCCTTCCCCATATTAGATAGTCAAAAGAAAGACATGAACGAAGCAAGGAAAGAATAAAATGAAGGATGGAGGGACGGAGGGAGGGGGCCGAGTCGGTTGTCCAGGCTCGGGGCTGGGCATCATCAAACCTGTCCTGGACATAACAGAGCCGCAGTCTCAGACCCACACCCGACGGGATGTGGCTGTTGGCTAAGAACATGGAGGAACCTCAAGCCCTCGGGCGGTGTAGCAGGAAGGACGCTGGTCAGGGCAAGCTCCCTGACGCACGATGCTGGCCTCCAGCTTCCCTCCTCCGGTGGCGGTCCGTCCAGCGCAGCACCCTTGTCTGGAGACCTTGATTTTCACCCTGTGTACAGGTTAAATTGTGTTTCCCCCAGAGAGGAAATAGGTTCTGATCTCAACCTCCAATGTCTCGGAATGTTGCCTTATTTCATAGGGCATCGAGGCCAGGCACTGCCCGCACGAGGCATCTGGGCCCATCTGCTTCCAGGAGAAGAGGCAGAGCGGTGCTGGCCGTGTGGCCACTCCGGGCAGTGGCACAAGGAGCCACTGCACGAGGGTGACTCTGCCTGCGCTCGCAGCCACAGCCACAGCGGGATCCTGGGAGGCCTGTCCAGGGGCGACTGTGGTCGTGACGCTTGCCCAAGCCACAGCTGCCTCAGGAACAGTCAGTCCCCAGCCCAGAGCGTCAGCAGGCCCAGAGAGGGCAGGAGGAGCCAGGAGTGGGCGCTGAGCAGCCTGGGCAGGACGCCTCAGCCGCCAGTCAGGCTCAGGGTGGCAGCGGCTGAGAGGGCCTGAGGGACGGTGAGGCTGCGCCGCAGGTGTACAAGAGTGTCCGCCACAGACCGAGGCCCTTGTTTCCCGCACAAGGGCGCTATCCAGCAGCCACGTGCTGTTGTGCAGGCCAGAGTTTAAACTGTGCTACCTACCTGCTACCCAGAGGCCCAGCGCTGGGATCCAGCAAGCCAGGTCGGCCCTGGCCCCCAAAACCAGTCAGCAAAGGCCACAGTGAGACGTCTGGAGGAGCTCTGATCAGCAACAGCCTCAGCCTGTCCTCCGGGGCTGGCATGACTCTGAGCTTTATAGGAAGGGGGATGAGGGCCAGGGTTGAGGGCCTGCTCGCAGAGAGCTTCTCACAGCTGCCTAAGCAGGAGTCCTGGACCAGCTGTGATCTGTCCGTCACTCTCGCAGGGCTGGTCAGGCCTCGTCTCCCCAGGAGGGCTGCCATGGCCTGTCGGGGTGGGAGTTCCATCCCCGCACCAGGTATTTCTCCACCAGACCTCCTGGAACCAAAGGGGCGGCTCCAGGCAAAGGCGACTCCGGGCTTCAATCCTGCCTTTAGCCACACATTGGGCATCTACAGGAAAGTGAAGACTCGGTTCTTGCTACACTTGAACGTCCCCTTTGAGAGTGGCCAAGGGGCTACGCTGCTCACTGTGGCCTCCAGCTTCTCTCCTCACTGTGGCGAGCAGTGTCAAGGCCAGCACTTGTGCCCAGTCCTCTGAACTCAGAACATCGGCAGGTCGGCTGCAGGCTCGCCCACGTGTGACTCGGTCTGAACAGGTGCCGGGACCCCTCCAGGGTGTGAAGAGCAAGACCACGCTCGCGGGCTCCTACACTGGACTTGGGACAACTTCCACAGTGGTTCTCCAGCCGTGCCACCTCCAGATGAACCAGAGAGATTGCCTCACTGAGCAAGGGCCAGGGGTGTTTCCCAAGGTCAGCTCTGTCCTGGCTTTGAGAACTGTGAGGGTCTAGTCCCCAGCGCTGCGTGGGGCTGAGTGTACTAACGGAGCTGGGCTGGGTCCAGGGTGCATGGCTTGGACGACACCATCCTGCCCACATCAAAGCCACCTCTCCTCTGGGGCGCCAGCGCCAGGCTTGGCTCCAGCCCAGGGGTGGATGGCCAGGGCCAAGTGAAGCAAACCCGCCCCAGCCGTTAGGAACCAACTCCAGACCCTGTGGATGCGGGTTTCAGAGGAGGCTCCAGGAGGCAGCAGATTGCCTGGCCCTTCCTGCCTCTTCTCAACAAAACACCACAACGTGGGTGATTTAAAAGCTATTCAAGTTCAATGCTCACAGTCCTGGAGGCTGGGAGGTCAAGGTCAAGGCGCAGCAGCTTCAGGTCCTGGAGGGCTGGGTCTCTGCTTCCATGACGGCGGTGGCGATGGCGCCTCCAGAGCCGAGACCCCGCAGCAGAAGAGGGAGGGAAAGCGCGCACTGTGCGGAGTCCCTTTCACAGGAGTCTTGGTCCCAGGTTCAGGGGCAGAGCGCTCAGGACTGCCTGCCGTCACCACCACACTGGCCAACAAGTCCCAACGCTGACCAGAGCAGAGCTCTACGGTCACCTCGATAAGCTTACTAAGCACAGGGGACAAGAAGCCTTCCTGAGGCTGGAGTTCAACACCACGAGAGTGGACAGCACTCGATGGACAGTGCGTCTTGCTGGGTCTGGAGTCTCCCCCACACACGTACTCGAATTCTGAGCTACTGTGTGGAGCGAGTGTCCAGCTTCCCTCCAGTCCATCTTCCAGGTCAAAAGCTAAAATTTGGTGCAGATCACAGGTCAGTAGCCTGGGCAGGAGTCCAGGAAACTGTGCTGGTGGGGAGGGTACACTGAGGCACACCCTGGCTTCTGGCCTGGTCACACGCTGGCCCCTCCCAGCCTCTCCCAGCCAGGTCCTCCTGCACCGACCCCACTTCACCCTCCTCCACCTCCCATCCACACCCCTGGTCCCACCCACAGACCCTGTAGCCACGCCCCAACCAGCATCTCGGCCCACCCACCTCCACACCCAACCACACCTCTCAACCACCTTGGACATCTTGGTTCCCATCCTCTGCGCTGGAAGGTCCTCAAAGGCCCAAGTAGTGAGAGTGACACCTGAGCAGACTTCCAGTTCCTTCTCAGTGACAGGATGGGCACTGCCGACCAGTTCAGGCACACAGCCCCTGCCCAGGCCACCCGAGACTGTCTAGATGGAGCTGAGCCTAGACCACGCCACGCGGCTGCAGCTCTGGGAAGGTGCGACTCCTGACCAGACCCAGGCCCCTGGACTCCCAGGCACACCTGGCCCTTGAGCAGGAGCATGGCCCACGGCAAGCGGGCAGCACCCGGTGGCCACAGGGAAGCTGGTGGAGCTGCAGAGAGCCATGCCAGCAGAGCGCGTGGCTGACCGTGGCTTTCCAGTGTGTCCTCTGCAGAGGTGAAGCCAGCGTTTCTTTCTCCCAGTGTCCTGGCTGTGGGTTGATTAATAGTTTAAACTAACTCTAGTGTCTTCTCATTGTGGAGACTTTAAATGCTCCAAATTTTCAAGGATGACATTGAGTCATAATTGTCATTACCAATATATAATTTTCTTTTTTAAAAAATCGGTGACCTCTACTGTTGCTGCCTGAAGCGATGGCCGCTTGGAGCAACGGAGCCGCGGGAAGAAGTTCAGAGGCAAACTGGAGACAAACAGCTTTTTATTTTGATAACTTTTTTCTCTGGTTCTAACAACGACTAACACACGCCACACACACCACCAAAATAGCGCTGACCCGATCAGCAATCTCGGCCAAGTCACTCGAGATCCCGGGCCAAGTCCCGTGAGACTACGGAAGGCGACAATGCCCAAATCCTTATGGCCCATAGTCAACCGCAATTTAAGCCATCTCCCCAAACAGGGCTCCTACACTCTACCCAACAAGATGCCCACATCCTGATCTCTGGGACCTGTGAATGTCACTTTGTCCCCCCAGTGCTGGGGATGGAATCTGGGCCTGGGCCCTGCAGTGGGAGGTGTCCTGCCCGTGCCGTGGACTCATCTCTATGATGCCAGTGTGAGCCTCTGGCCTCCAGTCGGGGAGAAGAGCTTGCATTGCCCAAGCCCCCCAATTTGTGGTGACTTTTTCACAGTAGCCACAAGATAGGAATGCCCACGATGAGTGCTGCTGTGTCCTTCCAGAGCACCAGGTTCTTATTCCCAGCCAGGCCCTCCAGGGCCACAGCCAGGGGGCAAGCTCAGAAAGCACATTTTCTTTATCCCAAAGCCTTTTTAAGCCCAATCTGTGAATCTCACGACATTAAGACCCATCATGTAATTTCTCAGAGAATACTTTTTGCTTGTAAATCTCTGAGAACAAAAAAATTCTCATGTTCTCACCACAAAGATTATTCAAGGTAGTGGATCTGAAATTGTTTTATAAACTGTGTCTAAAACACTTGCAAATGCAAATTGACACAGAGCTGGCGAGTCCAAAGAGAATTCTGTTCTCCATTAGTGGATGGCAAATTTCAAAGATTACAATAATGAGGTCACTCATTATTTTGCATCTCTAAAGTGTATCATTATAATCATCAACTTCAGAAGCAGCAGCAAGAAGCAAGAACCTTTTTATCTCTGAAGTAGCCCCGAAAAAAAAAAAAAAAAAAAAGGATTTTACAATTTTGCATAAAAATAACAGAAATGCTCTGGAGAAGTGACTTAGGCACAATGCATGACCCTTCTGTGACCAAAAGGTCATAAATAGAAATGCACATGCGTGTTCTAAAGTCGCTGTCACCCTCCCACGATGTGGCCCTCACCAGTCTTTCTGAGAGGCTTCAGTACTACACCACTGATCCTGAAGTTTTCTCATTACAAATTAATTTTGTTATATCGGTGGTCTCTCAGGACATCCAAACCCTCATAATCCAGACGAACAGCTGACATGAGGACTCTGCCACCAGGACACGGTTCCCCCTGGCAAAGTGGAGAGGTGGGACGCGGGCCACGCGAGCCACTGCGATGAGCTGGTTCCTGTGGGAGCTGGTCCCCAGGGGCTCGTGCCGCGGCTGTGTTCTGCAGCTGGTCTGTTCACGGATTTCTGTGCACTGTTTTAAAGTAAGAGCAATGGGAGAAGAGAGAGCTCCGTGTCAAGCACGTTCCTTGGAAGTTCAGGCGTCCCTGCAATCGCTCCTGTCAAGCACTTCCTTTTGTCTCGGATGCTCCTGCCAGTTCAATTTATTTCCAGGACTCACAGGGGACCGAGATGGTTTGGGGGCATCATTGCCATTACATTATCATCCACCTTTCCCGGCATGCACAGAGAGGAGCGGTGATGAATTCCGTTACCCTGAGCTGCGTTTCCCTGTTAACATTCCCTCTGCACCTGGGGTTTTCATACGGCTGGGAGGAGCCCCTCTAGCCAGAGACCCCAAGAAAATATGGGTCACAGAACAAAGAAGATGTTTTTGATTCATGCAACAGGCAGAGGTGCGTGGTCCCCGCTGGTGGCCGTGCTGCCTAGGCAGCCACCAGGGGCCAGCAACAGACCGTGTGGCTTCGGGGGTGCCCCAGTGTGTCCTTCCCGCCCGTGGGAGCAGTTTCCTCCTAGGCGAGAGATTAGAACTCACTTACCCCTCTGCTGTGGGCTGAGTGATGTCCCCAGATGTCCAATCCTAGCCCCTCTCAGAATGTGAATGTATTTGGAGGTAGGGTCTTTAAAGAGGCGGCTAAGTTAAAATGAGGGCATCATGTCCTTCTAAGAAGAGGAGGTCAGGACACAGAGGACAACCACCTAGGACACACGGAGAAGACAGCCACCTGTGAGCATGGGAGAGAAGCTTCAGGGCCAGCCAGCCTGGCAGCACCTTGCTCTTGGGCTGCCGGCCTCTGGAACTGTGAGAAGTAAACCTGTTGTCACGCCGCTCAGCCTGAGCGACTTGGTGGCCCAGCAAAGCGACTCGCGCTCTGCCCACAGGTCACAACCAGCTCTGAGTGAGGCTGGGAAACCCCGCTCCTGTACTGCAAGGAGGAAGGGGCTGTGTCGGTGGGTGGATGGACAGCCCAGCTGGGTGGTCTGTGGCTAAGAGCCTGCGGCCACCATGACAGTCTGGTTGGCAAGTGCCCTGGTGGCAGCACCGTCTGTGGCTTGGTAGTGGAGAATCTGGGGGTGTAAAACGTGGCCTCAGAAACTGGCTCCTTAGACAAAGAACAAACGAGGCACCATGGGAACGAGGAGGAAAGAGCTGGAGACCGTGCTGCCCCTGTGCCCCGGGTGGGCATGGCAGGCTGCACTGTGGGCCTGGGTGGATGGGAGGCCAGGGTGCCTACTAGGCAGGGCGACCTGTGGGCATCTGGGCACTGGTTGCGGTGTCTGGACTCCGGCTCTGACTCCCTGGGCCCTGTGGGTTTTCCTGGCCACCCCTGGACACTCCTTCTGCTTCAACTAAGCAGAGTGTCGCTGTTGCTTACTACCAAGACCGCTGGCCACGGAAGAGATCTGCTCACCTGCAAATGCGGACCTCCTCGAGGACAGACTGGAATCGGGTGTGGGTAGCCTGATGGGAACTCCAGCTGACCAGGCTCCTTCCTTCAGCCCGTGGGCTCTCCACACCAGCTGCCTGGGTCCAACACTCCTCTGCGCCTGAAGTTTGCCGAGGGCTCATTGGAGGGGAAGCAGGGCCTGGCGGTGATGAGGATCAACAATGGAACAGAGCTTCTGGCGGTGGGGCGGAGGGGCAGACGCTAAGAGGAAGTCTGTGATACCCGTGGAGCTGTAGGCCCGAGGAGCTCCCAGCTAGGGCCCAGGAGTGAGAACCCAGGACGGGGAAGAGGGAAGGGAGAGTGTGTGCTAAGGAGACGGGAGGCGCAGGGTCACGAAGGCTCCCGAAAGACTCGCCAACCAGCAGCCCCGACGTGACAAACCTGGAGAAGGGCAGACCTGGCTTTCCATCCTTAAGTGACCAAGTGACCGGAGCCACCTACCTGCAGGGGTGCAGGCCACGTTGGTCACTACCTCTCCCATGTCCGTGAGTGTCTACTGTCCCTGAAAGATACTTGCTGCATACTTAAGGTCAGCACGGCTCCGAGGCCAGGGAGCAGGGTAGAGTGCAGAGGCCAGCAGGCGGCCCCAGCTGGTGTGTCCCACAGGGCCAGCGGCAGGGGGGATCTGGACCCAGCCCGTTTCTCACTGCAGGGATCCCTTCAAGACGTCCCACACAGGATCAGCACCGCTGCTCAGGATGTGACCCTGGCAGGTGGGCACTGGCAGGAGGGAGGGAACAGGCCGTTGGGGGAGTGGTGGGCAGAAGACGCAGACCCACCGTGGGAGAGAACGGAGTCTCCCACGGGCACGCGCCTCCTCCGTGCCTGCCTCCTGACCCACGCGCCCTGCCGCCTCGGAGCTCTGCGCTGGGCCGTCATCTGATGGTGAGGCTGCGGGGTGTGTCTGTGCCAGTCTGCTGTCCCCGAAGGCCTGGTGCATGCCCTCTTCTTTGGCCAGTGGTGAGCACTAATGGGCCAGTGAGCTAACATGCTGTCGGGGACGGTTCCCCAGGGGTCTCTCGAGCATCTGCACATTCTGGGAGCAGGGACGCTGGTCCCCTGTCCCAGAGCTTCTCACCAAGTAGCACGGACACAGAAGGGCCCTGGAGCCTCAGACAGAGATCCCAGCCCTGATCCTGAGCCTCCACTTCCGTGACAGAGCCCACGGCGAACGCAGGGGTCCTGTGGGAGCTGGGGCTGGGGGAGGAGAGGGGGAAATGCCGGTCCCGACCGCGGCTGTTGCTGGGAGTGACGCACCGTCCTCGCCGCAGGCCTGGAGTCCCGTGGCTTCTGCCCGCACCCACAGGACGCCGCAGCCTCCCTCATTAGCTTGCAAGCACAGTGCAATGGCAGTCCTTCCACAGTCCTTGACACAGTTTTTAACTTGTTGTTAATATACAAAAAGGACAGTATAAGCAAGAATTGTAATCTACTTAAAGGAGCTGGAGTCTCACATGGTTCCTTTAAGGAGTGAGACTCCACTTTAAGTGGAGTTTTGTCCGGGGTTGCCCCGTCTCCTTGCTCCTGTCCATTACAGCAGGGAGCCCACCTGGACAGGAAGCCGAGCTCTCCTGCCTGTGTCCAAAGCCTGAGCTGTCAGCACGGGGTCCTGCGCCTCTCCCTGAGCCCCAGCTCTCCAGGGCACCATGCCGAGAAGGCCAATGAGTGGCACCAGATCAGTGGCGCGGCCAGCTCCCCACGCAAGGTCCCACTGTGTTCTCAGCACATCTCTGTAAAGCTGGGCGATCTTCTTCCTTCCTTTCTCCCTCTCTCTCTCTTTCCAGGGCTGGGGGTGGAGTCTGGGGAGGCAAGCACCCCACCACTGAACTGCACCCCCAGCCTGTGAGCCTGGTATTCTTGTCCCCGCGCTGCAGGTAAAGAGAGCTCAGTGAGGTCACAGTCCCATGCTGGGAAATGGCACAGGGGGCAAGCACAGGTGCCAGGGGTAACTCGACACGTCCACATTCATCAGAAGCCCGGGAGCAGCTGAGGAAGGGACAGGCCTGGCGACACCCACCCTGTGCTGTGGACATGCAGCAACTCGGACAAGCAGAGCTGTTTACGTGGCCTTGGGGCACCTGGCTCCTGTTTGTGGTGGCACAGGTGTGGAGAAGGGCGGGGGGCAGCAGAAGGCCAGCCTGTCATTTCTCGTGTCCTTTTGGGCACGGCTGCCTTTGGACAGGTGTGTGGCTCCCAGGGTGAGGAGCTGGGGCTGCACCTGCCAGCGGCTGGTCCTGCCAGTGCACAGCCCAGTGGGCTCTTGAGCTGACAGGTGGCCCAGGGGTGGCACCCGCCTGGGACCGACGGGCCCACAGAGCCCTTTGTGAAGTCTCACGCCTAAAGCAGCCACTCCCCTGTTCGCCTCTCCTTCCTTCCCTCTCCGCCACGCAACTTCTTTTCCTCTCTCTCCTTTTCTGAGGTGAGCTGGATCGTGCCCCCCAGTCCTCCCCTGTGGTATCTCAGGAAGTGACTATGTGAAAATGGAGTCGCTGAAGACGTGGTGGCTAAGATGAGGCCACGCTGGAGTTGAAGGGCCCTCGACACGGTGGGCCTGGTGACCTTGTAGGAGAGGAGACGCAGGCCGAGCAGGAGGGCTGCAGAGACGGCCGGCAGGGAGGGGCCGCGGGCCGATGCGGTGGGAGACGGGAGACCGCGCCGCAGCCCACACAGGCCCAGGACGGCCGGCACCCTCAGGAGCCACGAGAGAATGTTCTAGATGATCCCTCGAGACCCCAGGGAAGAACAACCTGCTGGCACCTTGATCCTGCCCTTGGCCTCCTGGACTGGGAGAGGACGCGCTCCTGCCATAAGCCACCCTGTCCCCCTGCTGTTCCCTTTTCCTTTCCAGTCCCTTCTCTGTCCTCTCCCTTCTCCCCATCTCCTCCAACTCCCCTCCCTCTCCAAGAAACATGTTCCCGTCCCAGCATCAAGGGAGTGTCGTGGCTGGTGCGTGCCCCCCTCTGGGGTTCTCTGGGCTCCCAGTGACTGGAGGTAAGAGCAGCCCAGCCAGTGCGCTTCCCTGGGGCCGTAAGCGTGGCTCTGGGGCTGAGGGACAGGACCATGGAGGGATTCCAGCTTTCTGTCCCACGTCCGTGGCTGCTTTATTCACCGGGTTCAGTTTTTAGGTCAGTCAGGTGGGGCTGGGAGCAAGGCCTGGCCTCTGTGCGGGGTCTTTTTACATGGTGATGATATGGTGGGGTGGTGGTAGCACCCTGCCCCCACCCACTGATGCCACAGCCCTCAACCAAAATGTCTCTAGATACCATCCAATGTCCTGGGGCAAAGTCACAGGAACACGGGACAAGAGGCGGCCAGCCTTGCCACCCGTCTCTTCTGCCTGGCACACAGCACGCACGCACTCAGCCAGCCGCAGCCGGGGCCTTTGTGTGTGGCCTCCCTGCCTCCCTGCCTCCCCTGAAGCTGCCAGGCAGCCTGCCCTCCCGCCAACTCCAGGGCCGCCTCACTCAACACTCCCGAAAGATGCGCCTGTTGGTCTGCACCTCCCTCCTGCCTCACAGTGAGACGGCAGCCCCGAACCCTCAGGGCCACCTGGGCACACCAGCGTGGCGTGACACCCGGTAACAGCATTGCTGCCCCAAGGGACTGCAGAGGTGGCGGGTTTGTTGCTGCATTTTTAATTCTTACTTTTTAGGCCAAAGATAACATTATGTTTCAATCCTTTTTAAAATGTTCCCCATTTTAAACATTTTCTGCTGGCGACATCCTCCTGACGTGGGGCTTTGGGCTGTCGTGTTCAAGTTTCCCTGTGACGATTTGTGCTACACTGGGGACGAGGATGTCCTGTCCTCCCCTCTCTCCATCCCACCGCTCTTCCCTCCACTCAACGCCAGAATGAGCCCACGCGGCGGGCTGCTGACCTGGGCCAGCAGCTCCGAGGATCGCACCCCAGGCTCTGCTGTCAGGAGAGGGGACGGCCAATGGCCCTGGGTTTCCCCAACCTTCCCTGCGACTTCCAGTAAACGGCACCAGCGCCCCCTGGTGGCCACCAGGGCCTCATCCCCCAGCCCATCCTCCTCTCCCTTCCCCCAGAGAGGCCCTGCCTTAAGGATACCTGGGGGCAAGAGATTCGTAACAGATAACTCCCAGTGGGAGTTTTGATGCTGGAAAAATTGTGTGTTGCCTATTCTCTGTCTGCAAGATGAGCAGGAACTGGACGGACCCGTGGGCAATTTCTCCCCAGTGCTGGGGCGTGGGGCTCGTGGTCCAGAGTGCTGGCAAGGAAGCCTGGGGAGGAAGTGACACGTCCGTGGCCAAGACACCACCAGCGGGTCGCCGTCCCCAGCGCCCTCGGGATGGGTTGCTCTCCAGCCCTGGCTCACAGGCCTGCTTCGTCCGCAGCCCTCCTGGTACCCAGGGAGACTTGCCAGTGCCACCGCAGGACCTTGGGACAGCAAGTTCTTGCTTCTGCCCTGAGTTGAGAGACTTTGCAGAAGGAACTGAGGCCCTGGGCCGTGGATTGGGTGGCCCTGTGCAGGGAAAGGGTGCGAGTGCGCGCCTGCCCCAGGCTCCGCGCTACAGGGCTCGCCTGCCTTCCTGAGGCTCCCTGCAGCCCCCGCTGCCCGGCCTCTGCAGAGATGGGCCCCCCACCAATTCCCAGCTGCTGCAGCCTGCTGTCAAAACCTCGGGCAGAGCAGAGACTTACACACGACAATTTGAAGCCATCCAGGTAGGAAGCTCTGCCCTTGGGGCCCAGGTAAAAATTACAGCAGCTGCTGCTGCTCTGTCAGAACGGATTTGTCAACGAGTCACCTCAGGAGCAGGCGAGGAGGCGGGGACAGGCACTTTCTGTTTTCATTTGTGGGGTAAACAGCTGGAAAATAATACCAGCAAGGGGAGGAGAAGGCCGGGTCCTCCTGCGTGAAGGCGGTGGGACACAGCCCCGCGCCGCAATCTTAGCTATCTCCCCAAACAGGGCTCCTGCATTTCCCCCCTTTTGTTTTAAAAGAGGGGATGCTCTAGGACGTCTATATGCAACCAACATTCTTACCCGTCATCGGATAATCAAGGCTGTGACCTTGACTCCTGTCTTAGGTTGATATGTCGGCCACATGAGACTGTCCCGTGCAACTGTGCCTGTCTTAGGTTGTCGGGTGCAAGTTCCTTGCAGGAGCCCTGTTTGGGGAGATAGCTAAGATTGCGGTTGACTATGGGCCATAGACATTTTTGGGCATTTCCGCCTTCTGTAGTCTCACGGGACTTGGCCTGGGATCTCGCAGGACTTGGCCCAGGATCTCGAGAGATTTGAGCAGTGACTCAGCAGATTGAGCGAGCTCCATTCCTGCTCGGGTGCATGGGAAGAGACCAGAGGGAGAAAGGACAGGGTTATCGCTATTGTATAGATATATTGTAGTTTCTTGTAAGAGTAGGTGCCTTGGTTTCTTGTGAGAGTGTGTATGTGGTGCTAGAAATTACAAGAGACAGAGACAGAAAGATTAAAGAATTTTTTTTCGTCTCCATCCTGTCTCCGGACTCCTTCCTGCGGCGCCGCCGTTCCGGGCTGCAATCCCTTTCCGGCGACAACAACACTGAGTATCCTCCAACAGCACACGGGACAGTCCCCCAGCCAGCCTCGGTCTACAGCATCACTAGCACAGGGCGAGGGACTGGCTTGCCCTCCCCTCTGTCTCAGAGCCTCCAGCTCAACTCTGGGGCTCAATCCACAAGCACCAAGTTCTGTGTATCCATCGTTATAAATATATTCAAGTATGCTATCACTTTATTTTTGTTTCATATCCTTAAGATAGAGCCAGGCGCGGTGGCGCATGCCTGTCATCCCAGCACTTGGGAGCTGAGGCAGGAGGATCTCGAGTTCAAAGCCAGCCTCAGCAATGGCAAGGCACTTATCAACTCAGTGAGACCCTGTCTCTAATAAAATACAAAAAAAAAGGCTGGGGATGTGGCTCAGTGGTCGAGTGCCCCTGAGTTCAATCCCCGATACCAAAAAAAAAAAAATAATAATAATAATAATATTCACAAAATAAGCACGATTTTAAAAGTAGTATTTCACCAACTTCCGGTGAAACATGGTGGGTCCCTGCCGGCCTCCACCCGGCCTTAATGCACTCCTGTGGCTGTCACGACTCGTGAGCTGTGGCTTCCCAGGTCTCCTTCATACTTACAAACAATGTATCTTTGGGATCCCCAGAATTTATGTTGAAGGCCTAACCCCAGGACCTTCGAAGGTGGCCTTATTTGGAGATAGTGTCACCACAGATGTGATGGTCAGAAGAGGGCCCCTGAGAATGTGAGCCCCAGGTCTCGTGTGACGGTGCCCCTGCAGACACAGCAGGCACGAGGGGAGAGGCTGTGCGTGGGTCAGAGTGGCCCTGCCACAGTCAGGGAGCCACCCGGAGCTGGAGGGCGGCCAGGCCAGTCCCTCCCTGGTGCTCAGGCGCTGCAAGGCCTGCTGACAGCAGCGGGGACAGGACTGTGGGTGCCTTGTCACAGCAGTCCAGGAAACACACGGCCACCCTGATTTGGAGGCCCGTCGCATACGTTCAGGCTCTGGCCCGGCTTCCCCAGGTCTCTTGTCCACAGGGGGCCGTGGTCGGAGGAAGAAGACAGGGCAGTGACATCGCGGGAAGGGCTGGCAGGCCTGAGGGGGCCTGGGCACCAGGGAGCAGGCAAGGACTGAGCAGGGACCCGGGGCTGGCAGCATAGCCCGGCCTGGGCTCGCCAGGGGTCCACACGGCTTCAGGCCCTGGCCACAGCCAGGTGACACCTCCCATCCACTCCAGGAAGAGCCGCCGCAGCACTGCCTGGCCTGGGACAGCTCTGTGTGGTGGGACAAGAGGCAGAGGCCCCGGGCAGGCTTGTGCCCGGGGGGAGCTCTTCCCGTCCCAGCTGGCGGGGTCCGTGCAGCTGTCTGAGTGCTTGGGGCTGTGGTGGAGACGGCTGCTTGTCCCTGGCCACCCCCTTGCCCTTAGAACTTTCTAGAACCCCAGGCTCCCCCGTGAAGGACCATGCTCCCCAGCTCTCGGCAGCTAAGGGACCTGTGATTAGGTGGCCCAGGACACCAGCTGCACTGACCTGAAGAGTGGCTTCCTGTGTTTATGAGGCAGTGCCTGGGTCCCCGTGTTCTGCCCCGTGTGTGGGACCCTGACACCCAGAGACCCTGCCAGGCAGCTCAGAATGAGGGGTGCCTTGTGTCCCCGGACAGTATGAGGGGCGAGGGCACCTGCACCCAGTGTTCAATGGAATAGCAGTAGTGCATGTTCCCCGGCACCACCGTGCCCAGAGGGAAGCCGGCCACACTCCCCTGCTCTCTCCACGAGCGCCCGCGAGATGTGCCGTCGTGATCCCCGGTCTCAGACGAGGACCTGAGGCTCGGGGCAATCAGCTGCTCTTCTGGGAAGTGGCAGAGGTTTTCACTGGATGACCTAGGGACAGTGACTGCTCTGTGTCCCCAGCTGTCCCAGTCCTTCCTTCCTTCCTTGAGCATCAGATGACACAAACACCAGCTGCTCTGAGGTCCAGACCAGCCCGTGAGTGCAGCTCCTCTAGCCTCACCCTCCGTGGAGGAGGGAGCAGGGTGGCCAGACCCGCCCCCGCACTCCAGGATGCCCTCTTGGGCACCCAGCGGGGCCTCCTCCAACCTCCAGGAGGATGGGGAAGCCAACGTGAAGACCCCGGCTAGTGCAGGCTTCCGTGGACAGTGCGCGTGTGAGTCTCCTGGGCGTAGGTGTCTTCTTCACCCCAGTAGCTGGGAGGAAAGCGTTCCCCTCCACAAAGGCAGAGTACCCGTGTTTTCCCATTAAGAGGGTCTGAACAGAGATCAGAGCAGGTGTGGCATTGTCATTTAATTTGTCTCTGTGCCACCTTTCAGGTTGCAAGGGCCTCCTGGGCCTCGGGAGGAACTGGTGATACGCCTTAGGCACGTCAGCGTTTTGGCAGTCTAAAAGCAATGAACCAGCAGAACTGCTCCACCACAAAGACATCACTGCCACGGACGCAGGGACAAGGGGGCAGGGAGTGCCACTTGTGTGGCTTTGTTTCCGGACGCAGATCTGTGCAGGGGACGCAGCGCCAACACCATTGTTCAAAAGATGTCCGGGTGCAAAAGCAGGCCCTCGACTTTGGGAATCCTCGGGAGCAGGTGGCAAGCTGGTTTCCCTGGGACCCTCCAGCCACGGTCCGCCTGGCTCCCAGCTCTGGACCCGGAGAACCTGAGGCTGCACCCCTTGTCCTGACCAAGCCATCTGGTCCACGTGGCCTGCCACTGCCTGCAGGAGCCCTGGGGAAGCCTGTGGGCCAGTGGGCGGGGCCCGTCCTAGAGCTGGGCGCCACCTCCTGAGGGGAGGGGAGGACACCGACTTCAGGATCGGGGGCAGCTGGCGAGGGGTGGGACGCTCCGGGAACGGCACGGGGACACCCCCTGCATTGCACGCGGATTCTGAGTGAGAGGCAGCCCCCACGGTGTGCTAGGTGCTAATGAGGAGTGGTCCGATTGCCGTGGGATGATGTTTTAAAGAACCATGTGACAAACAGAAGAAGACAGGGAAGCATGCGTTTTAAAACCCGCTCCCTCTATGTAATCATTCTGCAAGGCCTTGACCGCTGCGCAGCTCGAAAGGCAGTCAATCAGCAGTTCTTTCTGGTGGCCAGTGACCCTGGTGCTCTTGGCCCTGGGATCACCGTCTGCAATCGCCAGTCCCAGCTGTCAGTGAGGACACACACCAACTGACCGAGTGAGGACAGGCAACCCGGGCTGACAATCAGAGGTCTGGCTGTGTGTCCCCACTCCTGTTGTCGCCGGAAAGGGATTGCAGCCTGGAACGGCAGTGCCGCGGGAAGGAGTCCGGAGACAGGATGGAGACGAAAATATTCTTTAATCTTTCTGTCTCTGTCTCTTGTAATTTCTAACACCACATACACACTCTCACAAGAAACCAAGGCACCTACTCTTACAAGAAACTACAATATATCTATACAATAGCGATAACCCTGTCCTTTCTCTCTCTGGTCTCTTCCCATGCGCCCGAGCAGGAATGGCGCTAGCTCGATCTGCTGAGTCACCCGCTCAAATCTCTCGAGATCCTGGACCAAGTCCCGCGAGATCCCAGGCCAAGTCCCGTGAGACTACGGAAGGCGGAAATGCCCAAAAATGTCTATGGCCCATAGTCAACCGCAATCTTAGCTATCTCCCCAAACAGGGCTCCTGCATTTCCCCCTTTTGTTTTAAAAGAGGGGATGCTCTAGGACGTCTATGTGCAACCAACATTCTTACCCGTCATCGGATAATCAAGGCTGTGCCCTTGACTCCTGTCTTAGGTTGATATGTCGGCCACATGAGACTATCCCGTGCGACTGTGCCTGTCTTAGGTTGTCCCCCTCTGGGGATCTTACCCGTCATTGGCTAACCAGCCATCCAATGGAGCCCTTTAGGATCGACTGTGTAAGATGACTAACAGCCGTCCAATTGTGGGGAGATGCTGCGGCTTTAAGGCGACAAGCCTTTTGGTGACGAGCCAAATTGCATAGCATATCAAATTCTTTAAACAAATCAGCTGCCCTAAGTTCTATCAAGTAACACACTGAGTTCTCTAAACAAATACCCCCAAGGTACTTACTGTCCCATGTGCACACTCCATTGATGGTTCCCTGACCAAATTAAACAGATGTTCTATTGTGTCATGGGGGCCCAGTCAAAGCACGCACACGTGCGCACACACACACACACACACGCAACTTGTGGATTAGAACACACGCACACTATTGTTTCACACGCTGACATTGCTGTTAGTGCCCAGCCTGATGCTGTCAGGAGTTCAAGGATAGGACAGAAAGTTGAGATGCATGAGGGGCTGCTTCCGGCCTGTGCTGGGCCCAGGACCATCCTCCCACAACCTCTCCAGGAAGGAGGCCATGGAGCAGTGAGGTGGAGGCTCACCACAGCCAGAGAGGCACAGAGCAAGGTGACAGACAGAAGGAACGCATCGCAACACCCAGGGCAGCATGGCCAGCTCCATCCGCTCCTGCCCGATGGGCTGCTCCAACACCAACACCTTCCCCACAAACACCTGCCCCAGGCCCTGTGTCACCCGCAGTGACCCATGCTGCACCCCTACGGAGGCAGGAGCAGGAGCTGTGACATTCAGTCATGTGCTTAGGGCAGTTCCCCAGGCAAATCCTGGGCATGCAGACGGCTTGCATCTGTCCCTCAAGTGACAGGTGAGGCTGGCAGTGCCCGGGTGATGCTCACAGTGCGGTGGCCCACCACCAGCCCACAGGAGGGAGACAGGGACGTGCCTCTAAGTGGCTGTGGTCCCCAACACAGCGACCACGGGTCTGCATGGGGTCGAGGCGACCCTCGGACCACAGGACAGCCTGGGAAGAGGGGAGGAGCTGGGGCACCCCCTCAGTGCTCCCCTGAAGGGCTGCGGCAGGCAGGCCTGGGTGCCAGCTGGCCTGTGCTTTGGAAATGCAGGTGGATTTGCTTCCAGAGCATCCTTCCTCGATGCTGTCAGACAGCCTTCTCCTCCGAGTCCAGAACACCAGCCTCTGGGCCACAGGAGGAGGGAGACACGGGCAGCGCCTGGTCACGTGCAGCCACGCGGGGCTGCTCATCTCGGGCTTCCTGGAGCCTTCGGTGAGGCTCCCTGAGCACTGGACCTCCGGGAGGCCGTGGCTGCGGGCCTGCCCCAGACCACCTCGGCCATGGGCCTGCCCCAGACCACCTCGGCCACGGGCCTGCCCCAGACCACCTCGGCCATGGCCTGCCCCAGACCACCTCGGCCCCTGCCCCTCTTTCTGCAGGGCGTGACAGTGACAGCGAGCAAGATCAGCAGTCCGGCAGCTGCGGCTCCTGCTAGCGGGAAGGTTTCCTGGGGCTCTGATGAGCCACTTGCTTGGGGGGTGGCAATTAGACCCTGGGAGATGAGTCTCCGCTTTAAATGGCCGTTGGGATCATTGTGATGAGGCCTGAGAGACACAGGGACGCTGCCACGTGCCCCTCTCACAGCCAGCGCCTGCTGACGGGAGGGAGAAAGCACGGAAGAAGGCAGGGAGGGCAGGGCCCAGGAAGGGCAGGCGAGGCCGCTGCCTGCAGCTCTCGGCCACAGCCTCCTGCTCCGTCCCCTGCCTGGCCTCTCTCCTGGAGCCCAGGGCAGCCCTGCTGCGGGCCTCTCCTCCTGACTCCAGGCCACGTTCTCCAGGCAGATGTGCAGCCAGGCCCTGCCGCCCCGCAGGGAGCCTGACACATCTCTAAGCTGTTCCGCTTTCAAGGTCACCGGCTCCAGCTCTCCGCAGCTCCGCGCAAGGCAGGCAGCAGCGAGCCGCGGGCAGATGGCGAGCAGTGTCACGTCCTCCGGGCACCAGGCCGACGCACAGGACCCCACGGTCTCTGCACCATGGGTACCCAGCCCCCATGACACGGTGACACTCACCAGTGAGTGGAGCTTTGCAAATAAAAGAAGCCACCCACACATCCCCAAGCCGCCACCTCCTGTGCCCACCCCCGTGCAGAGGCTGGGCTCTGCTTCTGCGTCCCGTGTCGTCCTCAGCCTCAGCACCACCGGTGACACCGGGTGACCCTCGGATGGCGGGTGCCCCCATACTGCAGCCCGCAGCCCGCTCGGCACGGCTCTGGAGGAAGCGCTGGCCTGCTGTTCCTTCCAGCCCCTGGCTGGGACGCTGGACGCCATAGAGAGCTCCCTGGCCGGGCAGAGGGCCTTCTGCTGGGCTCCTGGAGCAATGGGCAGCAGGACGCGCCTGCCCTGCACCAGCTCGCCCTGCAGAGCCAGACCTCCGCCAGGCCCCGGAGGCTGGCCTCCCCTCCTGGCCGCTCAGGGCCAGGTGCCAGCACTAGCAACCACCTCTGGGCCGAGAGTCACCGAGGTTATTCAACTGGTCTGTCCTGAACTGGCTGCCCTGCCCTGCCTGGTCTGTCCCACGGAACCCCAAAAGGCTGTGGCCTCACCCTTCCCATGGCCCCTGCCTCTTCCTCTTGAGTGTGCTGGTGGTGTCCTCGGAGCCCTGTGTGCTGTGTCTCTAGGACGGAGAAGGTGATAGATTTCTGCCTTCCAAGACTCCTCTGTCTCTGTGGCTGTGTGGCTGGACTGTAGCCACCTCCCAGCATGGACACACAGAGCCCTGCCATTGGCCCAAAGATACTTCTAGGCAGGGCTGAGGCTGGAGAGAGGCAGACGGAGCTGCCATAGCCCCTTGCCTCATAGCCCCAGGGCCTTTGCACCTCCCTTTCTCCCAGCAGGCAAGAGAGGGCCTTGAAAAGGCCAAAGTGACATTGTCCCGGGGAGGACGTGGCTCCAGAGCCCCTGGCCCCGCTGCCTCCCTCTTGCCATCCACACCTACCACAGTACACCTCAGAGCTGTGTCTTGTGGCCACCGTAACAAAGTCCCACAGACTGGTGGCTTGAAACACAGGGATTTGTTCCCCCCAGTTCTGGGGGCAGAATCTCCCTCAAGGTGTGGGCGGGCCCCCGTGCGCACTCGGAGCCTGCTTGTCCACGCCTGGCCTCTGTTGTCCCGTGGCCTTACTCCAGGACGTCTCCCTCCGTCTCTTCTCCAGTGACACCAGCCATTGTCCTTAGGACCCCTGGCCCAGGACGACTCCTCCTGCCCTAGCCAGGCTCAGGCCACTCCACTGAGGGCCTGTCCCGAGGCTCTGGGAGGACGTGCGTCGGGGGACCCGGCTCGCTCGGCACAGCCGTTCTGCTCGAGAGCCCACCCCGACACCAGGGCTCCGCTGCCTGCTCTGGGAGGGTGCCGGCTGCACGTCCCGGGGCAGGTGCCAGGCAGGGAGGAGGGTGCCGGCTGCACGTCCCGGGGCGGGTGCCAGGCAGGGAGGAGGGTGCCGGCTGCCAGGCAGGGAGGAGGAGGGCCTGCGTGCCCCTGGAGCCGGGCCACGGCTCCCTGCTCTCAGCCGTGAGCAGAGCCCCTGGGGCTCCCGGGCAGGACGGCGGGTCACGCGAGGAGCGAGCCCTCCGTCTGCTCCAGCCCAGCCCCTGTGCCCTCCCGCGAGCCGCGGGCCGCCCCACTCGTGCTGCGCATGTGGCTGCAGGGCTTGGTGGCTTTCGAGGCCACACAGCTGTGACAGAGCGGGAATGAGACCTCTGAGTCTCAATTCCCCCGGCCAAGAGGCTGCCACTGTGGTAGGACCGCCGCATCCCCCTGTGGCCCACCGCCCTCCTGGCACCCGGCCCTGTTCTTGAGTCCCCCACCACTCACCCTGCTTACTCCGCCGTGTGCCTCCACACAGTCCCAGTCTCTGAACGTGGACAGCAAGGCAGGCGTGCTCAGTGTGTGAAGAGAGCACAAACGGCTGTGACCGGGCTTGTGATGGAGGAGAGGCTGCCGGGGGGCTGGCATCAGGACAGACGAGGTCCCAACAGTCAGGAATGGGATGGTGCGGTGGCACATGCCTGTCATCCCAGCACTTGGGAGGCTGAGGCGGGAGGATCGCAAGTTCAAAGCCAGCCTCAGCAAAGGTGAGGCACTTAGCCACTCAGTGAGACCCTGTCTCTAATAAAACACAAAAAAGGTCTGGGGAAGTGGCCCAGTGGTCAGTGCCCCCGAGTTCAATCCCCGGTACCAAAAAAGGAATGGAATGGGAGCCGACCTACCCAGCAGTTGGTTTGGACACTGGGTGGGACAGCGGATGGGACGGTGGGCAGCTTCCCCCGGGAGCCGGGAGCGAGCTGGGGTGAAGACAAACATGAAGACCCAGCAGACTTCGTAAGTCTCCCATCATTGGAAAGCCACTGCGAGGTGCAGGCACTGCAGACAAGGACTGCAGGGAAGAGGGGAGGAAAGGGTTCCTGCGCCAAGGCAGGGGCACGGAGCACAGGAGACAGTCGGCAGCCCACACCCGAGGACGCTGCCTCTCGGGGCATCGATGGCAGCAGGGTCACACGGCTGCTGAGCGTGGCGCCAGGAGCAGAAGGCAGGTCTGTGTCAGGGCACGGGCTTCCCCGGGGCCTGCTGTGGGGCGCAGGGAGGCTCCGGGCACCCAGGTCCGGCTGGCGTGTGGGCAAGGCTAGCGTCCCCCACAGCTGGCACGCTGGCCACCGCATCTCAGGGACCATGTTGTCAAGGCTGTGCTGGCGGGAGGGCTGGCGTCCCTCCCTGGTGCCAAGTCCAGAAGCACCTGTGAGGGCAGCAGTGACCGGCCACAGCAACAGCTCCATCCATGTGGTGCCGTCGGGTCCCCTGACCTAAGGTGGTGGTGAGGAGACCGAGGCGGGAAGGACCAACTGCCCAAACTCACACGCAGCAGCACTGCAGAGAGCCACCCGGGCCTCTGGGGGACAGTGGTGGCTGGTGCTGGGCCTGGCCTCCTCGGAACTTGCCCAATGAGGGCACTGGTGTCAGATGTCAGGCCACAGAGCCAACCCACCCGCCCCTCCCCACCCGGTCCCTCCACAGGGATTCAATTTTGTCTGAATGAAAATCCATTTGCCACCTGCAAAGTGCCAGGGAGCGGGTCTCCCAAACTTCAAAGGCGCCTGCCTGCCCGCCCCCGGGCCTGCGGGTGCCCTCCTCCTCGCAGCTGAAGCTCTCTGTCTAATTTAAACTTTAATTTCACAAGTCTGAATGAAGAGAATGTCAAGGTTGGGATTTTCCACCTCCAGGCCGGGCAACAGGCCTCAGAGACGGGAGGGCAGGAAAGACGTCCCGGGCTGAGCCTGAGCCACGGACTCAGCCCTCGGGATTGGGGGCCACTAGGGTGGGGATTGAAGTCCCCAAGCCGTCCCGTCCCGAGGCCCCACCGTGGGCTCCGCCTCCCACCAGCACCTCCTTCACAGGGCCAGCAAGGAAGGGCACGCGGGTAGAGCCCGACCTCCCCGCCACCTGCCCGGCAGCCCAGGTCCAGGCGCAGCAGCCAGGCCATGTCCACTCCCCGGGTTCAGGCAGGGAGGGTCATTTTAAGCGGCACCCCCAGGGTGGCTCCACTCCAGCTGTGGACTGGGAGCCCTTGAAATCTGGGACCCCAGGGGAAGCAAGCCTGGCTTTGTAGGCAATGGTGGGGACAGGAAGACGAGGCACGAGGGCCCCGGGGCACCAGGGAAGGTGACTCCTAGCTCAGGACGGCCAGCACACGGCACAGGGGCAGCGCTCCCGGTAGAACTCAAGGCAGGGGCTCTGGGCGCAGGACACACATGAGGACAAAGCAAGGCCACAAGGCAGGTCAGAGGACAGAGGAGTCCTACCACTGTCCAGAGGAGAAGCGCAGGGGCACCACGGCCTGAGCATCTTCCTGAGGAGGGACAGAGCACAGGCCCCAGCACAAGTGCTCTTGCTCCTCCCCCACGAGCCTCCCCCACCTCAGCCTGGCCTGTGCCAAAGGGCGTGAATGAGCCCTAGGAGCCTTACTGGGCTGGAGCAAGGGCAGCCAGAGGGAAGGCGCGAGTGACAAGCATGGGCTGTGCGTTGTCCATATCAGTCCACTACCTCATAGCAACCCTGAGACTATCACCCTGCCACATAGAAAGGCAGGAGAGCAGGCTCAGAGAGGTCAGTGACTTATGCAAGGCCACACAGCCTGCTAGCACCAAGAGGTGCCTGTGGCTACCACCTGGGCAGGCACCCGCGGCTTCCTCTGTGAGTGACAGTGCTGCAAAGCCTGGGAAGTAGATATGGTGGAGCCCTTGTCTCCAAAGGGGCTTGGTTATCTAATAAGAAGGAATCCACATTTTTAAAAAATATTTATTTATCTGCTTTAGTTGTACACGATGCATTTATTTGTATGTGGTGCTGAGGATTGAACCCAGACCGCGCACAGTGCAAGGCGAGCGCTCTACCGCTGAGCCACAACCCCAGCCCAGGAATCCACATTTTTAACGTCACTTTACAACTTGGGAAGAAAAGCTTCTTGCTGCTGTTAAACACCCCCCCCCCTGACTTTCAGCTGCACTGTGCCACTAAGCTCTCTTGTCCTGATGATGAGGGGGAGGTTTGTCCAGTGCAGTGACGCAGTGACACCCTGGCCCACTGTGTTGGTGCCTGCCGGGAAGTGGAAGGTTTCAGAACATACATCGCTGGGGGGTGGGGGGTGGGGGGACGTTGAGCCTGGAGAATCCCTGGGGGCTCATGCAGCCACCCAGGGAGTGGACGGACACGGACGGACAGAGCCAAGTCCTCAGCAGAGGTTAAGACCCCCAGGTTAAAAGCCTGAGTTAGAGGGAGGGGGTGTGAGCCTGGGGCCACATCTGGAGTCCCCCCAGCATGGGCTATTGGCCACAGCACGGGGGCCAGGTGGACCCTTTCTGACAGACCAGGGAGATTCAGAGCTGCCTCCTCACTTCCGCCCTCAGGGGCAGATTAAAGGTGGGCCCCAGCAGCCAGGGCAGGCGGGAGGTTCCCTTGGCCCCTTGTTCTCATTAGACTCCTCCATCCACACTGGACGGTGGGCTCTCTGCTGGGATGGGCAGGCTTCTCTGTGCGAGGCAGGGCTGGTGGTGAGCCAGAGGTGTGGTTACAGATCAAGGTCTGCCACTTACCTGGCGGTGCGACCTCGGGGAGTCCCCAGACCTCTCAGTGCCTCTGTGTTCACACGTGTAAAATGGAAAGACTGGGGCTGCTCTGGGCTGCGTCCACAGCGTGGCGAGGACAGTGCCTGTGCTTAGGAGAAGCCGCCCCAGCCCGGCTGGCATTGCTGCCTGCCAGTGCTCCCCTCTTCCCCACCACGGCTGGGGCCTTGGAGTTGATCACTAAGCCTTTCCAGGACTTCACTTTCCAGGACAGCTGGGACACTGTGAAGGCCAGAGATGTCTCTTGAGCCACAGTGGTCACCAGGGACGAGGATGGGTGAGGGCAGAGGAATGGAGACAAGTCCACTCTGGGGACTGGAACAGCAGTGCAGTGGTCTTCAGTGTCTGCAGGGCATTGGCTCCAGGACACCCCATCAGATGCAAAACTCCTTAAAGGCTCAAGGTCATGGTGTAAGAGGGCATAATATTTGCATGTATAACCTGCAGTATGTAACTACCTTAATATCACCTCTAAATCATGTAATGCCTAATACAATGTAAACGCTGTGTGGACAGGCATCATACTGTGGTGTCTGAGGAAGAACGAGATGAAGGAAAGGCGTGCGTGTGCAGTACAGGCCTCTCCAGAACGCTGTGATCCGGGCCTGCCGGCCTGTGGCACAGGCCGAGGGAGCACAGAAGGCTAACAGTGCTGCCAGCCCCACGGGGTGTAAAGGGCGGCTCTTACACAGAAAGGCCACAGAGCGGAACTGTTTTGTTGACAGGGAATAAATGAATGTGGATCTCAAGGTCTCTGCCACAGCTGTCTTCCCCCTCGCCCGCCTGTCCACGCACGCCCGGTACTGCAGCATTTCACCACTGGGCCCAGCCAGCTGCCCTGGGCTCATGCACTGCCCTTGCCTGTGTGCTGGAGGCCCAAAGACCACGCCAGAGAGAAGCCACCCTCCTTTCTTAACAGCAAACTGGAGCAGGTTTTGTGGTCCAGCATGGCTGGCTTTAGTGAGGCCTGTGGGTTAAAATCTAGGGTTCACTTATGTTGTGCTGAGATTCCACACACGGCTGTGTCCGCGGCCACCTCTGAGGAAGTCGGGTAGGGAGTTTAGGGGGGCTGCGGGATCAACACATTTGAATAGCCCCCAATGCAGCTAACACAATATTTGGCCCATAGCACGTGCTCAGTAGATATTTGCTGATCCCCATACCCTGAAATCTCTTTGATTTGAGCACCCTTGCTCCTGGGATCAGTCCCTGCCATCAGCTCAATGGCTCACAGACTACTTGTAGAACTCAGATAGATAGATGGTCTTGGATCACTTCAACAGTTTAAAATCCCTCCTACTGCACCTAGTGCAGCGCTCCGCCACTCCTTACACCCCCAGGGGCGGGGCACACCAGCCTGCGGTGGGAGGAGCCAAGCAAGGACCTGGAGGAGGTGTGCAGGCCTGGCCTGAGCAAGAGCGAAACTCCCTCCCTATTGGCTCACATTCGGAGCAAAGCCTAGTATTTTAGAATGCTTACGCTTTGGGGGTACTCTCACTCCATTTTTAATCTGGGCTCCCCTCTAAGAAGGAAGGTAGGATTGGCTGATCATTACATTTTCCAAGGAAGAAACCCGAAGCGAAAGCGCGGGGCGCTCCGCGGGGGTCCGAGGGCTGTGCACAGGCGCAGAAGGGGGCCGCAGGGAGCCACATGTTCATGGGCAGGTCCCCTCCATTTAATTCTGGCCACTTTCTAGCTGTGCCACCTGGAGGAGTTTGTGCTTTTTGTGGAGTGGACAAGGTTGATGCACCTATCCATTGAGTCTGTTGGAAGCATTAAGTAAAGTTACCCAGGTAAAGTGCCAAAAAGACACCTACTACCCGGAACCACTCGGTGAGGTTCCATCGTTGCTATCAACGCTGCTGCCGCTCAGTCCGCTCTGCATGTTGTCTGAGAGGCCTGTTGTCCTATTTCCAGGCCCCGTGACCTTTACGCCAGGCCGTTTTGCACGAGATGAGTATTTTTGCCAAGACTCTGTGAGAATTCCTGCAGGCGCGGAGGAACAGGTTAGGGCGCAACAGGGCAGTCAAACCCCAGGAAATGTCCCCTAACCACCTGCGAGAATATCAGCTCAGCAGCCTACACACCTGCAAAAGGACACAGGGGACCCCATCCAACCTGCAGAAATCCTGGCGAGGCGAGCTTTCGAGCTTTTCAGTCTTTGTCAGCGAACAAAGGCGCCTCCCCGCTCCCTGCCCGTCTGGGAACTGTATCATAGTAAGCGGAGGCAAACGGGGGTTGACACAACCCGATCCGCAGTCATTGGTGCAGAGTTAAACAACAAGCTCCTCTTTGTATTTTCTGGGTCGGTGTGCAAGGACGATGAAGCGAACCGGGAGGATAGGAGAACAATTTCCTGGCCCGCTCCGCGCCTCATTCCTTTTCTCAGTTTGAATGCTGTGGGCTATGCGGTCCTGCGAGCGCCCCTTTGGCAGAGGTGCAGAAGCCACCCGAGGCAGAAGCAGAGGGAGTGACCCCCGCACCAAGCTCACCTCTTCCTGGGAATCACGGACTGGCCCCTAAGCCAACCGCCATACAGGCCCCCAGCCCTTCTAGAAGTCTGCATCCCTGTTAGGGCCTTCCCGAACTGAATGGAGCCCCCTCATGGGCCTCACTGGGCCTTGGGCAGCTTCTGCTGGCGACAAAGTTCAGACGGGCTAGGACATCTGAGACCACTGTTACACAGCGCCCCTGGATAGTCCACCTTCCCCTATCCGTGGAGGCCTGGACTGGTGTGGAATCAGACTGCTTTGGGGATTTACTAGAAAACACTAGGGAGAAGGCCTCTCTGGCTTAGGGAGAGGCTCTGGGCTTGGGAGTTTCGGGCAGGAGAAGGGCTGGCAAGAGCAGGGTGTGCAGCCGGGGGATCTAGTGCTCCTGGGATTCTGAGGCGACACCAGTGCTGGAGGTGCAGAAGCACAGGGCATTCCTCCTCGCCCTGGTCCTGACGCTCCTGTTGCTCCTCTGCTCAAGGTGTCAGTCCCCCATCACCAGCGCCAGCGATCCCCAGACTCAGGGATGTGTACCTGGGCTGGTCCCCAATCTGTCCCCAGGCTGTCGGGGTGCAGGCCTACTTGAGGGATCCCTCCTCCCAGGGAGAGAGGCTGAGGTTCCCCCACTCACCCCAGCATGCGGGTTGGCAGGACCCAGGGCCAAGCCCCTCAGTGGGTCCCAGAGCGCCCCCTGACGATAGGACACCCTGGGGGTGACCCCACCTCCTTCTGGGAGGCCCCTCCCAGCTACAGGGAGCGGAGGAGAGTGTGTGTGTCACTGAAGATGAAAACTCTGGAACGACAAACAAAACACTGGTGGGATCAAAGCGTGGTCCGTGTATCCGGCTGCGGAGGAGTGGCGGAGGGGAAAGGTCGGGACCTCCCACCCAACAGCCTCCCTCCACACAGCCGGATGCCCTCTTGGTCCTCCCTGACCCGTGCCTCTTGTGCCTCTCTCACAGATGGAGACCCGCTGAGACTACACCTCAGACATAATGGGCTGGGATTTGCGCACCCCGGGTTCGTTTCGGTATAAAACACTGTAAAGGTAAATAAAAACCTCAAATATGGCGAGAGCAGAAAGTGGGTCACAAGCCCCCCTCCGCTCCAAGCCAGGGTCTCACACCACAAGGAGGCCCTACTCCCCTTGAAAAGGGTCCTAGGGTACTGGTGCAAAGGGACGGAAATTAACAACGTGGCTGGGCCACTTACGAATTCACTCGAACCCCTCCAGAATCCCACCCCATCCACTCCAGGGACCAAAGGGCATTGTCCCTCCCCGGATGTGCGAGTTGCTTTTGCTGGTTTCCTTCTGAAGACCCGGGTTAGGAGCTGGCCCTCGCTCCCTACACCCTGCCTCCGCAGCCACTCTTCCCCAGCCCCTTTCTTGGCATAATTCGGGGTAAAATAACCATCGCTGCCGCTGCCTTCCTCCACCAGAGCCCTCCAGTGACTTGTACCCACCCTGCCTTGTTCAGGCTCTGGGAGGACGGCGCCCTGCACTGCCACAGCCGGGACTCCCGGCTCCGGAGGCCTGAGTTCCAACCGAGGAGCCTCCTCCCCGCGCCCCAACCCTCCGAATACACAGATTCATTTATTTATGTTTTTTAATGTAGTAAATGGGCAGCTAAATGAATTGCAATTTGTAATTTTTATGGTTAATTTGAAATCTCGCCCTTGTTGGCTAATCCTGTTAGTTGGTGGCAAAACAAGGAGAAACTCGTGTCGCAGCAGCAGTAATTCTAATAGGCATTTTATGTTAAATTACAGCTACGGCCAGAACAAAAGAAGCCGGACTTCCTGGTCCAGAGCCCCTGAGACCAGAACGAACGGGTCCCAGGTCCTCCCACACTCATAAGCCCCTAGCCACACAGCCCACCCCGGCTTCGAATTTAAGAAGCCCAGTTCGGCACCCCAAGTTGCTTGTGACTGCCCCCGCTTCCCGGACCTCTCCAGCGTGGCCTCGCCCCGGGTCGGGTCGAGGCTTCAGGGACGCAGGGACACGGAGGCCCAAGGGCGGGGACACACGCCGATCCCTTTCTCTCCTGCCTCCTCTGTTGGCCTCTTGCTTTCTTTTCTCCGTTTCTGCCTCCTTATCCACCATGCACGTAGCGCACCTGGGAAGCCACCTAGGAAGTGCGACATTTCCTCCCTCTCCTGGAGTCCCTAGCCTCCCGCTCCGCCAGGCGAGATGGGTTCGGAGCAACCTCGACAGTGTGGGGAAGGGGATGCGGGAGCGGGGACGCAGACCGGGCGACCCTGGAAGCCAGCCGAGGGGCACCGGCTCTTTCAGGGACCCAGTCTTTCAGGGCAGGGACTGGGTGCGGGTGGCCGCGCCGGAGCGGCCGGCTCGTTCGTGCGCTGGCGCTGGCGCTGGCGCCGCTTCCTGTCCCTGGCGCCTGCTCGGAGCGGTCCCGGAGAGTTGGATGGAAACGCGACTGCAAGAAGGTGTGGAGCGGGGAGCCGGGCGCGCAGGGTGGGAGGGGCGACGAAGGGGACCTGGAGAGAGTGAGCCCCGAGCCGCGGGAGCCGAGGCCTGTCGCCGCTGCGTGGCGCTGCTCCGGGACTGCTATTTTGAAGCGCGGCGGCTGCCCCTCCGGGGCGCAGGATGCGAGGGTCAAGTGTCACTTCCTCTGGCAGTCAATCTCCAATATTCCTTGTGATGTTTTTTAAATGGGCGAATTCATTACGCGGGGTCAAGTGGATGGGACGAGGCCGCGAGCGCGGCTCGATCAGTCGCGGCCACCGACGGCCCATCTTGCAGAGCCGGGCGCGGGGCCGTGCGGCCCAGGAAGGCCTGGTCAATACCGCCTGCCCCTCGCGCCGCGGGCTCGGAAAGGTCACTCAGGGAGGGTGGCGAAGTTCGGGCACCCGACAAACCCCGACTGCGTCTCTCCTTTCCCTCCGAGCCCTGCGCTCCCAGCACGTCTCTCCACCGGGGCGGCGGCGGGGAAGAGCCGCGGCCCCGGCGCACGCCCGCGGTGCCGGCGCGCTCGCCACGCTCACGCCGGCCGTGCGAGTGCTGGCTGCGCACGACACTCCGCGCGACCAAAGCCCACGCCCGCGTTTCGACCTGTACGAGGGGTGGCCAAGTCCTTCAAAACAAAAACCGAAAACCACAGCGGCCCTTGTGCTGAGGGGTGGGCCCGAGGGTGGCGAGCACTAGGTAAGGTCGCCGCCTGCCCTCCCCCTCTGTTTTCTAACAGGGAGGGCCAGGCAAAATTAAAACCGGAAATACCTCCTCGTCCCTCTTGCCAGGCCAGCAACCCTCTAAGACTCCAAGGGGCAAGGCGGTTTCACACGGGGCTGGCTAGGTCTGGGGGCAGCGGCCCTCAGCTAGAGAAATTCAGGCTGATCCAGCAAAGCAATGCCCGGAGAGGGCCGCCAGCTCCACTGCGCAGCGCTTCCTTTCCCCCGCGTGGTCCTTAGATTTAAAATGGTGTTGGCTACAGATAGCCTGCTTGAAGGAATTACCTGGTAACCTGCCAAATCCCTGAGTTTTTGGAAGGAAATGGCTTGCCCCTGCAAAGCGCTCAGTCTCTGCCCACCTCAGAAACTGGAATCCTGTCTCTCCCTTTCTTCTCAGGAAGAGAAGGAGGCAGGTATGGAATCAGCTGCCTGGAGCACCCCGCGGTTGTGTTTGACCCACTAACGCCTGTGTTGCTCTGGGTATTTAAAACGGTGTTCTCTCCTGTGTGTTTCACGCAGGACATGTGCAGACTGGTCAAGAGCCCCGCATGAGCTACTCACGCCACCCTACGAGGGGCAGTGGGCATTTTCTGAAAGGTGCTTACATCCTGGCATTAACACCACGTTCAGGAAGAGAGGCTCCTTGGCTGGGCATTCCATTAGACGGAGAGTACGCTTTCCACGACTGGCCCACTCTGGCTGCAGCTGTCCCTCCTGCCCCTCCGTCACACCTTTGCTCCCGTTGAGTGTGAGAGAATAAAGTGGAACAGAAACAACACCACACTGGTTAAGACACCATTATTTACTAGGTGGTTGTGGTTGTCACGGTTTCTCATCTCCCTGAGTTCTGGAGGTACCCATTCCACAGAAGCCCCCTCTCTGCAAAAGCCAGACATGAAGATTGTTGGCACAGATTCTCTCTGCTGGCTCGCCTCTTGGTTTGTGGTCAGAGGGGCTCACTGTCACCATCCTATGAGAGATTCAGTTTGAGTAGGGTGTTTAAAACTGTTTTACCATTTTTAATGTTTACCAATTTGATTTACCCTCAATGCCCCTCGACAGAGAAAGCAGGGTCTTCTCTGGTTCCGGTGCAGCAGTGTGCAGGTCATGTGCAAAGCCATTTGCATTGTATTCCCATCATTTAGTTGCAATAGTGTAAAGAGCAATTTACTTATTTTAAGAGATATGGATAAATAGGTAAACACAAATTAATCGGACAAAAATAAAATAGTTGGCAATTACAACTTAAAGTTCTTTACAAAATACCTTTTTTAAAAAAAAAGGATAACTATTACAGGGACTTCGAGGTCAAGTTTTCTGTAAAAATATTTTCTTTTGCAATTTCCCACAAAATGCATTCTTTCCCCTGCATGTGTCTGTGATAAAGCCACTCAAGTGTGAGTGTCGTGTTCTCATTTCCTCTCCTGAAAGCCTCTGTACCAAAACATTCAAAGGCCCAGGTGCTTACTTTTTATTTCTACATATTAAAATTTCTCCTAGGAGTAAAGTTTCCAAACACACTGTGTCGAAAGAGAAGCAAATGTTGTTTTCAGGACAGGTTCTTGCAGCAACCCCATTTTTGCAAGTACATTCGAGCAGAAAGGATCATTTCTGTTAGTTAACATTTTTGAGCCAGAAAATTAAAAACAAATATTTAACTTCCCAATTTGGGCATTGACTGCTAAACTTTTACAATGCATATTCAATGAATTAAACACAATCTTTACTTGCCAAATAAAACTGCCTTCCTGCGGTTCAAAAATAAGTTTAAATAAACTGGAGAATAAATAAAATGCGTGGGATGCTCATGGAGGGAGCTGACATGTGTGAACCTGGCCAAGAGATGGCTTCTGGCCTCTGCTTGATTCAAGGGTTTTGAGATGTCTAATAAAGCTATATTTAGAGAAGACAAATATTAAACAAATATGTGTAACTGCAAATATATTTACAGTTTTCACTCTGTTCTCTTCCAAACCTACTTTTTACAGCAGATTATTAGAAATGAATCTCCCCTCTCCACTTCTCATCCCAAACGTGCTGGGTTTCCAGATCCTCCCACTTCCCCCCTTTTTATTTGAGGCTCCCGCCTGATACAGGGTTTTTGTGACTGTGATTAGATTTTATCTCATTTCCCCTAGCAGGCTGGGGGCTGAAAGCAGGAATTGGAAGCTCCTGGCTCCTTGGTCTGCCAGGGCTCCTGTGCATCCAAGCCTCCATCCTTGGAGGCTGTAAAGGAAGGAAGTTTCGAATGTGGGGCTACCTTAAGGCAACAACCCAGCCCATCAAGCTTGAGGTCCCTTCTTGTCTCAGGACACATTGGTCGGGCTTCCCCCAAATCAGGCACAGCTGGGTTCCTTGGTCCTGAGGCTGAATTCTTGCCAAGCATCTCCAAATACTCCCCTGCACATTTCCAGCTCATTCAGCTCTCTGAAAATTCTCTCTCTAACAAAATAAATCTACAAAGACCTCTAGGTCCAGGAGCTCGGATTCAGCCTGCTCTGCTACAGCCAGTGCTAGGCAGCCCCTGCTGAAGAACCTGAGTGGACTAAGCCCGCCTGGCTGACAAGAGCCCCAGCCCCACCCCGACCAGTTCACTCCCAGCACCCCGCCACAGTGGTGGCTACGGCTTTTTTTTCCACCCCGCTGCCCCGGGCCAATGCCCAGTTCTCATCCAGACCCCAGGGTCTCCAAGGATCCTTCAAGCTTGGGTCAGCTGGCACTGCAGACCACTGTCCTGTAGGCTGGACGCCCCCAGACCCCAGGTTTCTGTTGTGTGCAGCAGCAGTGGGTTGGGGTGGGAAGGCCGAGGCCTGAAGGAAAGCCAAGGTCTTGGGGTTCCTCCAACCTAGGCTTGGATTCACCTAATAAAACACCACCCTCCCTCCCTCTGCCCTCCCCCTCCCCCAGTGCAGGTGGAGAAGGGAGCTGCCTTCCGGTCTCCTGTTTCTGCCAGTTTCAGCACTTCTTCTTCTACCTCTGAGGCTGACTCACCTCCGCCTTGAGTTTCTAGCCAAATAGCGCTCCCAGTAAAAAGGACAAAGACCAATGGAGCCCTCCAGCAACACACCTGCTGGTTCTAAAAGAGCCTGGGACGAACAGCGGAGGAATACCCCTCTCAGAGCCCAAGCCAGTGTGCCTGGGTGTTTTCTACACACTCTGCCAACTCACAGCTACCCCACCCCCATGGCTGGCTCTTCCTTCTCCTTTACCAAGATATTTGTCCGACATTCTCCTGTCCAGGGACCCTTCCTCCCCTGATTAAGCTCGGGGTTCAGCAGTGTAAGTCAGGGAAGGTGTGAGGTGGCGATGGGAGGAACCAGGTGAGCTATGCCCCACGCTCTCCTTCACACAGCACCTGCAACCACATTCCGAGTGTCACTATTGATGCAGGACAGCTAGGAAAGCAAGCCCCTCCAGAATAAACTGGGAAACTCCTGGAAGGTGTCCTAGCTTAGAGACGTGGAAGGGCAGAATGGGCAGGTCTCCAGGCCTTTAGGACCAGTGAAAACAAACAACTTTTAAAGGTGTATTACTAAGTAACTAGAATAGAGTTGAGGCCAAAGAAGTCATGAGCTTCTGATCCCACCTCTGAGCTCTGCAGCCTTACCAATGAACTAGATTATTGATTAGTTTCTAAAGAGGCACCCATGCATGAATTCACAAACCATTCCATTAAAACATGGAATCAGCAAGGCTTGGCTTTGCAAAAGCCTATTACTTCTTACATATGTGTATATCTACATTAAATATGGAAAACAAGAAGAAAGTTGAAAGATAAACAAATGTCAACTCTTGTTTTATCAGATTAATCAAAATGAAATTATAGGTTTCTTGAATTTAACTGAAGGCATCACCCAGAGAAAACTATAGAAATACCCGCCCGGGAATTCTCCAGTTTCTCTGCAAGAAGTGCTGGAACAGCAGTTAAATAAGGTGGGCAAAGCCCACCTCAGATGAAGCAAGTTTCTCCTCTGCTTCTGCACCCAGAAGAAAATACTGGCAAGCCAACTAAAGCCCTCCTGGACTCTAGTCTCCCCAGCAGTCTGATCACTGACAGTCCTTTTGGGGACACCTATTTCCAGCTACGGAAAATGACATTCCCAGTCTGTGCCCTACTATGGCACCACGTGCAATGTCTGAAAGGGAAGCTGAAATCCCACGGCCATCCTCTTCCTCTGCCATCCCCCAAAAGGGGAAACTTCCATCAGACAACTTTCTTTTCCTTTGGCCCTTAGCTTCTGCAAACCCAGACTGCTCTCAGCCAGAACTGCAAAAACCATTTTGGATTAGATTCCATCCCCTCTGGCTTTCTGTCTACAGTTCAGCCTGGAGAGGACCTTCAGAAATGCCACAGACAGTTAGACTCAATAACTTCCAAATGGTTTGTGAACAGTCCTTGGCTACCCAGGGAGCTGCAACCCTCTGCCCCAAAGTTAATTGCTAAACGATTTGCAAACTTAAACAATTATAAATTCTCTTCCCTCACCCCAAAGAAATTGTGCTAATTTATGACACACACACACAAGAACCTGACTGACGAATCTAGACTAAATTTATATGTGGTGAAAGGCAACAGAAATAATTTAAAAAATAACATGAACAGCAGATTTTTGCCCGTTCTTTCCTCCTGTGGTTTAATCAGCTATGATTCCTGTTCATATACGTTTTTAAACACCTGACTTTGTCTGGATATTTTAAAAAGGAATCGGAATCGATTTGTAGTCATCTCGCCACTGTCTTGGGAAGGAGCGGGAACTGTTGGCAGACACCTCAGCCGAGCTGAGTGGGGTGTCCTTCCATCAAAGCGACGCCAGGGGGCAAAAAGCGTTAACAAAGGCCGGGCGCTCCGCGCTCTCCCTTTATCTACCCGTGCGTGTCACACTTTACGGGGCGGAATGACATTTTGCAAGGTTATACGTTTCCAATTCCACACAGAACCTTATCGCTCATCATTTACCTCTTGGGCACAAACAAATAGCCTCTTTAAATAAAACCAGGGAAGGGAAGCATATACCTTTGTATAATTAAAAATTGCCGAAGAAAGCCAAACTGTATTAAACCTCGCTGTTAATCCAACTTACCTTGCTGATACTTTGGCCTAATCCTATTTTCTCCTCGCATTTGAATGATTCTGCAAGGCCACATTTTGTTCTTCAGGAAGGCAGTTTTACCTGGCCAGGGAGAAGCCGCCCCAGGCAGTCAAGTTGGGGAGACGCCTGGGGCTGCCCCCTCGGCCCAGGCTCGCTGGAGGTCTGAGTGCAGAGCCTGGGCAGACAGAAAGCAAACGAAATCACTCAAGGGAAACTTCACTGGAGACAAAACACATTCAATTTCCTGACTACTCTGCTTTCTCTCCTGAATTTATTTGCTTTTGTACGGGGCACATTAAACAAATTAAACCCTAAAAATGGAACTTCCTTTGCTCCCTGCCTCAGAAAATATTTTGATTTTTTAAAAAAGGATGTGGTACTAATAATAAAAAATGAAAAACAATAACATTCGAGGTCTTTAAAATAAACTCATTTTGGCACCTAAAGTCCTTCTGGCACACTCTGCC
This sequence comes from Tamias sibiricus, assembly GCA_025594165.1. Taxonomy (NCBI): domain Eukaryota; kingdom Metazoa; phylum Chordata; class Mammalia; order Rodentia; family Sciuridae; genus Tamias; species Tamias sibiricus. The sequence goes on along the minus strand of CM046664.1, from coordinate 132,381,154 downwards.
CTAGCAGGGCGCACAGACAATGGGCATCTGTGCCGATGGCTGCTGCTACAGGCAGGCGTCCCTGCAGCTTCCACCAGGCGTATCTGGGCGTCTTTTCACACCTTCACCTCCCAAACCCCAGTCGCTGGTGACTGATCCCGGCTTCTTCAGCCTGACTCCCCCTTCCACATAGGTCTGGAGAAAGGGATTTGTTCGGAGCTGGGGCGGGGAGCCCGGTGGGGAAAGAGTCAAATACTGTTATCTTTGTATTTTAGGATTTTATTTCTCCCGCTCGTCCCCTTCCCTTCCCCACCCCCGCTCCCAGTATCATTTCTCTTTGAAATGTCATGAACTTGGCGCTTTCAGACCAAACCGCCGGGCTCAGGCCGAGACAATGGGATTGTCAGAGGGCCAGCGCTGGGCTTTTTCTGCGTGTTCACGGAGCGTTAAGCCTTTATCCCACAAAAGGGCTCCGTCTGACCGGGTCAGACAAAAGCCAACTTCCATCTTCCGCTCCGGGGGGATCTGGGCAAAGCCCGGTACAGTAGCGCGGCCCGCGGGGAGGGGCGAGAGGGGCGCGGCGCTCGCGGGGCCGCCCGAGGCCAGGACCGCTGTGGTCCGCGCCCCGCGCCCTGGCGTCCGGCCCGCCGCTCCTCGCAGCCCCAGCTTCCGCCTGGCCCCGTCCCTCGGTCCTTCGAGTCACCGGCCTCCCTGTGACCGGAATCGGCCCACCTGGCGCCCCCACGCTGCTGCGGACCCCCGTGCCCACCCCTCCTGGGGCCGGCCCGCGCCCCGCGGCAGGCTGCGAGGACGCCCGGGGCCCGTGCGCGGGGGCGCTCCGCGTGCGAGTGTGCGCGGGGCTGCGCCGCGGCCGGGCCGGGCTGCGGGCTGACTACTGCTCCCGCTCCCGAGGAAGCGACGAGCCACCCTCTGCGCCCCAGAAGGCCTCGCCGCGACCGCGGGCGCCCGGGCCTTGCGGTGAGTGCCTGGGGCCGGTGCGCCGAGACTCCACCGTCTGGATTGGCCCTGCTCGCCCGTGGCTCCCCGCGGCTCCGCGGGGTCAGAGGGACCTGAGCTCGCTGGCGCTCTGGGTCCCTGTGGGGAGAGGGCGGGCGCCGGCGACTTGCTGGGCGCGGGGCGGGGAGGGCGTGGGCGCTGGGTGGGGACCGGGCGGCAGGTGAGGGGCTCGGGCAGGGTCTAGAGAACCAGGGACCCAGCCCATGCAGCAGGGAGCAGGGGTCTGGGCCTTCTTCCTCCCCTCTCCCTCCTCAGAATTCAGTTCCCCAATTAGAGTCATTGGAGAGACGTTTAACCTAGGAAAAGCCCCCCCCTTTCCAGCCGCTGCAGCGCCTTGGCCAGATGTGAGGTTCAAGTCCAAAAGCAGGGTTCTAAGCAGAGCTGGGGAAGGCTGCGGGCTCAGGCAGCCAGGCCCAGGCGCCTCGCCGGGGCAGGTGGGGGGGGGGGGGCTCAGGTGGCCCTTTCTGTCTCTGGTGTTTGTGTAGTACCTGGGGAGCCACCACCCAGCCTGACGTTGCTCTCCAGGCTGCTGCGAGGCAGCCAGCTGTGCGTTTGGGGCTGGAGGCTGAGAAGCAGATTGGGAGGGAAAGAAGACGGGAGGTGGGAGAGGGCAGGACACTGCCTATGCCCCACCCCCCACACACCCCTGCAGGGGGAGGGGGATCCAACAGCTAGAAGTGACCCCGAGCCTGAAGGTCCCCTCAGACCTCTGCTGCTTCCTCTGTGGAGGGAGTAAGTTGGGTTAGTCTATGGTGCAGGCTGCCTCTGGCTAGACCCTTTTTCATTTTGTTCTTTCTCTTTGTGTGAAGTTTGACCTACTCCCTCTCAGTACAAATTTACATTGTGTCAGCTCTATTGGAGGGACAGTGCTGCCTTACTGGGGATGAGGAACCTACAGAATGGCCTTATATGGGAGGGAGGCAGGCTGGTGGTTGAGCCCAGGGGCATGCTACCACGGAACTACATCCCCAGCCCTTTCTATTTTCTATTTTGAGACAGAGTCTTGCTAAGTTGCTGAGGTTGGCCTTGAATTTGTGATCCTCCTGCTTCAGCCTCCTGAGTCGCTGGCATTATAGACAGGTGTGTGCCACCATGCCTGGCTGCAACTTATTTGTTTTTTTAATTACTAAATGAAATGAAATTAAAACAAAAATGTTTCTACAGGTGAAACAAAGCCAGGGACACTCAGGCTGCCCAGGAGGTGGGCTGGTAGGAAGCTAGAAGTCTGGCAGGGGCTCCCTGGGCCCCGGGAGTGTCCTGGGCTGGGTCCAGTCTGGGAGGCCAGGCTGGGAGGAGGAGCTCTAGGTCTTGGTGACTATATGGATATCTTCTTCCTGGGGTTGCCTCTCCCACACCAGAGTCCAAGGTCTCCCTCCACGCGGCTGAGGCTGGCTTTGCTCTGGACAGGCACGGAGCAGTTGCTCCAGCTCTGCCCACAGAGGATTCAGGAGACCCTCCAGGAGGCCACCTGCTGCCTGCCTGGCTGGGCCTGGCTGCTGGGGGGGGGGGGCCCACCCCCCACCCCCCACCCCCGCACAGGGGCAGAGCAGCTCAGCGCTCAGCTTCTCACTCCCCACCCTGCTGTCTTCCCGTCTGACCTCCAGATGCTGCATTTCCTCCCCAGCCTCCTGGCCCAGCCCACCTGCACCACACTGTCCTTCCACTGTCTCTTCACCTGCCTGCACGCACTCCCAGGGCTGCAGGGACCAAGTGCCCCTGCAGTGGGTGGCGCAGAACCACAGAAAGGCCTCTCCCCATGGCTCTGGAGTCTGAGTCTCAAGTGCCAGGTGGAGGTGTGGGCAGAGCCCTCCCTGCTCGCCCCAGCTCCTGGGGCCGCTGTCCTCGCTGTCCTCGGCATTCCTGGCGTTCCTTGGCTTGCAGATCATCACTGCAAGGCCCCTCTCACCTCGCTCCCCCTTGGTGCCTGTCTGTGTCTCTTGGCAGCCAGGGCCATCAGAAGCAAAGTGCCCTCTGAGCCCCTTCCCCTCCTGCTCCCAGGGAACACGAGCTCAGGAGGGGACTGGCTCCCTGCAGCGCCCTCGCCTGCAGGGCCCCAACTGTCAGGGGTGCTCTCAGGAGGGCCTGTCCTCTCTGGGTCCCTCCCTGACCCTGCATCAAGCCGGCTCGTGCACTTCCAGTTCTACAACAGGTTCCTGAGAATAGCAGCTTTTGAGAAGACTCGGGGCTCTGTGGCACCTTCAAAAGTAGGGGCTCCAGGGAGCCCTAAAATTATGCACTCTGGCAGCAGGTTCCTGGGTCTCTGGCGGCGTGCCAACCGGTGCACGGCCAGGACTTGGAGCTCTGTTCCTGGTGGAGGTGACGGAGGTGCTGACACGGGCTTGTGGACTGCAGATCCCACGCCTGGCTCTCGTTATGTCTGCGATGTTCGGGAAGTCACCTGGCCTCCAGAAGTCCGCTTCCTCCTCTACACGTGGGAGAGCCACAGCCACCCTGCGTAGACCAGGGCTGAGAGCACAGGAGCCCACAGTCCACATGCCAGCTCTGTGGGAGAAGTGGTGCCTGCCAGCCTGCGCAGGAGTCACCTGGCAGCTCTGAGAACTGTGGTTCTGGGCAGCATCAAGGGGGAGACCGGCTGGCTTAGCTGTGGGGCTGCCCCCGCCCGCACCCGCCTGCCCTGCTGGTATCCGTTGGAGCCCCAGGGGGACGGCTTGATGAGCCAGACCCCGAGGGACACATGGAGTAGAGCCTCCTGGGAGCTGCTCCACCTCCTGCAGTCTCTGCTGTTTCCAAGACGTGCCCACTGGGCATAGCTGCAAGGCCCATTTCTCCACTTTGCCTAGGAACCTGGATCCTTCTGGAAGTCCACCTCTTCCTAGAGGCCTTTCCTGGCAACTTCCAAGCTCCTCTCCATTCCGGGCTGGAATGGGCCCCTTGGGTCCTGGAAGCCGCAGGGCTGGTCACAACACCAGGGACACGCATGGGGTGCTGCGCTTCCTGGTCCATCTTCCCCGCAGAAAGCCCCCGAGCCTTCATGTCTTGTTTCTGGTCCCTGGCAGACAGGGACGCATGCAGTGGGTGCTTACTGAAGGGGAAGAGGCCAGTCTTCCTCCATGGGCAGGACGGAGACTCAGAACTGATCTGCCCCCTCCCTGGAAGTTGTGCTCCTAGAAGACATGGCTTCACTCACGCACCGAATTCAAACACCGATTCAAAACCCCCCTTTCTGCCCTCCACTCCCTGGACATGAAGAGGAAAGCTCTGGTGCGATATGGAAGGAAGAGTCCAGGCGGTGGCCTCCACCCGCATTCCCTGCAGTACTGGCCCGCCCTGCGTGGTGGCGCTGTGGGCGGAAGAGGTGGGCAGTGGCGAGGTGGTCTAGCTGAGCCCCTCTTCCCGGCCCAGTCAGAGGACTCAGGGTCTGCCAGCTTCAGGCTCTGCTGGGAGCCAGCCCTGAGAAGGAGCCGATGCCACAGGCCATGGGCAGTGACCTCCAGATGGGGCCCTCCACCTCCAGAGGTCTCTGATGGCTCCCCAGCCTTGGGAGACTCGATGCCCTTCCCTGCCCACCAGAACCTTCGCCTTCTCCATTGCCGTGAACGTGGGCCCGGAGCCAACGGCAGGGGTGCTGAGCCCGTCCTGTGCCGCCTTGGCTGCTGAGTGCACACGCCCAAGCGGGCACAGTGCCACAGCCTGCGGTGCACCACTCCCGGCGCCCTCGGGACAGCGGGCTCCTCCTGTGGTCTTCAGGAGGCCTGAGGCGGGGGTGCGGACTCTGCTCTCACAGGCCAAGACCAAGGCTCTGGGGCTTGGGGCGCCCTTCAGCTCAGCTGTGTGGCCCCTGTGCCTTGTCCTCCACCCCATGGGGACAGGTACGGTGGCCTACACATTGTGGGTGGTTCACAGTGCCAGCAGAGGGTCAGGGGGTGGAGCTGGATGCCTGGCTGGGAGGGGCCAGGTGAGGTGGGGGCGGGGCAGGGTCCTGACCAGGGTGTGGGCAGCAGAGGCGCAGGGCCAGGTCTCCGGCTTGGTGGGATCTCCCAGCAGGCCCTGCTGCCCTTCTCATCCCTGGAAGGCGGCGGGCTCTCCTCCTCCCTGGGCTGGGGGTGGGAAGCACTCTGACCAGTTGCCAGCAGCGTGCAAAGGCTGCCGCATGTTGGGGTGGGGGGTCTTGGAGGGCACGCTGGCCACACTAAAACATAAACAACCCCGAGGCCAGAGCACGGCCTTCCACCACATGGAAGAAGAGAACTAGACCTGGAGCCAGGCCGCCTGGGCCATGGCTGCCCGGTGAGGTTTTAAACCAGTTATTTACGGGCTCTCTTAGCTCAGAGCACTTGCGGTCTTATTGGAAGGTGCGGCTGTGCCTGTCAGAGGAGGTGTTCAGTGGGGCCTGTCCAGAGGGCTCGCCTGCTCCTCCTCGTCCAGTCCCCTGCATCTGAGCAGCAGCGTGCTCTTAGTGGAATGCAGCTTTGGTCATGCAGAAGCCTTTCAGTCTGAGGTTCCTGAGGCCCAATGGCTGTTGGGTGAGGAAGTTTTAGGTAGAGTTTATCTGAACTATAAAGTGCAATAAGATAAACAAAACAAAACAAAACGGAACAACGCCCTCAAAGGGAGCAATGAATTGAATGTAAAAAGAGCTCGGCATCACTGGGGACCACTCTACAGCCCTGCAGCTAAAACCAGGCACTCCTCCAACACCATCAGTTTCCAGGAGAAGAAACTGAGGTTCTTAGTAGTCCAGTGAGTTGCCCAGTGCCCACTCATCTCTCCCACTCTCACTGATCTCACTGATCCACAGCGTGTGCTCGTGAATGCTGCCTGAAACGCTCACAGTCCAGTCAGGAAGACAAAACCAACTGCAGGAGACAGTGGGTGAAACAAAGGGGTGCCAGCCCCCGTGCCCCATCCCCAGCTGTGCCCTACACCTGCTGGGCCTGCCTGCAGGGGATCCTGGTGGGTCTCACTCTAAGACTGTGGACAGGGTGTCATCCCCTCATGCCCAAGGCCCTCCGGGTCCCCCCAGCATTTCTGTTGGTGGCACCAGCAGTGTCTCTTCCGGAGCAGGATTGGTGGCTGCCCTCCTCCTCAACTCAGGGAAACCAAACCATTCTGCATGGGGCCTGGGAGGCCTTGGGGACCCCGATACTCAGCATTCCTCAAGCTCCTCCAACACCTGGCAGCAGCACCTGGGAGCAGGGACAGCCACAACACCTGTACTTTCCCCGGAGAGAAAGAGCGACACCCTGGGAGAAAAGCAGCTGCCTCAGGTGCAGATCCTGGTGCCAGTGGCAGGAGGTGAGCCCTGGGCCCCGGGCCAGCTGCCTCCTGTCTGGATAACGGGGAGGCAGACTGTCCGCCAGCCCTGGCACTGCAGGTGGACTTACCTCACCCCCTTCTACAGCAAGGAGACATCGAGGGCAAGGCACTGCCAAGGCTCCAGCTGGGAAGGCAAGCAGGGGTTTAACCCAGCGTGTGGGTGCCAGAGCCCAGAGACGCCAACTGGCACGCGAAAGTCAGCCTTTGTCCCCACGCTCGTGCCCCCAGGAGGGACACGCTGTCCCCCTCCTGTCACAGTGCAAGCCCCTCCCACATAGGGGACCTCCCAGAGGCAAGCCAGCGGGCTTGTGTGGGGTGAGCTTGCTCCCTGGAGAAGGTGCAGATGTGAGTGGCAGAGCAGGGGGGCTGGGTGAGAGGAGGCCGCGGCCAGGGAGGTCTGCTCGGGAAAGCAAAGTGAAGGCTGGGAAGCTGCTTCAGAGCGGGCTTTGTCCTGGCGGGGCCTGTGAAGGCCTCCGAGGCAAGTCATTAGGTCGCAAGAACCAGTCACCTCGCGATAAGAAGGGCAATTGGCGGAGGGGGTCCAAGGGCCCTGGAGGAAGTGTCCACTCCTTGGCCAGCTCAGCCAGGCAGCAATCGCCACCCCTGGACTTAGGGGCGGGGAGCCACCTGAACCTAGAGGAGAGGGCAGCTGTGGCCCACCGGCAGGGGCACAAGAACCACCCCAGGCCCTCTCCTCCCTGCCTCCATCTCCCCTGGCCACCCCATTGGCCAACCCCAGCCGAAGCCCAGGGTCGAGCAAGCTCATGGGCGCGTCCACAGGCAGGTGAGGGGACACTGGGGAGAGTGGGAGTGACAGCCAGCCCCGAGGCTGAAGACCCAGGGTCCTGCCTCCGCCCGGCCCTGGGAAGCCCTGCACCCACCTGCTGTGGGAACCACGCTCTGACGCACAGTCCTTCCGTCCCCTCAGAGAGGACAGGATCTGGGGACACAGCCCAGGGGCAGGGGCCTCTGTCCCTCACGGCTGTCTCCTCGGGTTTTCCGTTCTGCCTGGCCATGGCTGGCCGTCCTCCATGGCCTCTCCCACCGGGCGGACAGGCAGGATGCTGGTGTTTCAAGAATTGAGAAATGCGGGGCCTCTTCACCCTTTAGAAGAGTGGGTGTGGCATGAAGCAGGAGGTGTCAGTGAGGAGTGTGTGTCACAGGTGACGGGAGCGCCGCCCTCTCATCACTGCAGAGCTCTCCTTTGTGTTCATGGGGATGGCGTGGGAAGGGCACCTGGGCAGAGACAGCTTGACCTGGCGCTCAGGCAGGCACGCGTGCCCTGCTCACGGGAACCCGCTCCCCGCACGGACAGGAGGTGGGGCACTGGCAGTCGCCAACACAGGTCTCTCTACAATCAGAACTTGATGTCGTGCATTGTGTGCCCAGGGTGAGGGCGCTGATTGCTAGCTCCTAAAGGAAGACATTTAAATTCAAATGCATTCGCCATTATTTCTTGAGACCAGTGTATGTTCATAAATTGTGCAGGTTTGAATGGGAAAGTCATTAGCCACAACAGTCTGGTCTCTCTTGGGAAATATCATAAAATGAAAAGCATAAAGCATAGATCTTCCAATTTCCTTAAAATATGAGTGTGACACCCCTGTGCTAGCAGGCGGTGTGCTCTGCCCCTGCCGGCAGGGCCCAGTCCACCCTCCATGTCCCGAGCTCAGAACTCTGCCTTCTTTGAGGGGCTCAGCCCTGCCAGTGTTTAAAATGTCGGAGAGCTGGCTTCAGCACGCGCAGCCTGGGACACAGGATAATGGTCTCCCTCCCCCACGCCACAGGTTCTTAAGCTGCGGATGATGTCACAGAGCGGACGGACTGAGTGCGCGTTATCCACCCTGAGCTCAAAGGGGTGGCTGATCAGGAAATTTGCAAGACACCCGGAAACCCAGCAGTTCTCTGCTTGTCTGTTTTCGGGTTAGAGCTGGTGGTGAATCCATGGGGTTGAGGAAGCCCGACAGCATTTGTTCATGGCCACTACCCGGAGGCCCCCCCCCCCCGAGCACTGCCCCCGCAGTCTGTATGTGCCTTCTTCCTTGGGGACAGGGACACCTTCCCTGTGAAGTCCTGCCTCTCAGTGGCTCCAGGAGGAGCAAAGCTCAGGACAGGGGGCCGCCAGAGAGGTCTGGGCACAGGCACAGGGAGGACCCCAGGATGAAGAGACCCAGGCTCAGCCTGCATGGCCTGCTCCCGGCTGGCCCCGTGGGGACCGCCAGGCTCCCCTCCCCTGCGCCGTCTGGGGTTCCACCACGGTCCCAGCTAGACAGAGCCCATGTGGATGGCGGGTTCTGGAAGCCTGGCCTCTCAGAAGTGGTCTCCAGTGGACTTCAGAGTGCTATGTGATTCTGTGAGATTTTGGAATTTCCATCCTAACATTGAAAAGAAGTGTGAAAAATATGAAAAGAGAAAAGGAAAAGGCAGCCATCTGCCGCTGCTCAGAGGGAAGAGTATAAAATATGTGCATCTGTTTTCCATGGAAAGCAGGAAAAGAAACCAGTTATGTGTTGCTTCAGGAACTGGGTTGACTTTGAGAGCTGGAAAAAGTCATTGAAGATTCAATTTTAAATCATGACGCTGTCTCTAGATTCTCCATTCTGTGCCGGTAGCACTAGCACCATGAGATCACGTTTTCCTGAGCTGTCAAATGAACACTTTACTCAGACCTCAGCGTGAGCATGGAGGGAGAGGGGCTTCCTCCACCTTGTCACCACGACCCCAAGACCTGCTGCTCTGTCCTCGGCACCCATGGCAGCTCCCTGCCCTGGCTAGGAAAAGACCTCTGTGCACCAACTGGGTCTGCAACACCTTTTCAGGCTTGCTTGGGGAAAGCCACCATCTTGTATTCAGACACCCTCCAGGAGATCCGCAGATGGTTCTGGAAGGAATCCCTGAAGACCTTTTTCCAAGTCGCCTTGCCAGCAGACAGAAGTCCTGGGGGCCATTCGGTGAGCACCTGCTTGTTTCCTGTTTCCCTCTGAACTCAGATGGAACGTGCCTGCCAGTCAATCCTGGCCCGGCCGCGCCTCCTGGCTAAGTGCAGGCTGTCTAGCGGAGGCTCACGCCAACATCGAGAATGTTCTCCTTGGATAACACAGGGATGAGGAAAAGCAGGGAAGAGAATGGGGTCCCCGAGAAGCAGCAAGGAGCACCTGGTTCCCCGAGGCCCGGCCTCCCTTCCTGCCTGCGGAGCGCCAGTGTCGGCCGTGTGCAGCTTGGGTCTCAGGGCCCAGGGAGCGCCATTTTTGTCTGGTGGTGCCGGACAGTGCAGGTGGTTTTCTGAATCGTCCTTGGAAGCACCAGGGTGAGGCTCTTCCTTACATGGTGGGTTTGGCAGTGGCTGGAAGAGGCAGCGTGGGGCGGTTCCAGGGGCAGGCCTCACCCTCAGCAAATGCCACTTCCTGCTGCAGATACTTTGGCTCCAGTGAATTGGGTGTGTGCACGCTTGACGTTCCCGACCAGAGTGCAGCATCCAGAGGCAGTCATCCACAGGGGCAGACAAAGAGACGCCATCTCATCCGCTCTGCCCAAGGGTGGCACCACGGTGACTTACCCGTCCCTGTCTCTTCCCAAATGCTGCACAGCCGGCTTCTCTGAGCCTCATTGTTCCTTTGACTACAGTTCTGAATTTATAGCATTTGATTTCAGCTTGAAGAAGAGGATGATCCCTGCTTAAGAATGTCTGACAATGGTGTGCCACGGTGCTGGCTTGTCATTAAACAGCCCAGGGAAGTCCTGGGCGAGTGTGGAGGGCCCCCACTACCCCAGAGGCCAGCAGGACTAGTGAACACCCTCCTGGGGGGGATCTGCACCCGGTTATGCTTGCACCTGTGGCCCACACGTAAGTCAGCCCCTCTGGCTTTACTCATAGCTGCAGAGAGCTAGCATAGCAGCAGTTTCACTGTGTCAAACACAAAACCAGAGAAAACACGCCTCTTTCTAACCCTTCTGCCACCTCATTCCACCTCTGTGTTTCCTCCTGCACAAAAACTGTGTTTTATAAAAAAAAAAAAGCCCAGACTTATGTTGGGGCAGAGACGTTGGCTGTCCTGACGCCTGCAGGCCTTTCTTAGAAACAGGAGCCTGCTGGGCACAGTGCGCACACCTGCCATCCAAGGGACTCAGTGGCTGAGGCCAGAGGATTGAAAGTTTGAGGTCAACCTCAGCAATTTAGTGAGGCCCTAAGCAACTTAGCAAGACCCTGTCTCGAAATAAAAACTAAAAAGGCTGGTGTGTTGTTGTTGCCGCCTGAAGCGATGGCCGCTTGGAGCAACGGAGCCGTGGGAAGAAGTTCAGAGGCAAACTGGAGACAAACAGCTTTTTATTCTGATAACTTTTCTCTCTGGCTCTAACAACGACTAACAAGCGCCACACACACCATCAAAATGGTGCTGACCCGATCAGCAATCTCAGCCAAGTCACTCGAGATTCCGGGCCAAGTCCCGCGAGATCCGGGCCAAGTCCCGTGAGACTACGGAAAGCGACAATGTCCAAATCCTTATGGCCCATAGTCAACCGCAATTTAAGCCATCTCCCCAAACAGGGCTCCTGCAATGTGTAGCTCAGTGGTAGAGAGCCCCTGGTACAATCCCTAGCACCAGGAAAAGGTGGGGGGGGAGAGAGAGAGAGAAGAGAAAAATAAGGAAAGGACAAGAAAGCACCAGGGGACCTGCTGTGAAGGGTGCCGGCAGTCCCTGAGGGTCAGGCAGGAGCGTCAGCCCAGGAGAGCTGGCTGTGCATGCAGCTGGCCATGTGGAGCCGGAACCTGCCACTTGATGTTGAGGAACTTCCTTGATTTTTCGGAGTTTCCGCTTCTTTATCTATAAAGTATGGTTACAGGCAAAGGGATGTCGGACTCCGCAAGGTGACGTGTCTCCAGCCTTCACGAGGTCGGCACATCTGGGGAGGGAGATCTTACCTGTGTCATCTTGTCCTGTCGTTTTTGTGTTGGGGCTTGAGTTTGGGCTCCCACTACGTGAGCACATTCACTGAGCACCTACTGTGTGCTGGTGGAAATGCAGAAGCAAAGGACCCGTGACATGTGCTGGGAAAGCCCACAGGTCACCCAGATGGAAAGATGAGTTGGTGGCTAGACTGGTGGGCGGGTGCTGGCACTGGGTATGACCTGCGTTGCTGCCTGAGGACCTGCCTCTCAGCTGGGTACCTCAGTGAGCTGGATCTGGGGGACTTAGGTGTGGTGAGGAGGGTGGATGGGGTCAGAAAGAATGACCGGCATAAAAGCTGGGCGCAGTGGCGCACACCTGTAATCCCAGCACTTGGGAGGCTGAGACAGGAGGATCGCGAGTTCAAAGCCAGCCTCAGCAATGGCGAGGCACTTAGCAACTCAGTGAGACCCTGTCTCTAATAAAATACAAAAAAGGGCTGGGGATGTGGCCCAGTGGTCGAGTGCCCCTGAGTTCAATCCCCCCACCCCGTACCAAAAAAAGAAAGAAAGAAAGAAAGAATGACCAGCGTAAAGACACGAGCCGGGGGGGGGCCGTGCAGGTCCACGGGGCTGCTGGAGGTCAGGGCGAGGCGGGTGCAGCTCCGGGCCAGCTTGTGCACAGTCTGTCGAGGCTGGGATTCCGTCCTGTGGGCAAGGGAGGCCCGCTGGGTTTTCTGATCAGGGAGGAGAGACTGTCGGCTATTTTTTCTGGAATGAGTATCCTGCCAGGGAGATCTGGTTGGGCAGGGGGTACGGCCCCTGGATAGCAGACAGTCGGGCAGCTCCTGAGGCAGACAGGGACAGGCACTGAGGAGCTGGGGTGGGCTGCGGAGAGGCTGCCCATCCAAGGGGCATCTCAGAGGCAGGACCTACAGATGTGGGTGAGGAAGGACGGCGGAGGCCATGACCCACCCCAAGGCGTTGAGCTCGGGGCACTGATCCTCTTGACCAAGCAGCACGGGTTTAGGTGTGAGAGTTATCAAGGTATTTTTGCCATGCTCTGTGGGATTGGCTGAAAGCTCAATTGCTATTACACCTGTTTTACAGCTGTAGCAACAGAGGCCCGGGCAAATTTAGTCACTTGCCCAGGACCATTTAGTGAGCGAGAACTGAAATCAGAACTAGGTCTTCTGCTCTGCGTCCAGAGCTGCTGTGACTACTGTGTCTGTCCTGCAGCCCCAGGAGATGTCCAGACATTCAGTGCAGGAAGATAGCCGCACCTGCTCCCCTTGGGACCACCTCCCTCTTCTCCTGGATGCCAGGGGACTGGTCAGGCCTCAGTAAGGTGGGCAGGCTGGCAGGTGGCTCCTCCTTAAGCTCCTCCTCCAGCCTGGTCCCAGAGGTCCTGCACTACTGGACAGGGGTCCAGCAAGGCCCTCAGAAGAGACCTCAGCCTGGCCCTGGCAGGTCCTCAACTTATGCCACAGAAAGAATTTCAGGATTCATCAAAAGCACGAAGATTTATTCAGAAAGCAAGGTTTATTATTCAGGAAAGCCAGAAATAGAGCAGGACCCACCTGCAAAGCTGGAACAGGAGAGCTGGAGAGTGGGGTGCGGCCTGGGCGGGGCTCTTCCTCTAAGGAGACTGGAGACGGGGGCACGAGGGGCGCGCGGGGGCTCAGCCTGGTGGGCTGCTTCTCCCGTTGTGAAGCGGGGGTGGGCAGGGCAGTCTGGTTCTTGGAGGAGCTGGGTGGCCCCCATCCAGTCAGTAGATCCCCATGTCTTAAGTCTCTGGCAATATTTTCCCTTTGCTTTACTTAGTCTAAAAAAACGCATTGTGTGAGCTAGCGACGTGTGTCGTTGGCAATAGCGCACACTCGCAACCCGTAAGGTCCAGGGTTTTTTTTTTTTTTTTTTTTTTTTTTTTTGTGGTACCAGGGATTGAACTCAGGGGCACTCGACCACTGGGCCACATCCCCAGCCCTTTTTTGTATTTTATTAGAGACAGGGTCTCACTGAGTTGCTAAGTGCCTCGCCATTGCTGAGGCTGGCTTTGAACTCGCGATCCTCCTGCCTCAGCCTCCCAAAGTGCTGGGATGACAGGCGTGCGCCACCGCGCCCGGCTAGGTCCAGGGCTTTTGAGGACATTTTATCGCGGGGGAAGCAGGCCTGGGAGGGGCAGGCGGGTGCTCCCGGAGCCGCGGTCCCTCCCTCCTCTCCCCCTTCCTCGCGCCACCCTCACCTCTTCTTCCTACTGGCACTCGTGCCCCTTGGCCAACACGCAGCCGACGCCCTTGCACTTGGCCAAGACCACATGAACTCAGTGGGGAGCACGGTGGTCCAGGCCCAGGACCTCGGGTGGGTGCTGACCTGAGAAGCGGAGGACTCGTCTGTCTGTCAGAGGCGCTTCCGAGTGGAGCCCTGCCGGGTTCTGCAGGGCTCCCTCGCCCGGGCACCACGCCCATGCCGCGGCCTCGGTGTGCCGGCCCTGTGTGTGCCGGGTGCTCCTTGCAGGCTGGTGACGGGCATCTCGACATCCAGGCTAGTCTGCCTCCTGGGTCGGGTCGTTGCCTGAGTAGGAGTCTGGTTTTCCACCTGGAAAATACGCTTCTAGAAGCTATGGGACCTTTTTGTTTAGTTGTGGTTCTCGAAATACCTTGCACAGAGCTAGAGACTAAGAGCCTTCAGTAAATACCTGGGTGGGGCTCACCTGTGGAGAGGGAGAGGGAGGTGACGGGCCACCTGGGCGGCCTCTCCAAGCCAAGTGCCCTGTGTCCACAGGTATGAACTTCAAAGACCCCCCACCCAGGGTCCTGACTGCAGGAAGCAATGGGTAGGTAGCAGGCTGTAGTGACAGAGGCCAGCTATGACATCACACCTGGGTGACCAAGTCGGAGTATACCCCGTGGATGCAGCAGGAAGCCCTTTTGCTTCAGATTGAAGAAACTGAGGCTCAGGAAGGTTGGGGCTGTGGAGCGTCAGGTGGTGGGGGATAAGTGCCATGTGGGACCCTGGCCTTGAGAGCACGTCACTGCCAGGCTCACCTTGGCCCTGCCCCCAGGCTGCTCCGCCTCCCGGTCCCCTCCGCCTCACACGCCGCAGCCCCAGCCGCAGAGGCCAGCTTGCTCCCTCGCTGTCTCTCCAGTTCTCTAGTCCCACGCCCTGTTCCTGCTCACCCCCTGCTGCAGACCCCAGAGCGCCTCCTGTGCTGCCTGGCTCCTTTAAGGTGCATCTGAGTGTTCTAGAATTTTCCAAGAAGAGACACACGTAGTTCTCCTACATGCTGGAGAAGTCCCAGTTTTACAATTCTGCTCAACGCCTGAGTAGCGGTGACTATTACTTCTTAAGTAACATTTCTAGTACCAGTGAAGGCAGGGGCAGGAGACAGGGGAGACCACGGATCCTCCTGAGATGCCCCCTCCGCAGAGGCCACCTTCACCTGCTCTGCCACAGCCCCCATCCTGCCACCCGGGCAAGCTGGCTTCTCGGCCCTGCCAACTAGGGAAAGCAGGACTCACCTGATTCTCCCAAGTGCTCACGCAGGGCCTGTCTGGGGACAGCTGGGTAGACATTTGCCTGGTGGCCAGGAGCACGTTCCAGGGCCAGTGCTTCTGCTCCAGTCTGCTCCTGCTCCTCACCAGCTCTGTCCTTAGACAGGCTGCCAGCTTCCTTGTGCCCAGCTGCCTCCTTTGCCAGGAATGATAACTGTACAATCTCAGATGGTCGGAATGAGGGAAGGCACCGGACCTCAGGAAGTGTCCTGAAATTGTGTCGTGAGGACGCTTCCCTCCTGCCCAACCTGCTTGAGCTTCATTCCTGACACCATTCACCAGACTATCCATCCATCTGTCCACCGTCCATCCATCTGCCCATCCGTCTGTCCATCCATTCATCTGTCCGTCTGTCCATCCATCTGTCCATCCATCCGTCCATCCATCCATCCATCTGCCCATCCATCTGTCCATCCATTCATCTGTCCGTCTGTCCATCCATCTGTCCATCCATCCGTCCATCCATCCATCCATCTGCCCATCCGTCTGTCCATCCATTCATCTGTCTGTCCATCCGTCTGTCCATCCATCCATCTGTCCGTCTGTCCATCCGTCTGTCCATCCATCCATCTGTCCGTCTGTCTGTCCACCTGTCCATCCATCCACCTGTGCTACTTGCAGTCAGCCTTCCTGCCAGGTGTCTCACCCTGGCTTCCTGAAATCCCAGGAGTGGCCTGTCCTCCGTGTGAGTCCCACGGCAGGGTGGTGGCTGCTCACAGCCCCCCTGCCCTCGCCCCTTCTGCAGCGTCCCTCGAGTCCACTCTGCAGTCCTGGCTGTCCCTGGCGGGCTCCTCTGACCCCTGGCGTGCGCAGTTCCGGCGAGGTGTGCACGTGGCGTGCTGCCCTGGGCGGTGCCGGCTGTCAGAGTAGCCTGCTTGCCCGATGCCCACTCTCACCAGTGGCCCGTGGTTTCTTCGCTTACCGGAGGCGCCTCTGCCCTGTGGAGAGATGAAAATGTCCGTTAAGCGTAAAATGGGGACCAACCGCACTTCACTGTAGTCGCTTCTGTGTGGGCGGTTGAGGCCCTGATGAGAGCCGCCTCCAGTTACAGCGGGTGCGGGGAGAGGGCGCACACCAGCCCTGCCCGGTAGGCGTCCCTGCTGGACGCGCCCTGTGACCGTCGGGGGTGGATGGTGCCGGCAGCAGTGTCCCTGGAACGCCTGTCACAGGACGCCATCAGCTCCCCGGGCGCTGGAGCTGATCCGCAGACTTCCCGCACCAGCCCTCTCAGCGATGCAGGTCACACGGCCGCTGCAGACGCCCGGCGCCGTGTGGGCCGCACAGAAATCAGGGCTCTCACTCGGCCAGCCCAGAAGCGGCCAGGCGCCGGCCCGTGGCGTTTCTGTCAGACACCCAGCTGCCATGAAAGCGGTTTAACCCAGCCCGGGGGGTGGCCTCCCGCATCCAGAGATTCCTTGCGTGGCTACAGAAGTCTAAATCCAGCCTCGCTGTCCCTGGGCTAGGGGAGGGCAGCGCGAGCCCTGGGAGAGTGGCCCCACTCTGGGAGCCAGATGAGCACAGCCGTGAAGGACGGAGCCATGGCAGCCCATGCCCTCCCCACGTGCCCCGAGCCAGAGACCCGGCCTGGCAGGGGGGTGGGTGGCAGCTTTGAGGATCGAGGGCCCCGGACTCCTGGTCTACCACAGTGATGAAAGGAAGAGGAAGTGTGTAGGAAGAGGCGTGGGGAGACGGGACTGGAGGGAACGCGCAGAACTCTGGCCCGGCTTCTCCGCCTCCTTCCTCCCCCTCAGCCCCCAGGAGCCCCCCGGGCTGTCATTTCATGGCAGCACTCCCGCTCGAGACCCTCACCGCTCCCCACTGCTATGGAAGGAGGTCCGACTGCCTCTGGGTCTTCCTTCTCTTCCTCCTCAGAAAAATAAAACATCTTACAACCAACAGTGGTGGTCATCTGGATGCAGAGCTGGCAGAAGTCGCGTCATGTGTCAGTCAGCTACTGCTGTGATGAGGCTGCAGGACAAGTGGCCCCGATACGGAAATACGTCCCCACTAAAACATACTTTTCCGGCTGGGCGCGGTGGCGCACGCCTGTAATCCCAGCACTTGGGAGGCTGAGGCAGGAGGATCGCGAGTTCAAAGCCAGCCTCAGCAATGGCGAGGCACTTAGCAACTCAGTGAGACCCTGTCTCTAATAAAATACAAAAAGGGCCGGGGATGTGGCCCAGTGGTCGAGTGCCCCTGAGTTCAATCCCCGGTACCACAAAAATAAATAAATAAATAAATATGGGCTGGGATTGTGGCTCAGCGGTAGAGCACTCGCCTAGCATGTGGGTGACCCGGGTTCAATCCTCAGCACCACGTACAAATAAAACGCATTGTGTACAACTAAAAGCAAATAAATAAAAATATTTTAAATAAATAAATGAAACGTACTAGTCCGGCTTTGGGGTCTGGGGGCCACAGTGGCAGCTCCACACCAGGCCTCTGGTCAGGCTCGGGTTGGTTCCACAAGCCTCTCCTCCTGGGGTCAGTGGGTCCGGGAGTCTGCTCCGCACAGTGGACGGCAGAGATGCTGGAGAAGGAGCAGGACCTTGCCAACACGTGCAGTGTCTCGGCCAGCTATGGTGCAGCTCACGCCTGCTCACGTGCCATCAGCGCCCGGAGGCTGCCTGGCCATGACCACATCTCGGGCAGGGGAGTGTGCTCGCCCACACCAGGGGCAGCCCTGGAGACCCCAAACAAAGGGCAGACGTGCACGCACGAGGCCAGGAAGTGGCCCGAGTGACCATCACACTGTGTCCGTTCCCTGGGGCTGCCGTGGAAGATGCCAGGCGTGGGCTGACACAGACACGCAGTTTCCCACAGTTCTGGAGCTGCAAGTCCCACACCAAGGTGTCACACGCAGAGCCCTGCTCCCTCTGGGGCTCTGGGGGAGGTCCTTCCCCACCTCCCAGCCCCCGTGGTGCCAGCTACTGGCTGCGTTATGCTAGTCTCTGATTCTGTCCCCCCTGCCCGTCTCCCCGTGTCTCTGGGAGTCCTTGCCCCTTCTCATAATGTCCACACAGGGCCGGGCGCAGTGGCGCACACCTGTCATCCCAGCACTTGGGAAGCTGAAGCAGGAGGATCGTGAGTTCAAAGCCAGCCTCAGCAACAGCGAGGCACTTAGCAACTCAGTGAGACCCTGTCTCTAAATAAAATACAAAATAGGGCTGGGGGTGTGGCTCAGTGGTCCAGTGTCCCTGAGTTCAATCCCTGGCATCCACCCCTCCCCCCAAAAAATGACCACATAGGTTCCACTCTAAATCCAGGCCATTTCAACTCAAGATCTTTAAACAATTTTATCTGTGAGGACCTATTTCCAAACAAGGCACACTCTGAGGTTTGGGTGGGTAGGAGTTTGGCAGGGACAGTATTCAACCTCTCGTGATGGTTGATCTGACTGGGCCACAGGTGCCCAGGTATCTGAGGAAGCATTATTTCTGAGTGAGCCAGATCAGCACACCTGGAGAGGGGCGGAGCCCATCCACAGCCCAAATCTGTGTAATGCAGGTGCTGTCAGGGCCCCGCTGGAAGGCCTGTCGGCTGTGGGAACCCAGCACCCTCATCACCTTGGCCCAGCGTGAACTTCCCACTGTGTGTGAGTCTGGGATCCAGCCCACTTTCCCCTCGTGCCACAGGACCCAAGCCCAGCACACCCATGGCGCTGACCATGAGAAAGGCCACTGTCAGAGCAGAGGCGTGAAAATGTCCCCCCTTTGGCACAGTTCCTTCATGGTCCCCAGCCCCTAGCCCCAAGCCCAAGCT
Source organism: Tamias sibiricus (assembly GCA_025594165.1). Taxonomy (NCBI): domain Eukaryota; kingdom Metazoa; phylum Chordata; class Mammalia; order Rodentia; family Sciuridae; genus Tamias; species Tamias sibiricus. Next base: position 132,362,680 of record CM046664.1, on the reverse strand, counting down.
GCAGGAGGATGCCGTGAGCCTCAAGAAAGCCCGAGTCCGCCCCGGCGCAGTGGTGCATGCCTCTGGCACCAGCACCTCAGGAGGGAGGTCACAAGGTCAAGGTCAACCTCAGCAACTCAGTGAGATGAGACCCTGTCTCGAAATTTTAAAAGATAATAAAAAATGAAAAAGTTAGAGTCTGGGGCTGGCGGTGTGGCTCGGTAGCAGAGCACTCGCCTAGCATGCTCCGGGCCACAGGTTGACCCCCAGTACCCGCCCGCCACACGCACCGGGCACACAGGTCTTGCCCTGCTCCACGGCTGCCTGAGCGCCGCACCACCCCCCCGGCCTTCCTGCCAGCTTCCCACAGGCACCCTGTGAAGGGCAAAACATCACACCGGGGACAGCCGTGCAGCCAAGAGATTTATTCAACAGCCTTCGTGGCTGGTAGCAAGACCGGAGAAGAGGTGCTCTGGTCGAAGGTCGAAGAGGTGCTGGGAGAGGGGAGTCAGGGAGAGGGGAGTGTGCGAGCTCTGGTGGGAGAGGGGAGTGTGCGAGCTCTGGTGGGAGAGGGGAGTCAGGGAGAGGGGAGTGTGCAAGCTCTGGTGGGAGAGGGGAGTCAGGGAGAGGGGAGTGTGCAAGCTCTGGACAGAAGGTGGGTGCTTGGTCGCACCGGCTGGGATCTCTGGAGCTATCAGCTAAAGCAGCTGCTGTCTGGCTGGAGGCTGGAGCTGTCAGCTGGGAGCGGCCGTCGGACTGAAGGCGATGGGTCTGGAGCTGCCGGCTGGGGCAGCTGCTGTCGGCTGGAGGCGATGGGTCTGGAGCTGCCACAGTAGCTTCCTCCTCTCTGCAGCGACGAGCTGATGTGTCTGAGTGGCTTCCTCCTCTCAGCAGTGACGAGCTGATGTGTGCATTTGTGTGTCTGTGTGTGTGTCTGAGTCTCTCGAACAGGGCCCTATATAGGGATTTCTGGTGGGCGGTGCACCAGAGCAACCCCAACACCATTGGCTCTTTGCCCATAGAACAGGGCGAACTTTAAGCCTATTGGCTCCTGCCTGGGGAAAAGAAACATCCTGCCCGGGGAAGAAATATCCTGCCTGGGGAATGAAACAAGGTTGCTTCTCTCAGGATGTGGAAAACTCGGGGGGGGGGGTAGCCCATCTATCACCCCAGCCCCTGTGAACACTGACACACGTCTCCTCTTTCCCACATTCTGGTCTAGGCCCACGTGTCTCAGCTCACGGGCTCCCAGGACCTAGCTCCTCACCAGGGCTCTCCTAGAGTGCCGGGGTCCTGCCTGTGGCCCCTCTCAAGAGACAGACCTTAGGGCCAAATTAGAAGAGAGCCACGGAGTAGAAGTCACCCACCAGGACCTCGGCTGTGGAGGAGCTGCAAGAGCCCACGCAGGAGGAGGCCCGGTCCACGGGAGCCTGCCCGCGGGACGTGGCTCTGCTGCCTGGCTGCCAGGTCCCCGGCTGCTGGCATCTGCACACGTGGCTCTCCAGGTCTCCGGCCTTTGAACTCCACAACCTTCCTGGGCCCCAGCTTTCAGACAGCGGATCTTGGGGGCCTCCCAGCCTCCATAGATACCCACCGTGGGGCGTGGGAGGTGAGGATGCTGCTTGGGCATGGCTGTGGGTGGGCAGCACTGTGTGCCCCGCATGGCTGCCTGGCCCCTGGCGCTCTGCCCAGATGCATCTGTGTGGCAGTGGGAGCCGCAGTGCCGGGGGTCAAGACATGAGTGCTGGCCTCACCTGTCCTTCCCTGCTATGTGGCCTTGGGCACAGCAGTCTCTCCTTTTGCCCTTCCTTGCATCCTGTTTGCCTGGCGCAGCCGCCTGGCTGGAGCCCTGGGCACCGCTGCACAGCTGGGCTCTGCAGACACCACGTGCCACTTCTGAGGAGGAGGCATCTCCCCGGACTGCCCGGGTGCAGGAGCCCTGTTTGGGGAGATAGCTAAGATTGCGGTTGACTATAGACAACCGCAATCTTAGCTATCTCCCCAAACAGGGCTCCTGCACCCGGGCTCACCTGGGCCAGTGCCATCACCTCCTGCTGCGTTCCCACAGCCAGGTGGCATGGGCCTGCCACGTGCCACTTCCCTCACGCAGCCTTGACGCCTGCACCATCCCGGTCCCCACTCAGGCCCTGCAGACCAAAGAGGAGGGGGCGGGGCGGGGCTCAGCCCCGTGGTCCCCCCTCTCTTGCCTGCTTTCTCTGCTCTTCCCCAAGGCGGGGACAAGCCCTCCCAGGGACGCACATTGCTGTGCCGATCCCAGAGCTTCTTTCTCTAGCATTTCATGCCTAGAAGCTTCTGGAAGGGAGGCCATGCCGTCAGCTGCTCGGAGAGTTTTGTGCTCCCACCAGAGCACCCTCTGGAGGGGGAGCCCTGGGGTGCCAGTCTGTCCCCTCCCCATCTGCACGGTCTCCGCATGCCCTGGGGCAGGTGGCTGGATTCATATCCCCTCAATTATAACGCAGTGACAGATTTTGAGGGTTTGGGGCTGAGCCTGGGAGAAGCTTGGGCATATGAAGACTGCCCCAGCCTCCGGCCTCACAGCCCTGCCTGCCTGGGCCACTGTCCCACAGAGTCCCCTCTTGCCTGCCCAGTCCTCTCCCTCCCCCTGCCTTGCTGTGGCTTCCTGAGCAACATCATTCTCCCAGGACCCAGCTCAGCACACACACCGCCTGGGACCGCCCAGGGACCTTCCCCTGACCCTTGCTCTGTGCACAGGGCCCTGGTCCCCTGGGTGACCAAGGACGCAGAGCAGCCGGGGCTCCTGAGGGTGCACACCACAGACTGCCCCGCCCAGCCAGCACCACGGCCCTCAGCCCCCAGCCCCCATGGCGGGGTTTCCAGGACCCTCAAGGGAGCTGCTACGCGCACAGACTGCACTCACACTGGTGCCTGCAGAGGGACACGCAAGGACCCAGAGAAGGGAGTGAGGTGACATGGAGCAGCTCCTGGGGAAGCCGGCCTCCCTGCTGGGGCTGCCTTCGGGGGCAGCTGGTCCTCACCACCCTGGCCCAGGTCAGCTGGATGAAGCCACGAGGTCCAGGAGAGCCACGCAGACTGTCTGTGAGCTGGGTCTGTCTGCTGTCCCCCACACCCTGCAGGGACTACCACACCGTCCACCAGGGAGCCGGGAGCCGGGAAGCCGCTCTGTTTTGAAGATGTCAGCTACGGACGGATCAAAAGTTTAGCCTGGAGGCTGCTGTCACTAACCAGCACATGACTTCATACTGCTGCGGAGATCTGTGCTGCCACAGCCAGGAGGCCTGCAGGGGGCCTGCAGGTGGGGCTGCGTGCTGCCCAGCCAGAACTTGAAGGAAGGACTGTCACCCACTCCCCGGGACCTGTGGGTGAGGGTCTCCATGCCCGGAGCCGGACATGGCCTCTGAGCCACGGGCCCCAGGGCTGGCCCCATCCTCCTAGGAGACCACCTCTCAGTGCACCCGAGCTGCCCTGTCCCTTCTTTTACTCTTTCCCCAGAGTGCATCCAACCAGGCACTCCAGTTTCTCCACTGGGCAGTGAGGAAGCATGCCCAGGTGACCAGGGTGGGCAGGACCAGGTACAGAGGCTCCTGCACCCGCTGCCCCGACCCTATCCCTGCCCAGGCTGGGAGGGAGCTCATGGTCATTCGAAGGGCAAGTGGGCACCACCCTCCCTGCCGTCATGCCCAACTTCATTCACTAGTGTCATGCTGTTGCAGGCACTGGGCTCAGGAGCGACTTCTGCTGCCCCATGGCCCTCAGGCCAGACCACCAGTTCTCCGCTCCAGACCTGCCACCACACACTGGCCTCTGGAGTGAATTGTGAGAGTCATTTCCCTGCCTCTTGCTCAGAAAATGGTTTAGAATTTTTAAGGGAAAATATGAAGAATCAATTTAAAAGAGAATACTAAACAAAATTTTCTTCTTAAAGAATGCACTAGCCACGCATGTCAGTGCACACCTGTAATCTCAGCGATTCAGGAGGCTGAGGCAGGAGGATGGCAGTTCAAAACCAGCCTCAGCAACTTAGCAAGTCCCTAAGCAACTTAGTGAGAACCTGTCTCAAAATTAAAAAGGGCTGGGATGTGGCTCAGTGGTTAAGCATCCCTGGGTTTAATCCACAGTTCAAAAAAAATGCACTACAGCCCGCCACACGTAGAATTTGGTTCAGGAGAACCAAGATGGGTGTGTCCTGGCTGTCCCTAACAAGTCTTCTAACAAGCCTGCCCAGGCTCCTGCTGGAATGTTCTCTTATGTGCGCCTCATGCAGGATTTGTCAGACGCCCAGGAAGTGGGCGGAGTCCAGAGGGAGGCCCAGCCGTGCCCTATGAGGACAGCAGCCCCCCAAACTCCCCCATCTGCTTGTTAAGGGTTCTACCTGGTCTCCGGCCCGAACTCATCCTCACTGTCTACCCCGTCAGAACCGCCAAAGAGGCCTTCAGTCCCGCCCTGCTGGTGGCCAAGCCACCCCTGCAGGACTCAGGCTGCAGGACTCCCACCATCACCCCTCCATGGACACTGATCCCTGGACCCAAGCTGGGGACCCCCTTGCACTATCTCCAGGGTCCACTCTCCAGCTCAGCTGGGCCCACACGGGTCCTCTTGTCCTGGGTGTCCCAGTTGTGAGAGGCCTTCAAGGCCCAAAAGCACAGAGCAGACAATGGGTGGGACGCCCAGCCCTCACCATGAGCTGTGTCCTGCCGATGCCCCTGGGCCATGTGCCCACCTCCCGTGGCCCCCACCCCACTGTCCTTCCCACGGCTCTTGCAGCCCTCCCCTGGGGTGCATTCACGTCCCTCCTAACGCCAGCCTCCGTCCTCTTCGTCCTCTGCTCCTGAGGCTCACGCACCCTCCTGTCCTCCCTGGTGGAACAGCCCCCAGAGGCGACTGCATGCTCAACTCTCGGCCTCAATCCTCGAAGCCCCAGCGAGCTGGGGACCTGCAGACACACGCTCCAGAAACGGCTGGGAGCAGGAAGTGCTGCCATACCTGGTTGAACTGCAAGGCAGTGCTGGCAAAGCTCCCAGCCGTGAGCAAGGGAAGCAGGGTCGGGGGACGCACCACAACCTCACCCTGCAAGAGTCACGTTGAGTCCAGGTGACAGCAGGGGGAGGGTGCTCACCAAGTGCCAGGCACTCTGCCAGGTGATTGCACACACTGACTCATTGATTCAACCGTCAGAACCAGGAAAGCAGGTGCTATGGTCCCCATGTGAAAGATGTGTTACAGTGTGGACATGAGGTGTCCCTGCAAAGTCTCATGACGGACAACGAGGAGTGCTCAGAGGTGAAATGATTGGATTACGGGAGCTGTGACCTATGCAGTGGATTAATCCATTTAATGGATTCATAATTTGGATGGGTTAGTGGGTGGTATCTGTAGGCAGGTGGGCCTTGGCTGGAGGGTGTGTGCGCCCTATATCTCGTCCTGGCTTCTCTCTCTGGCCTTCCCAGCTGCTGCGAGCTGAGCTGCTTCCCTCTGCCCTGCCCTTCCACAGTGCTCTGCGCTCCACAGCCCCTCTGAGGAATGCAGGTGGTCTTCCCAGGGAGGATGATGAGACCTCCCAGAGAGCCGCTGCAGAGTGCAGCCCCAGCCTGGCGCCCCCGACCACGCACCTCCCAGGCCCCGCAGTGCCCACCCATAGCAGGTGCACACCCAGATGGTGGGGTGCTCTAGTCTCCCCCTGTGTTCAACAGTCTCAAACATGTGCCCTACACCCCAGCCTTCAGCCCCAAGCTCACCCCCCACCCCTCCAGCCCTGTTGCTTTGGCCCACTGAGCCACTAAAGGCTGGCCCTGCGTTAAGCCACCATGACCAGGGTGGCTACCGTCTCACTGAGCCTTGATTTTCTCATCTATGACACGGGGGTGATGGTAGGATCAACCACGTAAAGCGACTGTGAAGATGGAGTGAAGTTCTACGGGTGCAGGGCACTCGGTCAGTGAGCACAACGTCGCCGTCGCTGTGGTGTCATCGCAGAGTGCAGAGGAGTCCCCGGGGGTCCTGCCAAGAGGCCTGGGTCTCAGTGCCATTCTGCCACTGGCAGGTGCTGGGGCTGGCCAGCCTGCCCATCAAGGTGATGGCTCCTGCAGTGTCACGTGTTGCCGCCTGAAGCGATGGCCGCTTGGAGCAACGAAGCCGCAGGAAGAAGTTCAGAGGCGAACTGGAAACAAACAGCCTTTTTATTTTGATAACTTTTCTCTCTGGCTCTAACAACGACTTTAACACACACCACACACCACCAACAACCAACACACCAAATGGCGCCGACCCGATCAGCAATCTCGCTCAAGTCCCACGAGATCCTGGGCCAAGTCCCATGAGACTACGGAAGGCGGCAATGCCCAAACATCTCCATGGCCCGTAGTCGACCGCAATCTTAGCCATCTCCTCAAACAGGGCTCCTGCAGTCACGGGGGTGGACATCCCAGGTGCAAGGACCTGTGGAAGCTCTGAGGAGCTGCAGGGCCAGGCGAGGGCCTGGTGTGCATGCTTTCTGGTGGCCAGCTCAGCCTCGGGTCCCCGCAGTCGGGACACACACCGCTGTGGGTGTTGGCATAGCTGGATGTTCTGGTCTCATCACGCGACCCTGGGGAACAGGCGTGGCGAGGTGGAGTGCGCATCTGAGGACACCCCGCTGCCCAGAAGACCAGGCCTCACCTGCCCAGTCCAGCTTTGCTGCACTGTCACAGCTTGTCCCTGCAGATGGGGAGCTGGGAACGGTGGGGCTGGGGCTGAGCAGGCAGAGCAGGTTGGGCACTGGGTGGCTACTCGGGGGAAGTCCCACTCTGTGGAGGGTCACCAGGCAGGAGGCTATCAGGCGCACCCTGGGGTCACCCCTGCAGCATGGAGGGAAGGAAGCAGGTGGGCACAGGGAGTGGTGGGGCTGCTCCAGCCTCAGCAGGGGCTCCAGCAAAGCTCAGGGGACCCTGAGGCAGCTCCGCTTCCCACGGGACAGTGTGTGCCAGGTTGGGCTGAGGCCGCCGGGAACATGTGTGCCTGGCATGCAGGAGACAGGTGCCAAACGGTGCCTCAGACCACCGGCACACACGGGGCTACTGGGAGCGGGCACTGCCAGCCAGCAGCGTGGAGGCCCTGTGGGATGAGAGGCCCACGCTGGCACAAGGCGGCAGGCCCAGGAGAGGGAGGGCGGCCAGGCCTCCAGGGACCGTGCTGGGCACCAGCTGCGTTGTCCAAGCAGGACGCAGCACACCTCCCAGAGCAGCTTCGCCTCCAGCAAGGTTCTGGAAGGGTCGGACGGCACCGGCAGCACCCCACGGGGTGAGGATCGTGTCAAGGTCAAGGACCATGATTTTGTTAGGATGTTCCTTCTTCTGGCAGATACTCTGCGGGTGCCCCCAATGCCACGTGGATCTGCGGGAGTGGCTCCCAGCTGTGTCACCGCTGATGGGGGCCCTCAGCAGTTCTTTACCACATGGTGCCCTTCCAGATGTGGCCTTCATCCGATTTCCTCCTGGGTGGAATTTCCTGGCATACCTGCTCTCGGTTTTTCTATTGTTTTCCCATTATCAGTATGTAGACTGTAGATAGATAGACGGATAGACAGTAGATAGATAGTAGAAGATAGATAGACGGATAGACAGTAGATAGGTGATAGATAGATGATAGATAGATAGATGATAGGTAGGTAGAGGACAGATAGATGGAGGACAGATATCTGATAGGTAAAAGCACTCGCACCATGTGAAGGAGCGCAGGCTGCTGGCGACTTCTTCCTCCAGCCCCTGCTCCAGCCTCCCGCGGCTCTGCAAGAGTCCAGCTTCTTGCATGGAACACGGGGGACTCTGCAGATGGCGCCCAGCTCTTTAAGGCAGCTGGTAGCAAGAGCATGTTTTCCCCACCAACAGCACAGCCTGCCTATCCGAGGGCCACGTTTGTCGCAGCCGGGGAGCCCCTTGCTGAAGTCGAGGGAAGGAACGAGAGAGAGCAGCCTTCTCTGCCCGCGCTGCTGGCCCTGGACCCTGTCACAGCGCTCGGGCCTGCTGTCTCTTCTCTCAACCCCCACCAGCCCATCCCTAGCGGGCTGCTTGTCATTTGGGGCGCCTGGTTTGTGAGGCCCCTGCCTCCCTCCGGCCTGTGGTGGTCTCTGCCGCTGCCTCTGCCACTTCCGCTCTCTCTTCGTCAAGGCGCTGCGTCTTGTCGCTGGGCTGCAGAGGTGGAGATGGAGTTGGCAGGAGTCCTCGCCTGGGGAGGGGCGGGAGCGGGATGCGCAGGGGGAGGCACAGCGGGGGCAGCTCCCCAGCCTCGTGCCCCACAGGGAGCCCGGGCCGCAGGGCCTGTCAGAGGTACCCGTGGCACAGCAAGCCGCCCATGGACCTCCTGGGGTGGGGGGCCGTGTGCACTGAGGCCCACCCTGAGGGTGGACAGCAGAGGTGGCTGGGCTGGGCAGCAGGGGCTGGGGTTGTGCTCTTTAGCATGAGGCTTTGTGGAGACTTGGCTTCTGGGAAGTCCTGCGGAGCAGCACGTCGTCCCCTCCTGCCGTTGGCACCTTCTTCAGACAGTGAGTCTGAAGCAGCTGCCTGAGCGTGGGCGTCGAGCAGCGTGGCCTGGAGCCCCTCAGCTGCTCCTCTGCCTTGCGCCTCCTCCCACCTGCACACAGGTGCGCCCTAGACTGCCGGAGCTCATGTTTAACAGGTGGAGTCATTAGTTACTGATGACTCGAGCACCGGTCCTCCAAGCTGCCAAGAGGCCTGAGTGGCAGGGAGTCCCTTGGTTCCAACCTCCTGTCCCAAGAACCAAGAGGCCCTGGGGCTCACTGGTGCAGAAGGGAATGCTTCTCCTCCATGAGCTTCTGGTGAGATGGTGGCCGACGGCCTTGCACCTGGATGGTGAAGGGCCCGGAAGCCTGGGGAGCCGTCTGACACGGGGCTGCCCTCCACAGCATACCAGGTCTGCTCCAGAGCCCAGCAGGCTGAGCTCACCCTGGGGCAGGGCTCTTGCTTGCCGGATATGAAATTCACCCTCAAAGAGTGCCAACTGGCCCGTCCCCATCTCTGTGGAAGGCGGGGCCACCCGCTCTGCGTGCAGGGCAGCGGGGGCAGAAGGGGGTCTATTCCCATATGGACACGCGGAGCTGTGCCTCCTGATCCTATTGTCACCAATCAGATCTGCATGAGAGGATTGCCCTCCACCCAGAGAGAGGGACACATGAGGGTGGCCGTGTTCCTGTGCCATATGGATGCACGGTCAAAACCCATGCACACAGATACCAATTTACACATGTGCATACTGCAGGACACACACGCAGACCGCACACATGGTCACATGAACAGGGACGCTGATACGCATGTGTGCACATACAGCCATGGGTGTGCTTGCACACACACGCCTGTGCACAAGTGTGCATAATACATCACAAGGTACACACACACGTTACATATGTATGTGCACACAAGGATCCCCACACGGGCATGTACACAGCACACAGTGCATCTGTGCACTCACACACATACATGCATGTGCACATATGCACCAATAAATGCACACCACACACACACACCAACATGCTCTAAGCTCTAATAAAAAAGCAAAGCAACTAAAAAAGCATGAGGCACATTTCAGAGACCAGAGTTCTCAGCACCAGTTAAGCCCCTGGGCCAGCCGGGCAGCACTGAGCCAGGACGGGACTGCAGGAGCCTTAGTGGGTCTTTAAGAACTCAGCAAAGCGGGACGTGGGATATTTTTAAAGGAATTCTATTGCATTTTTTGAAAGATACCTTTCTCCTGTAAGGCCTCCAGTTTAATAAATATCCAGGGCTTACCCTTAAATTCACCAAGGCTCCGTGCTAAGGACTTTATGACAGATTTGCCACTTGTCTGAGAAGTGGCCTGAATCCCAGTTGTTAGAGCTGATAGATTTATCAAAGCTCGCTGGCTCCGGAGCGGGAGAGGAGCGCCGAGGAGCTGGGAGAAGGGATGAGGAGAGGTGTGCGAGAATTAGCTGTAGAGACAGCAGCCACCTGGCAGGAAAATGGGCCAAAACAAGGGTTTAAAAAATAAATCTTCAAGGACGGAAAGGCCTCTGGTTACCAAGCGAAGACGCACAAAACCGCTCCGTTTGCACTGAGGCCGGCTCCTGGCGCATCGGCCGGAGGCTCAGGTTCAGTCTTCTGAGACGCGCAGCTGTGTAGGCCAGCTCCCGCGGGGTCTCTGCAGAGGACAGGCCGCAACATAAGGGCCGGCAGGGCTGCCTCCCGCCACGGCTCCAATTCCACCGCCCCAAACCCCCCCAGGGCCTCGGCCCTGACCTCACAATCAAGCCCCTTGGGGTGAAGAGGCCCCTTCCCATGGCCTTCTGTGCCCTCCTGGCTTCAGCCCGGCCCAGCTGCCCGTTCTCTGCCAATGGCATCTCAGACCCATGTGCACGCGTGCAGGGACACGGCGCGGTGCCTCTGCACACACGTGTGCTCTGAGGGACATATGCGCAGTGGGGAAACCGAGGCCTTCACACGCCCACCATGAGCGGGCAGCTGGGCCGACCCCTCTGCCTGGATTCCAGCCCCCGGTGCCTCCGCCTTCTGCCGTCCTCGGCGTCTGTCACCTCCCCAGCCCAGCCCCCGCTGCGACTGCTTTCCCAGGTCACTCGGCTGGGCCTTCTCAGAATCTCAGGTCCCTTGCTGCAGGACAGCGGCGTCATCAGAGTGGACACTGAGGACGCAGGCCACGCAGTCAGGCCTGTCCTCCCGGTGTTCCGTAACAATGACCCTGACAGGCCTGGAGCCGGCACTGCCTGTGCGGGCTGCTTGTGTCCCGCCACTGGCTGGTCTCGACCCTTTGTGTGGGCAGCCTCCTCCGTGTCCTGGCTTCAGGCAGCTTCGCGTCAACAGCAGCAGGGTGGCAGACGCGGCCACAAGGTCTTCAACTCTGGAGCAGGCTCCTGCTCACCAGCTGTGAGGATCTAGTCTGGTAGTTCACACCCTCAGAACCACCAACCTCCTTGTTATTGAGAATACCAACACAGCGCTGGTGAGGCTGAAGCAGCCGTGCAAAATATTCTCACTGTCCAGTGCGTAGCAAATGCTCAGTGACACCAGCCACCATGGTCACCACCATCAGATGTCCACGAAGGACTTGAGCCCGTCCATTCCCTGCTGGCTCACACGGCCGCACTGTGCTTGCTTTAGACTTGTGAGGTTGGACCTGATCCTGGGGTTCCACTGAGGGGTTTGGGGGGAGCAGGAGGCCCCACATGCCCTGGGTGGAGCAGCGTGAGCACTCGCAGGCTAGCAGCCTGGGTTCCCAGAATGCCAGGGGTCATCTGGGCCATCATCTCCGCAGTGTAGAGACGGTCCCCAGGAGGGACACCGAGTGTGCAAGCCATGTTGCCCTCGAGCTGCACGGTCTGTCTGGGACCCCAGCAGTGCTGCCAAACTGTTCTGAGGCCTGGCCTCCCTGGGAACAGTCTCCTCTCCAGCCGCGGGGAGCAGCGGGGGCCTGTGTCACACAGACCCTCAGCCGCTGTCACTGTCACCCTGCTAGCTGGCCCAGAGAGTGCCAAGGCTACTGCAGGAAACACTCTGCCACCCCAGGAGCTCCACAACTTCTTCTCTGAGCAGAAACCTTCCTCTGAGGAACAGGGTGGGGGAGACTGTGGGGCGGACTCCAGGGCCCTGCTGGGAGGAGGCGAGCAGGCGCGCCGCAGGAAGCAGGCAGACCGGGCCCTGCGCCCAGACGAGGTGGGTGCGAGGTGCAGCCCGGCAGTTTCCCCCAGCATTCCTCAGCGGGACTCAGGGCCGCTCTGTGCGGGGGCACAGACGCTCCTGGGGACGTGTTTGACATCTGAGCGGCTACTCCAGTGGGCGTCCTCCGAGAGCTCAGGCTGGTTCGCCATTTCTTGAGTCCCAGGGCATTTTCTGGGTGACATTTTGGTCTGATCCAATGAATGCAGCTGGGTGCTAGTGCCAGGGTGCTCTGGCCTCCGGGCAGGAGGGCCTCCTGAACTGCAGTCCTCCACTGAGACGTGTGGCCGACATTTGGAGATTGAGATGTCAAACTGGGCGCATGTCAGTGTCCATGATCGTCTCCAGCGCGGCCGGTGGAAAGATGCTAAGATTGGATTGCGTCACTCCCACCTCTACAAGCCGCGGAGAGCATCCGGCCAGCCACCTGCCCGCGAGCAGGGCCTCCCCCCCAGCAGCCCCAGGCACTCTAAACCTGGTCCCCAAATGCTTCCTGAACTGTACCTGCTGCCACAGCATCTCGCTGATGCCATCTCTGTGTCCTGCAGAACCCTGTGGAGTGTGACCACTTGGCTGTAAAAGCCTGGCTGCGATTCTCCAGAAGGCAGTGGGGTGGGGGCCCCCACTCTGCAGCCAGGAGGGGTGGGGTGGGGGGATCATGGTGCAGCTTTGAATTCAAGTCCCGGCCTGGCTTCCTGTAAACGAAGTGACCTCACACTGCTCACGTCACCATCCTGAACCTCAGTTTCCTCATTTGTAAAGTGGGGGGTGGTGGATGCTGAGGCAAGGAATGGTGTGAAGTGACATCTTCCAAAAATGACCACCAGGACACGGGTCAGAGCATGGGCGCAGAACAGGGAAGGACCGGGAGCCAGGCAGATGGGCTCTCTGCCCAGCCCTCGAGAGCGCTGGCACACCAGTGCCCAGGGCCGTTGCAGGCGGAGCAGGGGAGGTGGGCACTCACAGCCGCGGCACTGCGAGCCTGGGCCAAGGGCTGCTGCTGGTGGAGACTAAGAGGTGGTCAAGTGTCCCAAGCACCCCAGAGAGTAGCCCGCTCCAGTGCCCAACAAACGGTCTCCAGAGAACTGTGCCCAGTACTGATCTCCAGAGCAGAAAGCTCAGAGGGCCCAGCAGGACACAAAGCATCAGGACATCACCTGGCCTGTGGCACTACAGGCCGCCGGCCAGGATTGTGATGAAGGCCAAGGAGGCGGCATGGCCTCCAGCTGAGAGCTGGCAAGCGGACGCCACCCTTGCCCTGGGAGCTCCCTTCCCTCCAGGGGCACCTAGCTCATTCCAGACTGGCGTCACCAGATTCGCAGGTCAGGCAGGGCAGCCCTGGCCTACCAGTCTACAGAAGTGAGTGTAACTCCACCAGCAGTCTGGCCTGCCCCTTGTTTACCCCCTACCATCATGGGTGCGACTGTTGGTGACATGTAAGCACACCTGCCATGGACAAGCACCTGGACAAGTTTGGGTCACCGTCTGCACAAGGACGGGCCTGTCCCACCCTCTTGGGAAGCACGGCTGCTCCAACAGCATGCACCCAGGAGAACGGAGTTCAGATCAGCACAGACCCCGGCTCTCCCCTGAGCCCAGCTCTGCCCCACATCCCTGAAAGACTTCATAACCGCGGCTTGCTGTGGACCACCCTAAGATGGACCAGCCCCCAGTGCACTCCCCCTGGGCAGCTTCCTAACCTCGGGTCAGCGTGAGCTCTGGGGCACATGGTGTCTGAGACACGCTGCCTCTGGTGTGTGCAGGGATGGTCCTGAGCTCAGGGTCAGGGTTTCTGGGTCCTGGCCCAGCCTGGATGTGCACTGGGTAGGATCATGTGGTACTGTATCTATGTAGCCTTGAGGCTATGTAGCCTGGCAAGGCCCAGGGAACAGAGGGACTTCTAATCTGCGGCCTGCTTTCTCTTTTCAAGAATGAATGGATAAAAGTGAGCATGGTGCTGCACACCTGTGATCCCAGCTACTTGGGAGGCTAAGGCAGGAGGGTGGCAAGTTCTAGGACAGCCTGAGCAACTTAGTGAGGCCCTGTCTCCAAATAAAATACAAAAGGCTGGGAATGTGGCTCAGAGGTAGGATGCTCCTGGGTTTAATCTCCGGTAGAAGGGAGGAAGGGAGGAAGGAGGAAAGAAGGAAGGAAGGAAGGAGGAAAGAAGGAAGGGCAGGTGAAAGCAGATGACTGTGAATACCTTTGCAGTCCTGCAGCTCGGTGATTCTGTTCCAGCCAAGCTCAGCCTGGTGCACACCCCTGTCTGGGATGGTGAGATTCCATCAATCATGTTCAATTGACCAAAAAAATATAGCCTTGCCACCCATTAGTAGACCTTGCTGATGGCCTCATGTGACTTGCCAGGTCACCACTGAGGGGACTCAGGCACTCGGAGGACGCGCTATCCCTGAACCCCAACCACACACTCCTCAATGAGAGAAGGGCGCCCATGTCATAGGTACACAAGACCTCTGATGAGCAAAGAACACGCCAGTCCCTCCTGCAGTACTATTTCCTCCATAAATGGGCTGTGTTAGTCAGCTCTCTGTCACTGTGACCAAAGTGCCCGACAAGAACAATTTGGAGGAGGCAAAGTTTATTTGGGGCTCACAGTTTCAGGGGCTCACTCTATGGTCAACCAACTCCATTGCTCTCGGCTCAAAGTGACGGCAGAGCATCATGGTGGAAGGGACAGGGTGGTGGACAGCTGCTCACCTGTCCAGCCAGGTGTGTGTGGGGGGGGGCGTGCAGGGGAAGCCAGGGACAAGACACAACCCCAGCCCACTCCCCCAGTGACCTACTTCCTGTAGCCACCTGCCTACAGTTGACACCCAGCAATCCACTCAAATCATTAATGCACCAAACGGATTAATCCACTGATCAGATTTCAGCTCTCACAATCCCGTCACTTCACCTCTGATTATTCCTGCCTTGCCTACCACAGGAGCTTTTGGGGGACTCCTGATCTCCAAACCCTGACATGACCTGACCTGAACACGGGAGCCTGAGGCTGCCGCCCTCCCTCCAGCACCCGTTCCCGAGTGGAGCACCTGCCGCCTGCCTCTCCAGGTCCAGTCCAGGTGGTGCGGGGGTGGGTGGAGGCTGTGTAGTCTGGAGGCCTGGAATCGGAAGGGTCCGCCTTACTCCACAATGACCTTGTCTTAACTAATTACAGCTGCAACAAGCCCACCGCCCAAAGATTCCTGTTGTTTTAAGCGACCGAGTTTGTGGGTCTGGGAAACCAATGTCGAGTTCCAAGAATCTCGTGGGGAATGCACATAAGATACGGTGGCCGAGCCCAGCTAGGCGTCCTGCCCTGGTGGCGGCAGGCTGGGCTGGGATCCTGCTGCCGCCGCGTGGGGCATGGTGAAGCACGGGCCCTCTGCTGGGGAGCTCACCCCATCCGCCTGAGTTTGAGGCTTCCTGGTGGGAGCTAGGGCCCCTGCCCTTGTCTCCCCGTCCATCCAGCTCTCTCGAGTCTGTCCACTGGTCCCTTCGCAGCACCACCCAAGCCCCACCGCAGCCCAGAGCCACAGCACTACAGATCCCTCTGCGCTGGCCTGACCGGGTGCGCCTGTCCACTCCCGCTGTGCATCCAGGAGCCATATCGCACCTAACCAGTAGGTGCCTCTGTGCCCAAAACGGAAAATTAATTAAGTTTAAAGGCTTCGGGTTATGTAAAACAAATTAAGTCTCTGCTTCATCAATTTAAGTCCCCAAACCTTGACACTAAGTTTACATAGGATGTAATATCTTTGAGTAAAATAACACAGAGCTTAAAAAACGGAAACCATTTGTATATAGAGATTACATGAACCGATTCAACTTTAGGAACTAGGTCAAAAATCAGGTTTTTACCCCATGTGTGGGAGGACTCCGTGGCCGTTGAATTATTCATGCTAATGTGCGCTCCACTGTTTTAAGCAGACAATTGAACATTGGCTTGGAAGGTCATTAACACCCAGGAAAAATGCAAATGGTTTTTCCTTCTTTTTAATTGTCACAGCCTGAGAATTGCCCCCACATGGAAATGAAATGAAAGCAGGTCCCCTCCCTGGTGGGGGACCGGCTCCTCCACCAACAGCTCTTCTTGGATGTAGCCGGGAAGGTGTTCCCGTGGGCCGCGGCTTCTCCGTGGAGACCCCTCTTGATGGGTGAGGAGGTACTATTTAAAGCGTGTTCTACTAAGTGACTAATAAGGAGTCTCCTTCTCAGAGAGGGTGGAATTGGGGGCAAAGCTCAATTAGCCTAGAAACTGTCCCCTCAGCCTGACCACCGGGAGCTCCAGCCGTCCCCGTGCATGGCCGCGGGGGAGCGCCCCAGCCCTTCACTCTGGCAGCCTCCAGAGGGGTGGGACCTGCCCAGGGCCACCAGCTGCTCCATGACAGGGTGGGGGCTGGAGTCCCGTCTGGTCCCCAGCCCGGTGCTCTCCTGTCCCCACTTCCCATGCCCCGGAAGCTCAGGCTGAAGGTTGGCGCCTGGCAACACCTAACATCCGCGCGTGCAGCTGCTCCGCGCTCGCTCCTCCTCTGGGGGATGCGGAACAGGAATCGGGTCTGCACCCTGGGGGTGGTGGCGGGTGTCCCACGCCCTGAGCTGGCCACCAGCTCAACCTGGTTGGGGTCCCGCGCTGTGATCCCCCTTTCCTCAGCTCCCATCGCCAGCCCTGGCAGCCAGGAAGGCAGGTGTCCACCAAGCACCCGCCAGGCAGCAGGTGAGTCCGTGGTGGGCCGAGTTGAAAAGACCCTTCCTCCCCTGGAACCCATAGCCTGGCTGCGGGAGACAAACGGAACCCTGGACGGCGGACGGCTGGGGTTGGGGGCAGGCCCCTCGTCAGCCGCTCCTTCTGTCCAGAACAGCAGTGGTCAGATCTTAGTGTGCTTTAAAACTGCTCAAGAGGCTCGTTAACAATGCAGATGCCTGAGCAGGCCGAGGACCCAAAAGTGGTACGTGTGGTGCAGTGGGTCTTTGGAGAGACCAAGATCCTGCTTCCTAGAGACCCCTGGACCACTCCTCCACGCATGGCAACAGTCAGTCTAAGGGCCAGAGATGGCAGCAGAGCTCCATGCTCCAGACACACTTGTGTCACTAGGACGGGGGGTAGGAGGGGATGCTCAGAACACGCCCACTGGGTCCCTGCAGGGCTACCACATAGACAGAACGATGGCCCCAAAATGTCCATGTCTCAATCCCCCAAACCTGTGAATATATCGCCTAGCACAGTTGAAGGGCCTTTGCCCTTGTGACAAGACAGGAAAATCGTCCTGTGCCTCCTCACTGATAGGACCTGCTGGCCCAACAGCCCCCGAGGGGATCCTGACCCAGGAGAAGGAAATGAAGCCAGCTCAACTGGCAAGAGGCCCAGGGACTCTGGACAGCAAGCTCTGGAGCTGCAAGGCAGGAGGGGACCGGACTGGGGCTCGGGCAGGGGGTCAGCAGATTCTATCAGTACCTACAGCAAGGCCCCAGTCACCACAGGCATTCACTAAGTCACCCCCATCTCCCACAGGTCAGAACACCTCCCCTTCAAGAAAACCCTGGTGCATGAAGGAGCTGGGTCACTCCCCCCATGATGGGTAATGTCAGGTGTCGCCCCAGAGCTTGTGTGTGATCCGAGCAAGAAAGTCCAGAGGTGAAGTGAGGGTCTGAGAGCCTTCACCCAGTCAGAGCATTGATCCCCTGACAGGGTGGACTGGGCGGTGACGGGCAGGTGGCTGGAGGAGGCGGTCCACTGAGACGTGTCTTTGGGGTGTGCTTCTGATCAGGTCTTAGAGTCACAGCAGCAAAAAGGATGACTAAAATGTCCCCATAGTAGGCAGCAGGGACTCTGATGACAAGTATGTCTCTAAGGCCAGCCTGGACACAGCCACCAAGCCCAGAATCCAGGTGGCCTAACCTGGGGCCTGCCAGGTGGTGTTCCAGGTGGGAGCCGCCCTGGCCTCAGGTTTCCTTGGCCCAGTAGGGCAGCTTTACTGTGTCCAGACCTGCCTCCCCACCTGCCTGCCCACGACTCTGCACCCTGCCCTGCCCGCCCTGAGGGTCAGCTGGGTTATTCTGAAAAGCTACACTTTGAACAGCATTTAGTGGCCTTCAAGCTGGTGCCTAGATGGTCGCACGGGAAGCAAGGTCCTGCTCTGGCCACTGCTGCACTCAGAAAGGACCCCCCAATTCCAGACTGGAAACACTCTGCTCAGACCTGCTGGGCCCCTGGTGGGCCCGGGAGGGGACCGGGACTGCGGGCAGTGCAGGCCACTTCCTCCTTGTGTCACACGCCTGGGCTCCCGGGGGACCCTGTGGAGCCCGGGCCCTGGGTCTGCAAGTGCTCCCCACCCTCCCCTTGCTCTCCTCCCTCTTTGGGGTAGGCTCTGTGTATGTCAGCAGGAGTCTCTCCTGTTTTTATTCTGACTAACACATATTAATTGTCCATATTCACGGGGTTCCGTGTGACATTTCCACTCATGCACACGGGGCCTGCTGGTCAACCCACGCCCCACCTTCCCAACCTCTAGTAACCACTAGTCTGCACTCAGTCTCCTCTTGGCTTCCCTGTATTGGAGGGACCACGGGGCACTTGTCCTTCTGATGGCCTGTCTCACTGCACAGGACAGCCTGCAGTTCACGGTGTGGCTGCACACGAGCAGGTGGGTTCTTTGTAGCTGATTAATGTCCCATTGTGTACGTGAGCCACGTCTCCCTGGTCCATACCCCCACTGAGGGACACCAAGGAGGACTCCATTCTCGGCTGTTGTGACACCATGGAGCAAGCAAGTAGAGGGTGCCTTTGGTCTGTCCTCCCCGCTCGCCTCCTCCGGACACCTGCTCTGGGTTCCCTGCTAACACCTGTGCCCAGCCCACGGCAGCTTCCTGCTCAGATTCCGTCTGATCGGTAACATGAAAAAAGCCCCTCCCTTGGTCAGAATGGTGATTTCCATCATTTCCTTTGCTCTTCTCTGAACTCCGTTGTCCTACCCGGCTGGGCTTCCCCAGAGTCCCTTCCTCTGCCTCCCCAGGGCCTGCTCTGCCTTCTAACAGCCGGAGCCCCTCCCACCATGCAGAATCTCTTCAGGGCAGGCTGAGCTCCCCTGCAGCTGGGACCTGAAGGACAGCAGCCTCGGACCTGGCTGTCATTTGCCAGGGACAGGATGAAAATGCATATGAATATGAGAACAAAATGCCGGACGCCGCTGGCCTCCTGCCCCAGGACCTCTTCCTTTGTCAGCTCCGCACCTGGGCCCAAGCTGACCATGCCCTCCACCCCCACCTCAGCCCCGCTCTCAGCTCAGCGCAGCTCTTCCCCACCCCACCCCAACCCCAGTCCCAGTCCGAATTCCCCGGAAGCTGCAGTGCAGGCAGCCGTCCACCCCAGCACCCCTGGCGTGGATCCCAGGGGTCAGGGTCCCTCTTTTGCAGGCACCTCTACACCCCTCGCTTCCCTTGCCTCTGAAGATTTCCCCCTACCAACTCCAACACCTGCTTCTTCCCTGGGTGCAAACGTCCAGTCATAAGGCCTAGAACCTAGCCCGGCTTCGCATTTCAGGGACAGCTCCCCGTCGGCCACCTGCTGCTCTCCCTGAGCCACTCCCATGCGTGGGCGGCCTGCAGGCCTCTGCCTCTCCCTGTGCACTCACAGGCCCTCGGCGCTCTTGGTCATGACTGCACTTCCCACCCATCATGGCCAACAGGCACGTCCTGCCTTCCGCCCCCGACTCAGGGGCCCAGCCTCCCTGCTCCTGCCCACACCATGGTCCGTGGTGGCCCTGCCCCCTGCCCCCTGCCCACAGCCTCTGCCCTCCAGGGTGCCACTTCCTCTCCGTGGCTCTCAACTATGCGATGAGGCCACAGCAGGCAGAAGTGCTACAGCACACACTGTGTCCACTCTTGCTGGCCCGCGGCCTGTGAAAGGCTGCTGCACACTCCCAGAGTTGTCCTGCTGGGGAGGGAGACCACTGGGCTGTCACCAACTCCTGTCTCAAGATGGAGCTTCTGCAGTAGCGATGGGAATACGTGGCCTGTCTGCCGGTCAAGGAGACAGAGGAGCCTCAGGTAGAGAGTGGACCCCAGGGATGCAGCAGGCCCTCAACAAGGGGTCCACTGCTCCAGCCACTTATTTTAGTGCTGTCACAGTCCACCTGTGGAACTCACAACCCACGAGTCAGTTATGACCCCAGGTCCAGTGTCCTGCGCGTTTTAAGGCTCCCTGCGCTGACAGGGCACGCTACCTCAGCCTCCGCCCCACTGGACCGGCAGGACAAGCTTCTCCTCGAAGCCACGACTCTTAGACTTCTGTTCTCACACAGCAACGGCGCCCCCAACCTCTCAGAGACCTTGCATGCTGAACCCAGATGTCACAAGGCTGTCTTTGTCCTCACACCTTGCAGCCTCACCTACAGTCGCCCACTCTCCCTCAAGCACCATCCCCTTGCTGTCCTTGGCGCCCACTTCCAGGCACCCTCTGCCTCCAGCCCTGGACTTGGTGTTCTCTGTCTTCCCGTTCCCTCTCCAAGACTCCCCGGCCCCAGGTGGTCGGCAGCCCCTGTGGTTATGTCTCCAGGCTGGTCCTCTGTCCCAGCCCCAGCCTTACATACGCTTGCTTACATACCGGGGATTGAACTCAGGGGCACTCGACCACTGGGCCACATCCCCAGCCCTTTTTTGTATTTTATTAGAGACAGGGTCTCACTGAGTTGCTAAGTGCCTCGCCATTGCTGAGGCTGGCTTTGAACTCGCGATCCTCCTGCCTCAGCCTCCCAAGTGCTGAGACTACAGGTATGCGCCACCGCGCCCAGCCCATACACTTGCTGTCTTGGCCTTTCTGCTTTCAAGCCTAACACAACAGCCTTCTCCAGCAAAAGTGCCCAAGGGAGACACTGGTTTCTGTTCCCAGCACCCCCATCTTTCTCCTGCCGTCGCCTGCCTGTCAAAGTGAATGGCGGCTACACCTTCTCCACCAATCCTACACTCAGTCCTCCAGGAGGTTCTCCTGACCTTCCAGTGCACCAGGTGGCCCAGGCTGGCCCAGGCCACATCATCTCTCAGGGACTCACCTCGACCCCACCCTCTGTTCCTGTTCCATTCTCCTTGCAAAAACCAGAGGGATCCTCTTCCTGCAAGTAGATCAGCCTGGCCAAACCTTCCTGTCACTTCCCACACCCTGGACGACAGCCTCTCCGGTGGCCTGCTAGGGTCACGTGACCTGGCCCACACTTCCTTCCTTCCCTCCTCCCCTCTTTGCTCTCCCTGGGGCCTCTCATCTCCCGCACCAGCCTTAGCTGGCTCCCTTCCCCTTGGAGTCTTTTGGACCTGCTGTCCTCCGGCCTCGAATGGAGGATCTTCCGGAGTACCCCACTCAGCCCTCCTGGTCACGCCACTCTGCTGCTTGCTTTTCCCTAAGTTCTTTGCTGCATAAAGGTGCCTTGTCATTTGTTGGTTCCTTGCTTTTACCCAGCAGGAGGGAAACCTCAGAGGAGCAGGTCTCTGATGTGTCCCCAGTAGCTTAGAAAGCACTCCGCATGTGGCAGCAGCCCAGAGAATCAGGGATGCGTGAATGAACGAATGCATGGCTTTCCTGGCCTCCTCAGTAGCTTAGAAAGCACTCCGCATGTGGCAGCAGCCCAGAGAATCAGGGATGCGTGAATGAACGAATGCATGGCTTTCCTGGCCTCCTCAGTAGCTTAGAAAGCACTCCGCATGTGGCAGCAGCCCAGAGAATCAGGGATGCGTGAATGAACGAATGCATGGCTTTCCTGGCCTCCTCAGTAGCTTAGAAAGCACTCCGCATGTGGCAGCAGCCCAGAGAATCAGGGATGCGTGAATGAACGAATGCATGGCTTTCCTGGCCTCCTCAGTAGCTTAGAAAGCACTCCGCATGTGGCAGCAGCCCAGAGAATCAGGGATGCGTGAATGAACGAATGCATGGCTTTCCTGGCCTCCCCAGTAGCTTAGAAAGCACTCCGCATGTGGCAGCAGCCCAGAGAATCAGGGATGCGTGAATGAACGAATGCATGGCTTTCCTGGCCTCCTCAGTAGCTTAGAAAGCACTCCGCATGTGGCAGCAGCCCAGAGAATCAGGGATGCGTGAATGAACGAATGCATGGCTTTCCTGGCCTCCTCAGTAGCTTAGAAAGCACTCCGCATGTGGCAGCAGCCCAGAGAATCAGGGATGCGTGAATGAACGAATGCATGGCTTTCCTGGCCTCCTCAGTAGCTTAGAAAGCACTCCGCATGTGGCAGCAGCCCAGAGAATCAGGGATGCGTGAATGAACGAATGCATGGCTTTCCTGGCCTCCTCAGTAGCTTAGAAAGCACTCCGCATGTGGCAGCAGCCCAGAGAATCAGGGATGCGTGAATGAACGAATGCATGGCTTTCCTGGCCTCCTCAGTAGCTTAGAAAGCACTCCGCATGTGGCAGCAGCCCAGAGAATCAGGGATGCGTGAATGAACGAATGCATGGCTTTCCTGGCCTCCCCAGTAGCTTAGAAAGCACTCCGCATGTGGCAGCAGCCCAGAGAATCAGGGATGCGTGAATGAACGAATGCATGGCTTTCCTGGCCTCCTCAGTAGCTTAGAAAGCACTCCGCATGTGGCAGCAGCTCAGAGAATCAGGGATGCGTGAATGAACGAATGCATGGCTTTCCTGGCCTCCTCACCTGCGAACTCCCAGGTACAGCCGGGACCTGCACCGGCGCTGCCCAGCTCAGATGGGGTAGCCCTCATCCAAAATGTCCCACAAAGAGCCATCCAGGAGCCCCGCAGGACGGATAGAAACTTCATAGTCTGGGAAAGGTGGGGCCCTTCTCCATGGGGGCACAGGTTAGTGAGCAAGGTCAAGTTGACCAGGGCAAGGGATTGTGGCCTGGAAGGAAGCCTTGACTTGGCCAGACCACTGGGCAGAAGCAGGGAGGTGGAGGCAGGCCCACACTGGGACATCGAGTACTCTACCTGGGGCCTGTTGGATGTTCATGGCCAGAGGAACACCACCTTGGGATGAAGGACCCCCAAGGCAGAGAGGCACGAGACTCCTCTCTCCTCCCAGCCCTTGGAGAGCAGGGCCCTGCGTTGCCAGGGGACAGTCCCCGTTCCCAGGTACCATGTGCAGCCCGGACCTCACAGCCCCGGGAGCCGGGGTGCAACTTCTCTTCCTAGCACCTCTTTGCTGAGCTGTGGTCTTCACTGGGGTGGTGAAGGGCCCACGGGGGCGGTGGGGGGACGGGCTGGCCCACCCTATTTGTCTCCTGTGTCCTCCTCTCTTCCTGTTTAAACCTGTGTGTGACCCATGGAGTCCAGAGGGCTGGGAAGAACCAGACCCTTGGTGCTGCCCTGCAGCCACTGGCTCTGGAGGAGACTGGCTTCCCGAGGCCGGCAGGTGCACACAGTTCCTGACTGAGGGTTGCAGAACGCCCACTCCTCCGCACGCCAGAGACCTCATCAGTTCTCAAAGGTGGAAGCCCTTCAGGAGAGGACAGGAAAGTTCTGGAATATCTTACCACAGGCTCTGCGGGAACAGGGCCTGGAGAAGGCTTAGGGGCTTGCAAGCACTCTCCAAGCGTGTGGAGAGAGGGGGCCTTCAACAGGACACAAAACTGGAGGGCCAAGGGGAGCTCAGGCCTGGCGGATGCACAGCCCTCCAGGACAGCAGCTCGGGGCACCAGGCCCACGCTGGTCTGGCTCCCCCACCGGCCCATTGCTGGGTGTCTGAGCGGGTCACATGCCCTGGCAGGCAAAGAGAGCCCAGCCTGCTGCCCTCTAGGGCCCTGCCATGAAGCCCTGAGGCTGCCTGAGAAAGGAGGGCAGTGAGCCTACCAAGCGGCTGGGGCTGGGTGAGGAGGAGGGGCCAAGCGGCTGGGGCAGAGCATGGGGAGGGGCCAAGCGGCTGGGGCGGAGCATGGGGAGGGGCCAAGCGGCTGGGGCGGGGCACGGGGAGGGGCCACGTGGCCTGGTTGAGGATTCCTGCAGCCCGTGCACCAGGAAACTACTTATCCTCTGGGACAGAGCTTATCTGCTTCTTGACCCACTGCTAAGCCCAATTCCGTTATGGCCTGAAACCACACAGAGACACCATGGAAGGTCTGGGCCGCGGTCTCCTGGCTGGCATCATTGCCAGGTCCTTTGCTCCCTTGCAGCCCTGCGCCCTCCCTCAGAGGACGCTCCCCTCCCACCACCAAACTTGCTTTGTGCCCTGCACACACCAGCAGGCAGGCGCACGCGCACACAGGCTGGCCGTCCCACCCGGGGCTGACTACGCTGGCGGTGGAGGAGTCTGGGTCCTTAGTGAAGAGCTTCCCTTCACTCCCCTGGCCTGAGGCTGAGCTTGGCCTCCTCTAGGTGCGCACCCCAGTCTTTCTCTGACAAAAGAGCACCAGAAGGGGGTCCACCGCGCAGAGACCCTCCCGGCTCAGGGCCTCTCTATCCCCCAAGAAAAGAGTGACAGGCAGGAGAGAAGGGACAGGGCTGGAGGGCCTTCCCAGCCTCCGTGCGTCCCCAGCCCTGGGCGGCTTTTCTTGGCTGATCATCACAGCCGAGCCTTGGGCCCGGGCTGAACTTACCTCGCGAAACCTGGCCCAGGGGCCGGAGCAAGCAGCCTGATCTGAGCTGGTATTCAGTTCTTGGGTCAGATGAAGGCCAGCTCAGGTGGCCACAGGACAGGTGGGCCAGGTAAGGAGAGCGTGGAGGTCAGGTCCAGGCCCGGAAGGCCAGCGTGCTGGCCCTGAGTGTGCAAGCTGACACACTGACAACCAGCCAGGGGCACCTGACCTGCACGCCATTGGGCAGAGAACATGTCCTCCTGCCTCCCACCTTCCAGGCCAAAGTGGAGGACTTCTTTGAAAATCGCAGGTCCACACAATCACCCTGGAGGAACTGCCAGTGAAATAAATCAAAACAAAAAGTGGTGGCCACCGTGCTTAGTGGCTCAGTCTAGGCAAAAGGAGGTTCTGAGCCATGCTTGGCAGGTCCCTCACTCTGACCATGCCGGCAGGCCCCCAGGCTCTGGATCTGCAAGCCAAGAATCCCACGGTCCACTCCCTGTCACCCTCAGGTTTCTTACGTGGTCATGATGCCTTGACAAGCAATCCAGAGCAGTTTGCTCCCAGTGGAAGTCTGACGAGAACGGGAGCCTCTTCACGGGACAAAGCACACACCCCCTTCCAGCCACAGCTCAGACCCCAAGTGCTCAAAACAGACGCCAAGACAAAGGGCCACCCGGCTGGGGTGGGCCGGGGACGCGGTGTGCTTTCCTTGGATCCACGGCAGGTTGCCTGCACACACAGTGGCCTCCGTCTGAGGACAGCCCCCACCATCACCAATGCTCAGAATCCAGGGTCTGCACTGAGGAGAGGAGCTGCACCTGGTGGCCAAAGGCCATTTGATCCAGAGGAGACCTGGGTTCCGGGGGAAGCTCCTCCTCTCCATGGCGGAACCAGATCAAGCAAAGTCCTTTGGAAGGAGTGGGCCTGGAAGCCTCTGCAGGAAACAGCTGCTGTGCCTCCGCTGGTCTCTGCCCTTCCCTTTTTTTCCAAAGCTACATGAAGACATAGCCTGCAGGTGTGAGGACCCTCAGGGGGTGACAACAGCTGGCCCCAGGGAGAGCCACTGAGGAAGGGAGCCAGGCGGTCAGGTGACCTGCTCCTTGATGTGCACTGGGCACAGGAAGGGACCCGGGATCCACTTCAGATCTGCTAATCACACAGGAGCCTGAGGTCACCCTCTTCCCCATCCCTAACGTGCTTTGAGGAGGAGGGTGCTCTGGGCAGTGGAGGACTTGGTTTCTGCCCTCTTCGGGCCCCTGACTCCAAGCAGCCCAAGGGACCGTTCCTAGCAGCCCCTGCCTTGATGACAGTGATCAGGCATACTTGAAGGAAGTGACCCACTTGCAGAGGAGATAGATCCAAGGCCCAGCACCAGACTTTTGATTTCAGACCCTCATGAGGAATGGGGTACGATGAAGTTCTTGTCTCTCACCCCAGAGGGGGAGCTCAGAGGTCTGGCTCCTTCCTGGCCTCGTCTCCTCTGTCCAGACCACCAATGCTCTCTCCCCTCCTCATCCCACCTCTTGCCACACCTGGGGAGGGTCCAGGCAGGCCCAGAGCAGAGGACTCAGCCCCATGAGGCCAGTGTCCTGCCTGCATGCAAGGAGACCCTTCAGCATGCTTACATGGAGAACACAAACACTGCCGCCACCTGTATGCAGGATTTTTTAAAAAATCCACACTCTGGGGCTAAAATAAAGGTACAGTTCAGTGTCAGAGCACTTGCCTAGCATGCATGAGGCCCTGGGTTTTGATCCCCCAGCACTGTAAAAAAAAATAATGTTATGATTTGCAACAAACTATTGAAAAATGCCAGCTGGGCACGGTGGCACACACCTGTAATCCCAGCACTTTGGGAGGCTAAGGCAGGAGGATCGCGAATTCAAAGCCAGCCTCAGCAATGGTGAGGCACTTGGCAACTCAGTGAGACCCTATCTCTAATAAAATACAAAAAAGGGCTGGGGATGTGGCCCAGTGGTCAAGTGCCCCTGAGTTCAATCCCTGGTACCAAAAAAAAAAAAAAAAAAAAAAAAAAAAAGAAAGAAAGAAAGAAAGAAACATGCCCTCAGTCCCTTAAAATTAATGAGAAATACTTGTTTACAATGCTTTGAATTCTACAAATGTGCCTGGTCCTTTTAAAATCCTAACAATATCAGATTTAGAAGTAATACAATCTACTTTTGTTCTATTTCAAAATAAAATTTAACATTTTCTCCCCCAAAATCAAAATATTGCCTTAGCAATAGTATAAAGGACAAATAAAAGCAATGGGTAATAACAGGTAAAATAAATTCCAGGGAATGAAACTGTATTCACACTAGACACAAGTTTCCACTTGCAAGCACTCAGTGCAGAAGGACCCAGGGCTGGGCTGGTCATTCAGGCCCCCGCGGGTCCTGCTGGTAGAGACAGGCCTCTGCAGAATGACAGGCAGCCCTGGGAGCCAGGACCATGACTACAGGCCCCGGCTGTAGGACCATGCACCGTGCTCTGTGACCCTGTGACAGGAGCAGCCAGGTTCTCTCCTTCAGTGTCTGTAGGCCACCCATCTGGATGCAGGGAGGCCTCACTGTGAGGGTGCCCATGCATTGCTAGGAAGAGGTCCCCCGCTAAATGCCACCAGCACCCACAGTTGGACACGTCTCCCTAGGGCTCATGTCCGTGGGAATCCCTGTCCCCCAACTGCTGCCCAGCAGCAGGGCCTATCCACCTGCCAAGGGCCCTGCCCAGATGTCTGGTGTCTCCCCGGATGTCCCACATGCACAATAAATTCCAGATGCCAAAAGTTCACCGTTGCACCCTCCCCCAGGTCCTATGTCTCTGTTACCTCCTGTCCCCAGCAGGCCCTGAGAGCTCTCCCTTCTGCCCTGACCGGCATGCTCTCTATCGGTGCTGTTCAGTACTGCAGTCACAAGCACACGTGGCTACTGAGCACTTGACAGTGGCTTTGAGACTGAAGGGCTGACTATAATTTTATTGTTTAGTTAATTAAAAGGTAATCAGCAGCAGGCTGCTAGTGGATTATGTGCCTTTGGAACATCGACCTCCCCTCTTGCTGCTGCCCTCTCCTCCTTAGCAGAAGCAGGGGCACAGCCTTCCCAGCACTCACCGTAGCTGCGTGGGACCTAAGGTGGACCCTCGCTGACCTCCCCCTGCAACCTGAGGCCGAGGTAAGTGCCAATGAGGAAACGGAGGGAGGCAAGGGCTAAGGAAGGTGCCAGAAAGGCCAGGTCCTTAGCAGGACTCACTGACTCTGCCCACCTGCCTGGTATGGGTCAAATTGTGTCTCCCAAAAAGTTGTGTTGGAGTCCTGACCCCAGGGCCCGTGAGTGCCATTTCACACAGAAACAGGGTCTTCGCAGCTGTAACCCAGGTGAGATGCAGTCGCTAGATTGGGCCCCAATGTCATGAACTCGTGACCCCTTAAGAAAACAGGGACACACAGGAGAGAACACCACATGACAGCTGGGGCTGGACATCTGCCACCAGCCCAGGCAGACAGAGGACCCAGGACAGTACAACAGCATCCTCCAGAGGCCGGAAGAGCAGACGCAGCCTCCCCAGGGCCTTTGGAGGGAGCAGAGTCTGCCAACACCAGCCCTGGGACTCCTGGCCTCCAGGCTGTGGCAATAGAAGGCCATGGGGTGGGGTGGCGGGGGTAAGCCAGGGCAGGCATTGGTGCAGCCTGGGCTGGGCTGGAACCAGGGTGCCCCCCAGTCAGGGGTGTGGGGTACTTCACATAGAAGGAACACAGTCTCCTAAAGTCTGGAAGCTGATGTCAACTCACACCCATTAGGATGGCCACCAGTTTAAAAAAGCAAGGAAGAAAGGAAGGCAGAAAGGGCAATCTGCAGGTGTAGGTCAGTGGTAGAGGTAGACAGTGGGTCTAGCATTCATAGGTTCAATCCCAGCATGGGTGTGCACGCACACACACACACACATACACACACGCCATTGGAAGTGCAGGAGAGATCGATGGATATCAACGTAATGGAGTTCACTGACGTGGTTTCAGATTCCACATCCTAAACAACCCTTAAGAAACTGCCTCTTGGTGAAGTCCAGTGTTCCATGGAAGAAGAAGCCGCCTGACAAGGCACGGGAGATGCCCCACCCTTTTCCAACTACAGACCTGCAGCAGCCTGGACCTTCTTCCTATGCTCGATCCAGTCAATGAAGTCCACAAGCAGAAGTGAGAATCCAGGCACTGTGCATTGACTAGAATGCTCAGGATGTGCAGAAATGCAAAATGCCAAAAAATAAAGAAGAAATTTTAAAAAGAAATGTAAAATAGCACTCTTCATTCTAGGATTCATTTTATGTTGTTTTAATGCAGCAAATGCTCATTAAAATATGCTAAGCAAACGTGGACTAGGTTTTTATGATCATTGTAAATGAATGAATTGATCAATATACTTTTCAATTCGTTTCCCATTGAGTATGCATCAATACACAGATTCCAAATAAACAAAGCTCAGTAACTTTTAAGGGTGTGAAGTAGTCCTGAGACAAGAACGTTTGAGGGTGCTGGCCTGGTGACACTGTGTCGGCTCTACTTCCAGGATCAGGGCTAACACCACCAAGAAGAGCAGCCCCTGCCCCCTAAAGTCCTTTTCGAGGACAGAGCCAGACAGTTAGCCTGGACACATCTGGAGCCCAAGGAGCCGCAAGCACTAAGAAGACTGTGACTGGGAGGCAGGTGTTTTACGTAGCCTCGCCCTGTGGCCAGTCTGTGTCCAAAGATCTGGAGAAGAATATTCCAGACAAATGGAAGAGACTGAAGAAGCCCCCTGCAGGGGAAGGGCTTGGAGGATTATGGTGCCTGGGTTTCCTCAGGGAAGCAAGTGGCATGGCCTGATGAGGGAGGCAGGGGCCATCAGGCTGGCCCTGGAAAGGCGTTGTGAAGATGTGTGCGGAAATTTTGAGTGTGTGTGGAAATCATGGGTTCTGACCAAAGACAACCTGGTTTACTCTTTAAAAGCCACTGTGTCATGTGGTAGACGACACAAGTTAGGTGGAAAACCAGCTCGGATACTGTGGTAGAGAAACGCCCTGGGCGATGGTGGAGCAATGTGGGTGCAGGCGGGAAGGGAAAGCAAGGAGTCACGGATGTGCCTAAGATTTGACCAGAGCAGTCCAGGAATGGGGAAAACTGGGAAGCCAGGGGACAGGACTCAAATTCTGATTTGAACGCTGAAATTCCAGATGCCCTCTAGACCTCCCCGGGGAGGTGTGCACAAACAGGAGCCCCTTCAAAGCTGGAGAGAAATCCTGGTAGCCCTGAGCACTGAGGTGGTAGGGCCAGTCTCTTCCCTGCTTATGGAAAGCGGGCGGAGGTGGGCCAAGTGCGGGAGGAGTGAATCAGAGTCGCAGCTTCCTTTGCTCTTGGCTACCATAGCACCCGAGCCCCTCTCGTGACTGAGAAAGTGAGTGGAGTGGGGGCAGTTCAGTCCCCCAGGAAGAATTTATTGTGGGAAGCCTGGGGAGGATAGAAGCACAGTGGAGGGGGGCTCCCCAGACTCTGCCCAAGGGAGCAAGGCAGGCCCCTGGACAGAGCCCTCTGTTTCCAAGGGCAGGGCTGGGGCTGAGTTTGTTCTGTGAGGTGTGTACAGAGAGAAGTGAGTCTTTAGCTTCTTCATTCTGCTGGGAGAAACCTCCTGGGGGTGACCTTATGTCTTCTGGGGGTGCCAATCCTGAGGGCCTCTGCTCCCCTCCACTTTCCAGCAGGCATTTAGTCATTTAGACTCCCGTGTGTCTTCATTGGACGCAGGCCTTCCCCAAACACTCATTTTTAACAAGATGTGGGATCCCTTGCTACAGTGATTTCCTCCTTGGGCCACTGAGGATGAGAGGGGTCACTGAGCAGTAATCCTTCCTAACCTCTGACCTCTCCCCCCCCCCCCTTCTCCAAAGTTCTCCAGAAAAGCAGCGCACAAATTCAAAATGTGGTAGGGAATGCTTGAAAGGCAATGAAGGAGAAACGCCTTGCAGGTGCCAGTCTCAGAGATGGCACCAAACCCTACCCAGCCGGAGCCGAGGCCCCGCGCCTACGCGCGCGCACTGGCTCGGGTCGATATTGCTGGTCGATTCCTCTCTGAAGAGCGGGCTCAGGGCGTCTGCTGCCGGTGCGGTGGAAAGGCGGCGCCCCCTCTCCAGACACACTGGGGTGTGGGCTCCTCCCGTCCTCTCCCCCAGCACCGAGAACATCAGGGAGGTAGCCAAAGACTAATTTAAAAGGAAGGAGCTTGCGATCGGCGAGCTTTCAACGACCGGACTGCTGGGAAACGAATCCAGGCCGACCGGCTCTCGGTGGAGACCCGCGCCACGCCAGGAAGCTACGGAATCGTGTCTCGGGCGGTGGTCGCTCAGGGTATCCCGGGGGCGAGGCGCGGGACGAGGGGGAGCTAAGAACTCGTAGGAGAGAGCTCAGGGACAGCCAGGAGCCCAGAGTCACCAGCCCCGGGGTTAGGAACGCCTTTGGCCTTTCGGATGGGTGGGGGTGGGGGAAGTGTCACTGCAAACCTGCCACCCTGGGAGAGCCCACCCTCTCCCTGAGCTTGCAGTACCGGCTTTGAAGTCGCTGCCGGTGCTCGGCCCCCTCCGCGGTCCCGCCCAGTGATGAGCGCACCGCGAGTCCGCGCGGTGGCCCCCGCTTTGTCGCTAAGCACTTATTGCGGCCGCTCATTGGACCACGTCGGTGGGGCGATCGCAGCCCTCTGATCTGTGAGCTGCGAAGAGCTCAGAGGTTCATTCACAAATCTGCACCCGGGCGATCCCTGGATGCTCGGGGCGCTGGGAGGGGCCGCTCCTGTCACGCCCTTCGGCTCCGGAGAGCTTCAGGCCCTCTAGGAGCGGGATTTGGGGGATGGGGAGGCAGGGGTTGGCTCGGAGAAAAAGTTCTTCAGCCAAGTAGCCTTAGATCCTAGCGCTGACTCCTGGCCTTCCCCGTCGAAACCTAGTCCCGACGGGCCCGGGCCCTCCTAGCTAGAAGACAGGGGCCCAGCCCCGGCACATCCCCAGGGTCCTTCTACAAACCAAGGGGGCGCAAGTCCAGACACCCACCCATACTTCCGCCCAGCCACAGAGCCCCCTCCCCTCCTTCCTCGGGGGCAGCTCGGGCACACAAGTCACCAGGAGTTATCCCTGAAACTGTGCTCACCCTGGGCTCTCACAGATGACTCCGGGGGTGGAGGCAAGGATTCGATTTCCTCTACACCTAAAGGAAACCTGGGGACCTCCTGGGAGTCTAGCACTAGGCGTTCCAGAGAGGGGTCCCTCACCAACACCAAGCCGGGGCAGGCGAGGTGGGAAGGAGAGTTTGCAGAAAGAGGGGCCGTGTCACTAACAGAGGCTGGGTCATAACCCTGTGAGCGAAGGCCCAGCCCCTCCGGAGACCCACCCATCCACCCACACACTTTCTCCCCCAGCCATACCCTGCCAGCTTCCGCCGCGTGCCCATTCAGCCAGGCAAACGCACTGAGCGAAAATCCAGCGCCGAGCTCCGTCGCCTCGGCCCGACGCTGCATCAACTGCCCTGGCCAGGGTCTAATTCCCAGCTGGAGGAGAAGCCCTGCGCGCTGCCCAAACGTCGCTGGGTCGCCCCGGGCGATGCCGGGACCACCCTGCCCCTCCCCTCCGGCTCCGCGGAGCAGACGTTCAGCCTCGGGTGCCGGGGAATGCGCCTCTCCCCACCTAAGGCCCACGGGAGGCCCGGGCTTTGCTACACGAGCACTCTCCCACGCCCCCACCCCTCCCGCGAGCCTGCCTGTGCGCCGAGCTGGTTCCCGAAGAGGGAGCTCTCAATCAAGCTGCCCGCACCGCCGCGCCGCGCTCCTTTCATCTGGTTTTGCTTTCGAGTTGTTTCCACTGAGGAAAGGGGATCCTCGCCCGGACAGAACGACAAGCCTGCCTTGGGCCGATGCTCCTCTCTTTGGGGCCCTGATCCGAAATCCACCCCAGACGCCCACCGCGGTGATGCCCCCAGAAGGAGGTTCCCAGCCCCAGGAGAGCCGGTTCCGAGTTCTGTTGTCAAGCCTGGGATCTCAGGACTTCTTTGCATGACGGCAGAGCTAAACTTGTATCTGTGAAGACAGAAAACCCCAGCCGTCGCCCAGTGCCTATCAAAGGGAACTGCGTTTTGCCCTGGGAACGTGCAGCCGCGTCTTGGGACCACACTTTCCGGTCCAGGCCCAGGACGCCCAGAGTCCCCTTCCCACCCCCTCCCAGAGGCTGAGCGCTTGCTAAAGTCAGACTTGGCAGTGCAGACTGAAAACTAAAAGCAGGCAGTTAATTAGAACAGCTCGAATTTCTCGCCCCTGGTTGATGGGGAAGCGTAAATCCAGAGGAATTTAAGGGCATTAGCTGCATACATGGGGAATCCTTGCGCATATCTCGTTTCTTTCTCCTAGCCTGTGTTAATGCTCCAAATGGTGTAGAGTTGCTGAGCTTTCCTGGAGTCAGAGACTGTTGTGTCTTAGGGGATTAACTGATGTGAGACACTCACAAAACCCTGAAACTCCACAACTTGACTCACTGCACAAAGAGGCTTCCTGGAGAGAACGGGAATGTGTTGTAGAGGGACGGGGAGAGGGGAGGAGGTCTGGGAAGAGAAAGAGAGCACGTCTAGACTGGACTTTGCCTTCGTGGAGCCAGGAGTGATGGGATGGGAGGTGGAATGGCCGGGGCAGTGCTGTGGGGAGGACAGAGTGGTTCCCTGTCCCTAGTGGCTGTGAGATGGGATGGCTGTTTAGGGAAGGGTGATCTGGACCTTGGTAAACAGTAAGGACAGGTGCCCCTGACACGGGTGTGACACCAGAGCCCATCCAAGTGTATATGCATGAAGGTCATTACTGAGGCTTTGTGCTCATAAAGGTCGCTGCACTTCACTCCAGTGCGCTTCTGTAGTCAAAACACCCCAACTAAGGGGTGCAGGGGTCCCCCCCCCATACTACGCACCTGGGAATGTATGCCAATCAAAGATACTCATGCTAAAGAAATGACCAACCTCGTTGAACTCAGAGGAGCCAATCAATAATTTAATCAAGTGTAGGGGTTGTCTGAATTTAATTCACAATTTAGTCACCTTTATATGAAAGGTATCAAATATTTCTATTTGATAAAGGAAAAAGAAATCCATTAGATTGTTTGTTTTGTTTTGTGGGTTTGTTTTTGTTTTGTTTTGTTGTTGTTGTTTTTTTGTTTTTGGTACCAGGGATTGAACCCAGGGGTGCTTAACAACCGAGTCTCATCCCCAGCCCTTTTTTTTTTTTTTTTTTGTACCGGGGATTGAACTCAGCGGCACTAGACCACTGGGCCACATCCCCAGCCCTTTTTTTTTTTTTTTTTTTTTTTTTTTGTATTTTATTAGAGACAGGGTCTCACTGAGTTGCTAAGTGCCTCGCCATTGCTGAGGCTGGCTTTGAACTCGCGATCCTCCTGACTCAGCCTCCCAAAGTGCTGGGATTACAGGCGTGCGCCACCGCGCCCGGCTCCCCAGCCCTTTTTATATTTTATTTTGAGACAGGGTCTCACTGAGTTGCTCAGCCCTCACTAAGTTGCTGAGGCTGGCTTTGAACTTGCAATCCTCCTGCCTCAGCCTCCTCAGCCACTGGGATTACAGGCATGCACCACTGGAGCCCAGCTCATTTTATTGTTTTAACTTATGCATTTAAAAGACCTATCTTCCCCCAAGTTACTCGGTATACAGCTCTACACATAGAGTTCTCCTCACTGAGCACCTTCACTTGGTGCTGATGTTGGGGGTGGGTAGGTTGTTTAGATATTGGCTTCCTTTCATGAAACCTATCCTAACTGGTTATCCACTATCTGTAGTAGTTTGGCTGGACTGATCCAAATGTTCTGATGTAAACCTGTATTTGCCTAAAACTCCGGATCTGTCCAGCCACTCAGATCATATTTCACAAAATGTGGAAGGTCAACATGTATGAGTTCATGCTACGCTTGTCTCTATGACACCTGTGGTTTTTAGGGACGAAAGAGGAGAAAATAAACCTCATATTTTATTAGGCAAAGCAGTGTTTCAGGAGTTTCTTTGGAACACCTTGTTTTTCTTCCCAAAGGTCAAAAGGAAGATGATAGGTAGACACTAGAATTTCTCCCTGTTATAAACAGCTGTAAGATTAGAGTAGGTGCTAATTTTTTCAAAGCTCTCCACCCTTTAGATGTTCTCCTTCCTGTTTTGGTATGCTAAGCCAGCTCAAGCCCTAAAGGCCACACTTTAAATCCCTTTGCAAAGTAAGTTTACTTATTCAACCCTAGATTACTTGAGAGAGCCGCTTTCTTCTGGGTGGCTACAATGGGGGTGGGGCATTTTCCTCAAAGTTGAGGCATTAAGGTCAAGGAATAGAATGTATCCCCCCCCCCAACCATGACACCTGCTGGAAGACACAGCCACTTCCCACACCAGATGCCACAATGCAGGTGTGTTTGAAGACACAGTGTCCACTTTCAGGGGAAGTGGGCCCAGCTTTCGTAGGGTCCAAATTTTATCCGGATGAAGACCAGCAGTAAAAGAGGGTGATGTGAAGGGAAAGGGGACAGGGAAGTCAGATCCCCCCAAGTATGCCCAGGGATCCTGGGTGGTGGCCCAGGAGGACTTAGTTTAGGTGTGGGGCTTACTAGCACAGAAAAGCAGGCTATTTTCACATTCTTCTCAGAAGCATGTGTCTTGAGGGGGGGGGGGGGAAGGTTTCTGACCCTTTCCGTCCAGCTGTGGATTTATGCCCATTCGTGGGCATCCCCTGGCTCTCCCTGGCCACACTGAGGCTAAGTGTCAAGAGTAGGTCCTTTCTTGTGGCTGGAACAGGAGGGCTTCCGTAGCAGGTGCCTGGCCCCCTCCCTTCCCAGCACCCAGAGGGCTTTGACAGAGCACAGGCTGATGCTACGCAGGGCGGCAGAGGCAGACTGCAGGCTCTCCTCCAAGCCCAGCCCCCGGCAGGCACAACCCACCTAACATTCCTGCCAGCACAGCTTGGTGCCCCTGGCAGGCCTGGGTGAGAGAGGCAAGGGCCTGGCAAGGGAGGGTGTGTGTGTCCCTGGTCCCCACGGCACTTCCAGGTCCTATGCAGGCCTGCCACTGCTGTTTTAACCCCTTTCTTCTGGGTTATTCGGCAGGGGTTCCTGATCCCAGTCCTCCATCGGTCTGTGGGCCTGTCCTTCGTTCACAAGTGAGCAAACAGGCGACCTTAATGCCCGCTGCCCCCGCCAGACCCATGCCCCTGCCCTCTGCGACACTTCGTTTTGGCCATTGTCTGCAGGCCAGTGGCTGTCCCAGGCAGCCTCGGTCCCAACTGCCTGCCTGGCGCCCAGGATCCAGCGGTTTCGGGCTCAGTCTGAGCCAGGGCACAGAGCTGGCCTGGTCTGGATTTTCTGAAATCAGGATTTCGCTCTCTGCAACTGTCGGGCGTTTCTACCGAGCGAGTGCCCAGGAGCGCCGCGAGCCAAAGCCGCTCTCAGTGCTTTCGTTATTTCCTACTGTCCCCGCAGCAATCTGGAGAAGCGCGGGGGCGGTGGAAGGGTCCGGGAAGTCACCCTCCTCTGGCTTCCTTTCAAGAGAAATCCATGCGCTGGGTGGGGAGCCAGGCACCCAGCGCCTCCCGGAGCACTTGGGCCGCGGCAGCCCGACGCTGGGGTTCCATCCGCAGCACTAGCGCCAGCGCCACCAAGTACTGGGTGTGTGGGCGCCTGCCTCCCCTTTGTGCCCTCCCAGCCCCTCTTCGTGCCACTGGTTCACAAATGTTGAGGGCAGTTCTGTGCACCCGGGTGGTTTTCGGGCATGCTCCTGGCCCCCGGTCAAGGTGGAAGGGAGAGAGGACTTGGGGGCCCAGAGCTTCACGTCCCGTTAGAGGAGAAACAAACGTCCCATGCTGTTTGGTCTCACGGAGCGGCCAGGGCGGCGGCCATTCGCGGCAGAAGGCTGAGGAGCGCAGCAAGCCTGGTGCAGGGCCGAGGGACCAGAGGCAGCTAGAACTGGCACCCCTGCCACCAACTGCACCCGGAACTGCCACCTCCCCAGAAAGCAAGCCCTCCCCCAGAAGGAGCAGGAGACCAGGGCTGGACCTCAAGCACATTTTAGAGGCTTCCTGAAGCAGTTCCTAGGGATCCATGTTGGGGAGACTAAGGGCCCTCCAGCCCTTGGGTGGCAAGCTTCACCCTAGCCCCTCCCGCCTTTGGATGGTGCCCACGCTGGAGGGTCACTCTTCCCCAAAGTTATTTTCATCTTGGGGCCTGCTTTGGGGGCTCCATGCCCTCCTCTAGTTCCTCTCCTATTCCTTGCTCCTTGTTCCTTTGGTTCCTCCCACCCACCCACACACCTTCCACCTGTCTTTTCCCTGAAATAACCTAGGAATTCCGCTTTCTCCTTGACTTAGGCTGACAGTACAGCCTGGAGCCCCTGGACTATAGCCACACACAGGTCAGGTCTGCCTGCACGTAGCACTGCTTTGAGGAGTTTATGCTACAACTATGGGCTGGGGTGTGGGGGCCCCAAGAGACCACATCTCAAGTCCAGCACCTTGGGCTCATCTAATGCTAAGGTTATCAGAGGCAAAGTTCCCCAAGAAATTAGACAATTCTTGTCAGGAGCCGGCCTAATTGGTTTTCATGGGACAGGTGGAGAAATTAACCTGGGATGGCTTTGTGGGGCGCACACAGCTCTGGGTCCTCCCTCCACCCCTCCACTTACAGGAGACCTGAAAAATTTGGACTATTCATTCCCTGGCTGGTGATGATTACAGCCCCATGAGTTGGCAGGAAGTCCCCCCAAAATCTAAGCATGTGTTATAGGATGTTCTATACACCCCGCGAGCTCCATTTCCCTAGAGGTAAGGGAATTACTGGGCTTCATTTATGTCACACCCAGGGAGGGTGCCTATCAGGCAGGCGCCTAGCCAAAAACTTGGGGAAGGACCGCCCCATTGAGGAAAGTCAAGAAGCAGGAACGGAAGTGGAGGTCACCCCAAGAGAAGAGTGAGGCACCTATCTGCCTCCAGCACCCACTCACACACAGGCCACCTTCAGAATTGGTGACCCAACCCAGGACTCCCACTCACCAGCCCCTATGGGAGCAGCACTTTGAGAACTGTTGCTTCCTGCCCCATCCCTGCCAACACCCTTAAGCCTTCCTGTGGGCAGAGTGGGTGCAGATCGAGGACAGGTACAGGATGTGGGCTTGAGAACAGCAGGGCTAGGACACAACTTTCAAGCCTGAAAAGCGATCCGCAGGTCTCACTGCCTGGCAGGGGGCTACTTGCCCCAGACCCCTGCCCTTAGGGCCTGTCAGCTTCCTGCTGGCCGCTCCAGCCTGGAACTCTGTTAAAGTGGGCACCCAGGGCCTCCACCTAGAGAAGCCAGGCTGGGGTCTCCCTCTGCTCCCCTCCCGATGCTGGCCCACTGAGAGTACTTTCATTGTACTGGCTCCTGCACCCTCAGAGCTGCCTGTTTGGACGTTTCTCAAAGTTCACAAATTTCCATAAAAATACATTTTAAATGATGGACAGGCGAGCCTGAGCTAACAAGAGTGTTTGGTGGGGAGAGCAGAGCAAACAGGAAGGCGCCTGAGGGAGGAGGGGGAAGAGAAGAGGAAAAAGCAGTTTGAGTTGGACATTCGGACAGCAGCTGGAGGGAGTTTAGAAGCGGATAAAGAAGAAAGCACCGAGACAACCCGGGCCCCACCCTGCCACCAGATTCCCATTCTCCTTTCAAATTGACCCAACTTTCCTACGACACTCGTTTGAAGGATTTTAAGACAAAGAAAACGAACGAGTTGAACATCCTGGTACCAAAGTCGTTGTGTGAGGAGGTTGGGGGGGGGGGGGGCTCGGATGATTGGAGCAGACCAGAATTGCGGGGGCAGCTGCCCTCTGCAGTATTTTCCCTCCCAGTGCTTTTGAGGGTTTGGGTGAAGAATCGGCCCTCCTCTTTTTTTCCAGAATAGATTTCCTGATAACCGTCTATGCTCATTTATCTCTCCTTCCATAAACGGCGTCCCAAACCGTATGCCTGCGCTGTTGCGGATCTACATGCATGTTTCCAGAGGACCCACATAACCGGGTACAATCCTACCGCATGCACGCGCCTCCCTGCACACGCACACGCACGCACATTTGGAGTGTCTGCAGGAGGAGTGTCCTGCGCGCCCGCTCTGCGTTTAAGAAAGGATGCTGCCGGGTTACCAAAGTCAAACGTAAGTGATAATTTTCCTCTCCACCAGCAAAGAAAGCGGATTACAAAAGTCCCTTTGTATCACGGCAGCTCATTTAATATTATTTATGCATTTTGTGCAAGGAATTGTGGGATTTCTCCCCACGGTAAACAATATGGAAATGTTAAAAATAGCAGTCTTCCGGCGTGTGTCCACAAATACGCACCAGGGTGACCTGGCCAGGCTGTCGCAGGGTTCCTCGGATTCCTGAGCCTAGGAGAGACAGGGGAAACGCGAGCGCGCGCAAAGGACTTGTTGGGGGGGGGGTCTTTCTGGGTCGGGGGTTTCTGCGCCAGGAGCCAGGGAAACGCGGCCACTTTAAGGGGGGGAAGGGAGGAGGTGGCGGGGGAGGGGCAGCAGGCGGCTCCTGTCACCGAGCGGCCGCCGGCGTGTCACGTGGTTGTGTGGCGCAGCGGCCATTGGCCCGAGGCACGTGTCCAGGAGACCGGCCCGCGACGTCACTCGAGGGGGCTCTGTTAAAAATAAGAACAAAAATCCAGAGTGAAAGTGTCTCAGGTTGCGCTAAGTGGCCTGTAAATTTCCTAAGCCCGCGCGGAGGCCGAGGCGGCGAGGGCGCGCAGACGGCGAGGGAGCGCGGGAGGCCCAGCCCGGCTTGGCCCGGCCCGCGCCTCCCGCCCCTCACCCATGCGACTCGGGCCGCGGAGCTCGGCGGGAGTCGGCGGGGGCGCAGCCGCACGCCGGTGGGGCGCCCCGGCCCGCAGCGGGGCGGCGGCCGTGCGGAGGGGGCCCCGAGGCCGGCCGAGCGCAGCGCAGGCCCGCGGGCCTCCATGTGCGTGCTGGCGGCGGCGGGCGCGCTAAGCGCTCGAGGGCCGGCCGGGGCGCGCGGGTGGAGGCGGCCCGGCGGCGGCTGCAGCCGGAGCTGGCCCAGGCGGGCGTGAGTGCGGGGAGCGCGCTGCCTGCATGCGCGCAGCTCTAGCCCGGGGCGGCCGAGGCGGCGGCGCCGGAGCCCAAGGCCGCTGGACGTGTAGAGTGGCGCGGAGCCGGATCCCCACAGGACTATTGTGACTATCTAGAACCGGGCGTCCCGCAAAGACGAGGACCTGCTTCTTTTGAATCTCCCGGCATCCTGGCGAGCGGAACGACTCTTGGTATTTTCTAACCCAACTCGTGGATTCGAACGTGGCTCCGCTCCGAGCGCAGCCGCTGATTCCTAAGACCCTCGCCCTGGCGGTGGCCGCCGCGCACACTCTCCGAAGACTCGTTTGGGTAGGAGCACTAGGGTCTCCCGGTGCGCCGCGGCGGGCCGAAGGTTTCTTTGGAGGAGGGTCCCAGGACAGCCTATTTGGGATTTACTGTGAGCATGGAGGAGAATGAGCCCAAGCCCAGCGAAGCGGCGGCGGCGGCGGCGGAGGGGCAGCGGCAGCCGGAATCCAGCCCTGGCGGCGGCTCAGGCGGCGGCGGCAGCAGCCCCAGCGACTCCGATACCGGCCGCCGGCGGGCTCTGATGCTGCCCGCGGTCTTGCAGGCGCCAGGCAATCACCAGCACCCGCACCGCATCACCAACTTCTTCATCGACAATATCCTACGGCCAGAGTTCGGCCGGCGAAAGGATGCCGGGACGTGCTGCGGGAGCGTGGGCGGAGGAAGAGTCGGTGGATCCGGCAACGAAGGCGGGGCGGGCGGCGCGGACGCAGTCGGAGGCGCGGGCGGCGCGGAGCAGCTCCTGGGGTCCGGCACCAGGGAGTCCCGGCAAAACCCGCCGTGCGCGCCGGGCGCCGGAGGGCCGCTGCCGGCTGGTGGCGGCGACTCCCCGGGTGATGGAGAAGGCGGCTCCAAGACGCTCTCCCTGCACGCTGGCGCCAAGAAAGGCGGCGACCCCGGGGGCCCCCTGGACGGGCCGCTGAAGTCCCGAGGTTTGGGCGGCGGCGACCTGTCGGTGAGCTCGGACTCGGACAGCTCGCAGGCCAGCGCCAACCTGGGCACGCAGCCCATGCTCTGGCCGGCCTGGGTCTATTGCACGCGCTACTCCGACCGGCCTTCTTCAGGTGAGCCTGCGACACCCGGTGCCCCAGTTCGCCCCGGGGAGACCAGCGGGACTGCAGGGGCGGCCCTGGAGAGAAAACTTATCCGGAGGAAAAAGACCTCGCGCATCCTCCTCTCCATACACACGCCCAGCGACACTGTTGCGCGGTTCAAGCTGGCCTGGGCAGCGGCCAGGCGGCGGGAACAGGGTTGATTCCAAATAGACTGCCTTAGGATGATAGAAGCTAAAGAGGCCTCTCTCCCCCCACCCCAACCCTTACCCCCGCGTATCCAACCTGCCCCGTGTTCCCCCGATTTAGTGCGAACAGGGGGAGCTGGAAGACAGGCCTAGAAGGGCCTCACCCTCACCCCCTTCCCCAGTGCTCCGACTCAGTCCCAATCAGGACGTCCCAGCCACCTCCAGTTACCCCGGGTGTAGTCACAGAAGAAAGGGCTGCTCTTATTTCCGTACCTTCTGCCCAGGCTGACCAGGAGAGAGGAAGAAGGACATGCAGGGGGAGGGATGAGAACAGAGGCGCCCTTTCCCCTTTGCTGGACCTTATTTGCCATTAACCTTCCTGCACACAGCTTGGAACAGGGGCCCAGAGCAGGGATGCGCAACTCTCCCCAACTATCGTGGCTCCTGTGATCGCCCTTCTCGGAAGGGTCTCCTGGCCCTGCCAGGAGCGAGAAAGACACAGCTTTAGGGGGTGTGCAGAGGTATGGGATATAGTTTGTCATAGAGCCGTTGATTTCACAAAGCTAAGTCCTCTTCCTTGTAGAAATCATTAGCTGCATTGCATGCGGGTCTGTGGCTGGGAAGCACCGTCCAGGAAGGGGCTCCATTTGTCCAGAGCTGGTAGCAGAACCGCTCTGTCCCCAACCCTCAACTATTTTGCAGGAGTCCTTTATCCAAATCACAGGAAGACTTGGTCACCCCTCAGCTCCTTTCCGCAGAAATGTGTGTGTGTACGTATTTCTGATGAAATCCAAATTTCTCCAGCTAGACCTGAAATTTGCCCCATTGTTCTCGCCTCCCTCCTTTGTTAATATTTAATTAACATAGAGGCTCACAGTGTCGGTCGGCCAGGAGCCGCGGCCGGCTTTGTGCAGGCTGGGCCCAGGATCCCTGCCGGGCCAGGCCTGGGTGGATAGCGGAGCGGACACCGAATCGCCGGCTTTGCTGGGCTTGAACAATCCCACCTGCCTCCCTACCCTTCCAGGAACGTTTCTGTTCCCGGGCGCTTAGGGAAGAAGGGACAGAGAGGGGGCTTTTGCGGATTTGGTCGTTCCCAGGAATCCCGTGTTTTCCTTTTGAAAGAAAAATCAAGACAGAAAAGGGAACTAAAAATTGTGATTTTAAGGAGATTTTCTTTCCATAAAACACTGTCTTTTTGAGGCTGTTTCGTGTAGGCGACAATTGCAATGGGACCAGAGGAGTTTGGGGGGCAGGAAGTGTGCTTTTGGGGATGAGGGAAGGAATGGAGACCCAGAACTCAATCCAGGAAAGCGGTGCTGGGGTCGGTGGAGGCAGCGGGCCTCCCGAGGCGCCCCTGCAGTCTCCCAGTGCTGTCTTCTCGCCCCTTCTTGGTCCCTGCCGGCTGGGCTTTTGCCTCTGAATCTGCACCCCCACATCAGAGGCAGAGCAGAACCCTCTCTCTCCGAAAAAGGATGGTGATGGGCAGCTGGGCGTGTGTGTGGGTGCGTTTTACAACTAACTGGGAGTTTGTGAAATGCCCTCGGGGCTCCCCCTCTCAGGCCCATAGTCCCTTTTTCCGGTTTTGCCTCCTGGAGAGAGCAAATGGCTCTGGTGGCAGTGAGGAAGTTCTTCTGCCCACCTTGAGCTTCCATTCGGCCCCTCGATGTGGGCCTTGCTGCCCTGTATGCCCTCCAACCCAGCCAGGGTGCAGCCCTGGCTGCCCTTAGAGAGATCACACCTCTGCCTCTGCTGCACAGTGGGGGACAGTTCCTGTCCCTGAGCAGAGCAGGGTCTGCCCTCTCCAGCCTCTTCCTGCAGCCGAAGGGGTCTCCAAAGTTGAATCATAAGCCTCAGCAAGGGAGGAACCCAGACCAAAGACCACCACTCCCACCAGTGGCCTCGCCGGCCTTGCCCTCACAAGGAACCTCCTGGGGGGGGGGCTTCCTGGCACCAAGGGAGAGAAACCACTGAAGCTGCTTCCCTTTGCTCTTGCCACCCTTTACCCCCAGCTGCAGGG
The DNA here is from genome assembly GCA_025594165.1 of Tamias sibiricus. Lineage (NCBI taxonomy): Eukaryota > Metazoa > Chordata > Mammalia > Rodentia > Sciuridae > Tamias > Tamias sibiricus. The sequence continues at coordinate 132,320,061 of CM046664.1, read as the reverse complement.
TCTGAGGACCTTACCACCACCAACCCCCCTACCTAAACCGTGGCAGGTCTGTGGGGAGGAGTGGCTGGGATCAGGTCAGAAGTTGGGACCTGCTCAAGGTCAGCTGTGCCATCTGTGGCCTCCTGTGAGGTACCCCAGGTCTGAGGGGATGAGGATGACAGGTCACCATGGTTGTTAGCACCCATGCGGAGGCCAGGCCCCCTCTCCTGGACAGGGCACTGGGGAGATTGCAATGGATGAAGAAGGAGCTGCCAGGGCCTCGGTGCTCCTCTGCCTCCCAAGCAAGCATGCGCCGGTTCCCACTGGTCCTACAGGGAAGAATGAACTTGGGCCCATAGGGCCATAGGGGGCAGTCAGGAAGGCTCTGGAATGGTGGCAGAGGGGGCTCCTCCTGTTCCCAGGAGCCTCCTGCCCCTGGCAACCTTGAGGTGTTCCCTGGTGATTCCCCTGTTTTTCTCTGCATGCCTCATCCCCCGTTTCCAATCTTAACCCCTCACCTCTCTCTCAGTACCTGTCCCACCCCTTATTCCTGGTCTGAGATTCAGAAAGGGCTGGGGGGGAGAGGGGCAGAAAGTTTTGGCTTTTGCTTTCCTCTGGAGCCTCACTCTGATGGCCTTTCCACCAGCCTTCCCCTCCACCTCATTCCCACCCACACCCACCCCCGCCTCCTCACTGCAGAGGTCAGTGCTGCCTGTGCTCTTGCTGCTCAGCCTGGAGGCCCTAGGCCAGTCACTTCCCCCTGGGGGTCTTTGTGCCCTCGCCTGGGCTGCTTGATGCTTCCCTTCTGGGTAAGGAGAGAGGTCGCTGCCGACCGACCGACCGACCGACCGACCGACCGTGACCGCTCTTCTCTCTTCCCGCACGCCTCCCCAGGTCCCAGGTCTCGAAAACCAAAGAAGAAGAACCCCAACAAAGAGGACAAGCGGCCCCGGACCGCCTTCACGGCCGAGCAGCTGCAGAGGCTCAAGGCGGAGTTTCAGACCAACAGGTACCTGACGGAGCAGCGGCGTCAGAGCCTGGCGCAGGAACTGAGCCTCAACGAGTCCCAGATCAAGATCTGGTTCCAGAACAAGCGCGCCAAGATCAAGAAGGCCACAGGCAACAAGAACACGCTGGCCGTGCACCTCATGGCCCAGGGCCTGTACAACCACTCCACCGCTGCTAAGGAGGGCAAGTCGGACAGCGAGTAGGGTGGCGGGTGGGCGCCGAGGCCAGGTCTCAGGCCGCAATAAACAATGCAATAATTTAAAATCATAAATAAAGGGCCAGTGTATAAAGATTATACCAGCATTAATAGTAAAAATATCGTGTATTAGGTATGGTACTGCAATATTCTGTGTATATATAATTTACAGGTGGTGTAAAATCCAAAATATCTGACTATAAAATATTTTTTGAGTTTTTTGTGTTTACGAGATTATGCTAATTTTATGATTTTTTTTTTTTTTTTTTTTTTTTTTTTTTTTTTTTTTGCAAAGGGGCTGCTTAGGGCTTCATCTTTTTTTAATCCCCTAAGCTCCATTATGGGACATCGGACACTTTTATTATTATTATTATTTCAAAAGAAGAAAAAATTAAAACAACTTGCTGAAGTCCAAAGATTTTTATTGCTGCATTTCACACGACTGTGAACCGAATAAATAGCTCCTATTTGGTCTATGAGTTCTGCCACTTTGTTTGTGTTGGTTTGATGAGGCCCCAAACTCCGAGCCTGGGTCAGCACCCCAGGCCCTCTCCTCTCCTGGCTGGGAGAGGAGATGCCCAGGGTCTTTGGACAGTTCTGGGTCTCAGCCAGGAGAATCTGCCCCTCGGTGACAGCAGGGCCTGCTCCCAGCCCAGGCCGGCAGCCTCCCAGGGTGCCCCTCCTCACCTGCCTCCTGAGGTCTCTCCCCCGCCTCCTCTGAGGCCAGCGCTCTCCTCCGTGCGTACTTGTACGTCTGTCTGCGTCTGTGTCGCTGCCCCGTCTGTCCCCTGTCCCACCGCAAACCCTGTGGCAAGTCTCCAGTGCCAACTCTCCAGCCCCAGCCCCGCAAGTGAGGCTTCCTGCTGCAGCGACAAGCCGCCCTGGCCCAGAAACCAGACCAAGGTCCGCGGGACAGGCAGGCCCAGGGAGCTGGCATTGTCTTCCTTTCCTTTTTCTTTCCTCTTTTTTCTTTTCAGCTTTTCTTTTGAGTGCCCACTTTTGCTATAGCGAGCATTTTTCCAAGATAGATGGATGTATGTGTGTGTACATATTTGTGTATGCATGTGTATGTGCACACACCAGGCATGTGTAGGGCCGGTTTTGGAACCTGTGGCTCTGCTGACTTTCAAAGCAACTACGAACATTCCAGGATCTAGAGGAAGGAAGGAAGTGTGTAAATAATCATTCCTTATCACTTTTTGTCTTTTTTTTTTTTTAAAGAAAATATACATTTTATTTTTCGAAGGTGTGGTACAGTGTAAATTAAATATATTCAATATATTCCCCACCAGGTACATATATATATAAACAAACACATTATCTCTATATATAAGTCCACACTGTCTTCTGTTTGTTTCAGGAAAAGGTGTCCAAATGTCCATCGGGGCCAGGAGGGACAGCCCAGGGGGTGTGCACATGGCCACACTGGGGTCAGGCTGCCTCCCTGAGGACTGGGGGTGGACTTCTCTCTTTGCCTTAAGCCTCTTTATTTTACTGCAACAATAGTTTCATTTTGTATATAATAGTGTAAACCTTTTTGAAAAGGAAACTATAAAAACAAGAGTTGTAATTTAAAATTCTGTGAATAACCATCTGCTGCTTAGGAAACTCAATGAAATGACATGCCTTTTTTAGCAGGAAGCAAATTTGTTTTTGTTTTTGTTTTTCAGTTTATAAAATGTGCATTTTACAGTTTCAGTATCAAATATTTATAATCTTATGAGAAATGAATGTTTCTATTTACAACTGTGGTTATCAAAATTGTGAACATTCCCACCCCCGCATTTTTGTGTGTTTAAATTCTTGAAAGTTACATTAAATAAAGAGAAACACCTCTTTATTATAAAGTGTTGGTGGTCCAAGCTGGAATGATGCTTTTTCTCAGCGTGTTTCTGAGTCAAAGGGAAGCGCTCTGGGCTACCTCCCGAAAGCTCAGGTGCTCCTGACCTTTCCTCCAGGCCAAGTGGGTTTGGGGCCTATTCTTGTAACAGCATCATTATTTTTTAATGACATTTTAAATATCTCACATGTGAGCACAGAACCATGAGAATTATGTCCACATTTCATCACAAGGAAGAGTTGTTGGAAAATATAACTGCTATCCCATTGACTAAAATTTTCAATCCTGCAAAGTTCAACAGGTTTTAAGTTCTTCCTTTAGCTGCTCACCGGCTGGCTCAAGGCAGGACTGAAGCATCTGCCGCACGCATGCAGGAAGGACTTACACTCCACGTGACAGAGAGGCTCCTCAAGTGCCGGGGGTTTTTTTTTTGTTCTTGTTGTTGTTTACATTTTTTTCTCCCCAAAGCAAATGAGGTTATATACATCACAAGCAGATTCGGGAAAGGACTGCCTTGCCGGTGCTGACCCTCAGCCTAGAGGGAGGTGTTCCGGATCTGAGGGCCAGTGGTTCAAGGCCCTCGCCCCCACCTGCTGTATTTCCAAACTTTCTTCGCTTGAGAAAAAAAAGTTCTCTTCTCCCAGTAAGAGAAACTCGGAGGCCCTGGAGGATCAGCTGTTGCCAAGGGCGACCTTTTAGGCGTTTTCTATTTGGCGCGGCCGCTAGGCCACTGAGCTCCCCAGGCGGATACTGGGCTGCAGCCGGCGGGGCGGCGCCATTGGAAGAGGCCTGCGGGCCATGGGACGAGCAAAGATGCATGGAGAAAGCAGGGGCCCATCGTGAAGGCTGAGAATCCTGGATACTCCAGTCCCAGGAGCTCGCCAAGGTCACCACCCAAGGGCCAGCACCGTGCAGGACCCCACCCAGACCCTGAGTTCTGCATATCTTGGAGGATTTTTAGTTAAAAAGACAAAAGCACCAGCAGACTCCTGTTGCCCTCTCGGCCTTCCTCTCATTTTAATAAAAAGATAACATAGTAGCACGAAACCATCTTTTTATTTTAATTTGTTTTTAAATGGTAACACTGGTGAATTGTGGTGTACAGCTTTGTGGGGGTAATGAGTTCCTGGTCCCCAGAGGACTTCATGCAAACAGGCTCACGGTGACATGGGAAGTTTTTCTTTCAGGGCTCCGATAGGGGATTTGAACTGAATGAGTCCTCAAATCCTTGAAACACTGTGCGTGATTCTCTGCTCCTGCGGGTTACTTTTAAAATTCAACAGTGTGTAACCTAAGCCCTCCTGGAGAACCCTGCTGGGCCACTGTCAGCTCCCGGGGCTTCCAGCCTGCAGGGGCGGGGGATGAGGCTCCTTCCTGAGGTCCCTAGGCTTCTGGGTTCCGCCCATGCCTCCCGGGTGTGGATGCTTGGGTCCGGATCCAGAATGCACACTTTGAGCATCTGTGGAGCCCAGTTACTGGGCGGGTTTCAAGTGGTCGCCCGCAGGAAGCGGGTTTTCCAAGTGTGCTAAAATCCTTGCTCCTTTGAACTGAACGGCCTCCTGCCCCAGGCCTGTCTGTGTCCCTACCAGGCCCAGGAGGAACTGAGTTCACAGCCAGAAACTAGGCAAGAGCCTGGGAACCTAGCCCAGGAACACACCGTGGTTACCCAGGCCTGCTGGAGCACCCGCCCCTGCCCCTTGCTCCGGTGCCACCCAGAGGGTCCCATAGGGCTCCTTGGCACTCATGTCTTTTCTTCTCCCTCTGCCACTGGCCTTGCCAGCAGGAATCAGGTGAGTAGGTCTGACCCCCAGGCTGGAGTCAGGATCTGGGTTCAGTTGGCCGCGGTGGCCCCAGGTGGACCAGTCTTGCACTTTCTCCAGAACAGTGGAGGGAAGGAGCCACGGGGGTGATCTCAGCTTGCTCAGCAAGAGGGCTCTAGCTCTTGCCTCTTTTAAACCCCCATTGAGTGAAACACGAGCAGCGATGGGAGTTCAGTCCGCAGGGCACAGGTGTGCCAGGGCTCACAAAGGTGTGCCAGGGCGACAGCAACCACCCCGACACTGTGTACGCAGAGGGCTGGCTGGGAGGCGGCATTCTTTTTCTGTCTCTCGCTGGTTTAATATCCGACTTCTCCCGTCTCTACTCTCCTAGGCAGTTCTCCAGGCGGCCTTGGGAGGGTCCCGGCTCCGCCGAAAACTGCAGCCTGCCGGGTGGAGGGCCAGGCGCTGGGAGGTTAATAGCGATTGACCACAAAGAGCCTCGGCGAAATTCCGTAGCACCCGCCCGCCGGGAGGGGCGGAAATCACCCTGGGAGACTGAGTTTCCCATCCCGTGGCCCCTATGCACACTCTAGTCACCCCCACCCCGCGGGCCGCGCAGCCGGCAGCCCCTCTCTGCGACTCAGCGGGCCTGGCCCTGTCGAGGCCTGGAAGGAAGGAAGGCAAAGCAGGTGGGAACGCGGGGCCTGGCGCCCCGTGAGCGGTGCAGGTGCGCCTGGCGGCTGAGCAAGGCGAGCCCTGAGTAGGCCACGTTTTTATTAATGGTCTCAGCTAGCTCATTACACTCCTGCTGCCGGGCCATGGATAAGCAAAGTCCGTTCTTGAGATCGCTTGAAATGTAATAATATTCATTAAAGTAGCTCCTAATTATGTGATCTAATCAAGCGTGGTGGGCACGCGCTCTTGGCTCTCCTCCGTTAGGAAAACGATGATGGTGTTATTATTATTGTTGTTGTTGGTAACGGCCTCGTGCTAGCCGCGGGGATGACAGCCAGCTCTTCGGCTGGAGCCCAGTCCCCTCAGAGGACTTCGGGAGAGCTCCACTACGCTTCTCCGAAAGGGTTCTGCAGTGGCGGGGAACAGGTGAGCCAGGCCTGCGGCCCTCCCCGCGCCCCGGGCCTAGGCCCGAGCACGGCCCAACACCTCCCGGCGGAGGGCAGGGCTTTCCACAGAGTTTCAGGACCCTCTGTGTTCTCCGGGGACGCCTGCGAGGCTTTCTGGGAAGGCGGAACGTTAGGTCCAGAGCCCGGACCCGCCCCATCGGCTGTCCCGCCCCCTCCTGCGCCGATCTCCGCGCACGGCCGGGAGCAGAAACAAAGAGTCTCCGAGATCTGTCTCCCAGGCTGCCTTTTCACCCTCTCAGCCTGGAAGGCGTCCCAGAGAGGCCCCCAGCCCCAGCCTCCCCCGAGACCCCGGGGAGCGAGGAGCTGCAGGCGCAGCGGGCCTGCGTGGCCGGCCGGCCGGGGCACTTGCCCCTTCCTAGAGGGGGTTGGGTGGGAACGCAGGCGGGAGGGACCCTGTCCTAGCAGAGGGTCCTCCGTGGGCCCAGGAACGGAGAGGATCCCTGCTCGCACCGACCGTCTGGAAGAAGTCGGGGCGGGCCGCGCACTGACCCATCTGTCGCGACGTGAAACTTGGCCGCTCGGTCCCGGCGCGCGCTGCCCGCGGAAGGGGCCGCCTAGCTCCTTTCAGCGAGCGCCTTCGGGGTTCTGCCTCCCGCCAAGCCCTTTGTCTAGAAGGGGACTGTCAGGCTCTGTCATCGTGGTTTTCCCTCCTCCTTTCTTCAACCTCTACCCCCTCCACCAACTTTCCTTTCTTCCTTTCTCTTTTCTTTCCTCTTTGGATGGGTAATCACAGGCTCCAGCTGCCAAGCGCCTGCGAGGAGTCGCTGCCGGGCTGCCGCGTCGCCCCTCCCAGCAGCAGGCTGGCCGCTTCTCACCAACTTCTCCCGCACTTCCGCGGCCCTGCGCTCAGGCCCGGTGAGGGAGCCCAGGGACGGGCATCCGAGTTTTCTCTTCAGACCAGAACTTTGTCTCCGGGGTTTTTGTTTGTTTGTTTGTTCAAGCTTTGCTTTCCCGCTCTCAACGTATGTGAATTCTGAAAGCAGGCCTTTCTTTAGATCCACGCAATAAGAAAAAGAGCAAAGCCACCTGCCCTTTGCAGAATTTGCTGGTACTATTACTACACCTTCCCCCCATTTTTTTTTTTTAACTTTGGTTGAATACACACAACAAAATTTACCATCTTAACCACTACAACTGTACACTTCATATAACGAAAATGCCACAGAAGCCATTCCCACCATCATCTCCATTATTCTTTTCATCTTGTAAAACTGAAACTCTGTCCCTTCTAAACAATAGTTTCCCCTTTTCCCTTCCCACCCCCAGCTCCTGGGAACCACTCTCCTACATTCTGTCTCTGTGATTTTGACTACTCCAGCTACTTCCTGTAGTGATTACTATAGCATTACTACAAGGAAGTTCCCTAATAAAGCATTTCCAACATACTGTAAAGGCTCATCCTGCCTTCCAATGCTAAAACCACCAGACGAACACTGGGGAACTCCCAGTCACCCACGTGAATGCTGAATGGGCTCAATTTCTGACATCCGTCTGTTTAGGGAAAGTCAGGGCCTTCGAAGAAACATTAGGATGAGCTCATTTTCCAACACTCACAGGTTCTCTGTCTCACATGTTAACTTACCAGCAATTCGGGTTCCATTGTGTGTGTATGTGTGTGCAAACACTTCTATAACATCCCTTGGCATTGAAAGAAATATGGTTCAGTGGAAAATACAGAGTTTTGACAACAGACAGCCCTGCGTTCAAATCGCAGCTCCAAGGCTCACTCCCTGGGCAAGTGTGTCATTGACTCCCTGGGAGCCCAGCCATTCTTCTCTCAAAGAGAAAGAACATCTATCTAATGGGTTTCCTGCAAGGGCTTTTTGTGAGGTAATGAAGACAAAGGCCTGGCTCTGAATGGGGCCCAGCAAGTGGGAAGCTTTACACTGCTCTGCCTGAGCCTGTGGACTTGCCCAGCGCCCGTGCCTCCAAGAACGGGTGCCCTTGTGCATCGGGCACCCACGCCTTGCTTGCTTGCTTCTGCCAACCAGCGAGGTCTCTGTGCAATCCTTTGGACAAAGGCAGAGAGAAGGCGTGATGCCATCGAGAGGCAATATCTGCATGGCAATAGAGAGCAGGGCAGAGATGGGGAGTGAGGGAGAGGAGGAGACGTGCTGCCTGAAGTTTGGACGGTCTAGCACTCTCCAGGACCACTCTCTGCCCACTGTGGATCCCTGCGCTTTGTGAATGCAGGCACAAACATTTGCACCCACCTTGATTTCAGGATTTGGGGGGAGTGCTGGGAATTGAACCCAGGGTCTTTCTGTGATAAGCACAACCTCAAACCATCGAGTCACAGACCCCACCCCATTTCAGGTTTCCTCCCCTACAGTTATTCTTGACCTCAGAATATGCAAGACCTTCTGCCCTGGGTTTCTATAGACGCCCAATAACTTCATACACACCTTGTTTTCTATTCCAAATGGTAAATGCCACAGTGTGCCCTTGAGATAAAGGAGACTTGGCCCCAAGCAGAGCAAAGAGGGCCTCTTCCCTCCACCAGGCCCCAGAGAGGCAGGGAGGACTGGAGGTCACCATGAGCCCTTCCTGTGTGTGGCAGCGTGTGCACACCCCTCGAGTCCACTGCCCCACCTCGTGGCCCTTCCTCCAGGAACGAGTGGGCGTTCTCATGGTGTGATGAGCTATTTTGTCTAAATAGCGAAGGGTCTAAGTAACCCTTTTAAATTAATTGCTATTCCTATAGCTAAAAGCATAACAGGCTTTGATTACATGCTAACTAGAATGAAACATAATCCTGAGTTAATTATGTGGAGATAATTTTATAATTATATCATTCAATTTAAGAAGCAATGTGTTGTTAACCTCCAATTTTAACAGAATGATGATTCAAAACAAAAGCAGTCACAAATCTACACCTTTTAAAGGAGCTCTCAGGGCCGTCTCTTCCTGTCCTCGAGTGGCTGACTGGGGAGCCGCAGTTACCTGTGTGCTCCCCAGTTGAGAAGGCTGGAAAATTCCAGACAAAGGGGGCTGTCTGAGGAGAGCATTTCCCAGCACTGACCTGCTCTCAGATGCTAAAGAAGCCAATCTGCATTTCTATTCTGTCCAGCTTGTATGTGGAAGTAACTAACCCCAACAGTCCAGCTCCTGAGCCCAGGGAGACTCTCCAGCGGTGTGAACAGAGTCTATGGCTAACTTGGGTGAAGGTCAAAGCCCAGCCACCCCGCAGGTGGCCTGTTCTCTGTCCCAAACACGGGTGGGTGCCCTTGGAGAGGGTGGCCCTGCCCAGCTCTGCCTGTCATGCCATGTGATGGTCCTTCCTCCTTCTCCCTCCCCACTACCCCATCCCTTAAGCCTTACAGGAAGAAGCTTCCTTAGGGTGCTGTTGGAATCCAGGTGACATAGCAGGTGCTACACTGACTGGCCTTTCCAAGAAGTTTTGGGAGATTTATGAGGGCAGAGTATCGGATTGAGTGACTCATCCATACGTAGGGAAAAGACACCTTTCATGGAGAGATAGAAGTGTCCTGTGGATTGCAAGCCTCAAGGAAGCAAAGACAGCACTTTGGAGGGTGAGTGCAGGGCAGACCACTGGAGTCCCCCTAACACAGCCCCACCCTGCAGCTCCAGTAGGGGCGGGACCATGGCCTTTGTGCCTGGGGCCAGATGAAGAAGGTCTGTGGCTGGCGGGGCCTGCAGAAGTTGCACGCAGGTTTCCACACAGATAAGAACATCGACGGGGCAAACCAGAGATGGGCTCCTGGCTTTTGCTCCATGAAGATTTGTGCCCCCAGCCCACCCCATCCCTCCCCCCATAGGGGTATTTCATTCGCACTTTTTAAAAAAAAATGCTTCCTAGTCAAACTTGAATATGCAATGAGGCGCTAGAGCTTTGTGGCGGAAATATAATTAAACTGGTGAAAGATGTAAAAGATGAAGAATGGGGATGACATCAGGCTGATTTCACACTTGGCAGTCGGATAGCTGGGCCCAAGCCGCGCTCTTGCCACGCAAGGCAGATCAAAGTGCCCTGCCACTGCTAAAAAGGCAAAAGGAGACTTAAGTATGCTAATCCCCAGGACAAATATATTTTAATCTTGTTAGAATACAAGTTAATGCTGCAGCGCAGTGGCTGAACTTGGTCAGACGGTAGAGACCCATTTTTATTTTAGCTATGAATGAGATAGACCTCTTGGTTTATTCATCAGTAATAAAAGTAAATTTACAAAACGAACCCCTCTTTGGCTGTGTCACCCCCACCTTGAGCTTTCCTGGCTTAGGGGCGGGGATTCCGCAGCCTCGGATGGGACTGTCCCGACACCATTCATTCCTCCCCTGTCTTTATGCAGAGGGTCCTGATGGCCGAGAAAGAGCTCAGCTCATTTGGCAGAGGAGAAACGGGAATCTCTGAAATTAATTAAAAGATTCTCCAAAGCAATCTGTTTCCCTGTAGGCCTGAGTTTTGACAAGCAGACCAATTCCTTTCTATCAGCCCTCTCACTTTAATTTTTACAATGTCAATTTTCATTACTATTAAGTATTTGCTGAGCTCCAACTCTACGTTGGCCTAGCCCTGCTTAGCAACGGCACCCAGGTCCTCCCTCTGTGAGTGTCCACTCCTGCAAAATGGGCCAGGGTGTGTGCGCGGGGGGGGGGGGGAGGGGAACACAGTAGGCACACGAAGAAGGAAAAGCAACGTCTATGGTGCTCCCCAAAACAGAACCACGGGGTCAAAATTGTGGGGAGCCGTGGAGCTGCTTGAACAGAGGAGCAGGTGGGGCGGGTGTGCAGGAGGACCCGGCGGGGCGCGAGGTCGCAGAAGGTTAAACTGCCTGCAGAACCTGCGCTGCTGTCGCCCTCAGAGGCCGGCTAGAGGCATCCCTGCTCTGCTGGGGGTTACAGCTCCCTCGCCTGGGGCTGGAAACCCGGAAACCGGCTTCCTCGCCTGGCCCCAGCAGGGGTGGGTGCACCAGGCTGAGGCGCTGTCCCCCAAGGCCAGGCGCTGTCAGTGCGCAGCGGAGGGCCGCGGGTCCCCGCCCCTGTCCCTGGTTTCCCAGACTCAGGAAAGTCCATTCCTGCCCGGATTCTCAGCGAGAAGCACACATGCGCGATGATCATACTGTAAACACACAGTTGGAGGCTGGCAGTCTTCAAAATCCCTGGGAAGTCAACCAAGTGCAGCGCGGTGGCCGGCGGCCAGGGACCCCGGAAGGGAAGGGAATGTCTGGGCTCCCTTCCGCTGGCCCTCCCCCTAATCCTGTTAGGGCTCGGTGGCCTTCAAGACACTCTTTTGTGCTCCTCTTGCCCCAGTCAGGGTCCCCAGACATTGGTTGTTACAGATCTCTGTCATAAACAGCATAATATGGAACATTTATTGAGCCCTACTGTGCGCTAGAGTCTTGGTTCGCTAGAGCTGCCATAACAAGGCCCAGAAGAACGGGGGGCTTAAGAAACAGACATTCACCCCGCCTCCGGAGGCCGCCCACGGGCCTTCCTGCCTCCTCCTGCCTTCAGGTGTGGGGGCAGTCCCTTGGCTCCAGGACCTCATCGCAGTGCCTGTGCCGCGTGGCCTTCTCCCCCGCGAGTCTGGGTGCAGAGTCCCAGTCCCGCTGCACTTAGGGTCTGCCACCTCAGGATGGCCTCCTCTTAATTCATTTACATTTTCAGGGCCTTATTTTCAAATAAAGTCATATTCACGGGTTCCAAGGACATGGATTTGAGGAGATGCCATTTAATCCAGGACGGCCAGCACCGAGCATCTAACACAGACTGTCCTAAACTGCTCTCTAGTCCACCCTGGCATTCTCCCTATCTCCAATGGCCCACGGCTCGGGGGACTGAGGCTCAGAGAAAATGAGTTGTGCCGGCACCCAGCGGGCAGCAGTCCACGTGAGCTCTCAGTGCCGGGCCACACCACTCCCAGCATCCTCGGAGGCTCTCTGTCACCCAGGGCCTACCCCTGGCCTGGCCTCTGGGCAGCTGGACTGCGGAGTGGGCCCCGAGGAGCAGGGGTGCTTCATGCCGTGCAGGGGCTGCGGGTGTGTGGGCTGCTCTCGTGCCTGGTGACTGCTCCTCTCCGTGTCTCTGTCTCCTCCTCTGGAGCCCGAGACAACAGCAGACCCTGGCCAGCGGGCGTGTTGCGAGGGTCACAGGAGTGCGCGTGCTCGAGCCCCTGGTCCCCCAGCACACTGGGCATGTCACAGAGGACCCGTGCTCCAGGCTCCTGTTCCCTTCGTCACCCTTAGCCATGATGTTCCTGTTTAAGAACACCACACGGTGAGCCCCCTGTGCTGCCCTCGGCCATTCCAGGGTTGTGCACAGCCCAGCTTCCTCGTCCTGCCTCCCCAGGAAGGCAGAGGAGGTAGAGACGGAGAACCCGTCACCTGGCAGTGGGCTGGGCGCGGGCTCCGGACCAGGCAGGCCTGTGTGAGGCCCGGCCCGCTCTGGGGCAGGTCCACCCGGGCACTCTTTCCCCAGTGCAGAAAGGGGAGAGGAGGGCCTGCCTCACTGGTGAGACGTGCAGAGCAGGCCCGGCACAGGACACGTGCCAGTTCACACGCAAGGGCCACCCTTGTCCTCCCCTGCAGCTGGCCCTGCAGGTTAGGGTCCTGCTGGAGCTCGGGTTGAGTGCACCCAGTGAGGAGCACACAGGAGGCACTCAGCACGCCATCAATACGTCACTGTCCCTAGTCCTGCTTGACCACCTTCCCGATGAGCAGACCGGCAGAGCCAAGGCTCCTGGCTTTGTGAGGGACTGTGAGATGCGGGTCCTGCAAGCAGCTGGCCCGCAGCCACGCACCAATCCAGCGCCTCGTGGTCCGGGCAGAGAATAGAGGCAGGTGCTTGGCTGAACCACTCCAGGAAAGCCAAGGTGGAGGCCTCCCTCTGGGTCCCTGGGAGGCCCGGGGAGCACATCTAATGGAGCAGTTGAGGGACATCCCTCGCCTGCTCTCTTCAGCTTCTCCAGGGCTCTGCCAAGCGTCAGCCTCTGGTGCCGAGTGGCCAGGAATGGATGCACTCCCCCCACCAAGTGTGGGGGCCTCGCCTGACAGTAGGAGCCATGTGTGTGAGCACTGGTCAAACGTTGGGGCAGAGCCCTCTCCACGGCCATGTCACTCCATCACACCGTCCAGGGAGGAGAGTCCCGTGACTAGCACAGTACCAGGGAGGCACCGAGGGTCAAAGCAGCTTCCCAAAGCACAGAGTAGTAAATGACAGACCTGCCGTTTGCCCCCAGGGGACAATGTGACCAGGGCTCTCTACAGAGACGCACTGGGGGAGCGGGGCAGTGCTCACCCGGAGCGAC
>CM046664.1:130202701-130382701 GCA_025594165.1 Tamias sibiricus | reverse complement strand
GGGGGAGGCCTGCGGCGCAGAGCCTGCGGCCAGCGTCCACAGGGTGGACCCGAGTACCTGGCCGAGGGAGGAGGGCTTGCTGCGGCAGAGACGGGCCTGGGCTGCGGAGGGACGCAGAGCCGGCCCGCAGGGCAAGCAGGCGGCAGGCGACGCGCTGACCTCCGCCTCAGCCCCGCGGGCAGCTGTCTGCAGAGGCCAGTCCTGAGACGCGAAGCTCGGGGGTCCGTCCCCAGCAGGACTGAGGAGCTGCTGGTGCAGGCTCAGGTGGCCTGGCCAGGACACCCTCGCCCCCTCTTTCCTCACGTTGGCACAATGGGGCAGGCAAGGAGTGCCGCGCCGCCTGGGGCCGACCTGGGTCTGGCCGTGTGCCTTGTGACCTCCATTTCCACGGCAGCCATGCTCCGGACCTAAGGACTCCACAGACGGGGACACAGCCCTCAGGGACGAGAGGCTGGTGCCGCGGTGCCGGAGCCTCCGGTGCTTGCGGCGTGTCCATCTCCTCCTCCACGCAGGCCGGCTTGCCCGCGGGTAGGCGGGTTGGGGCTCCGTCGGCAGGTGACACTTCTGCTCGCCCCTCCGCCCTCCCGGGTGGGGCCCGCCATGGCTCAGACGTGGGGAAGGTCATGAGGATGGACAAAGGAGTCGTCCAGGGCGGTGCTCTGCCTGGAGAGGGACCGGCTCAGAAGGCGGGGAGGGTGGATCCTGCCTCCGGCCCAGGGACACCAGCTCTGCTGGGGCGAGGCGCGGGGCGGCAGGCGCCGAGGGAGGAGAGCCACCTCCAGCGGCCACCCCAGGCCGGGGGCTCCGGAGGAGCACAGCCACCACGGCCCCTGCCGCCGCTCCGCGCTCCCTGGGCCTTCCTCCAGGAGCTGCCAGAAGCACAGGGTGGCCTGAACGGCCAGCGGCCACCCCAGCCGGCAGTCCAGGGTGTCCTGAGGACCAGAGACTAGTGGGCGGGAGCACAGCTGGTCTCTGCAGGTCCCTGGGTGCTCCCCCCACAGGGTGAGGACGGAGCCCGGAGCGTAGCCCGTGGTGCTGTCACCCTCCTGGGCCTCCTTGAGGGTTGAGTTTCGGCCTTCTGAAGGCCCTGGCCACTGACGTGTCTGAAGTTCTGTGGGCAGCTTCTCCCCCGTGGCCAGCCACTCCTCCATAGGAAGTCACTCCCCCGTGGCCTGCTGCTCCGTGGCCTGCGGCTCCCCTGTGGCCTGCTGCTCCTCTGTGGCCTGCTGCCTCTCCGTGGCTGCTCCTCTGTGGCCTGCCGCTCCCCCATGGCCTGCTGCTCCCCCATGGCCTGCTCCTCCGTGGCCTGCTGCTCCCCCGTGGCCTGCTGCTCTCCTGTGGCCTGCTGCTCCTCCGTGGCCTGCTGCTCCCCCGTGGCCTGCTGCTCCCCTGTGGCCTGCTGCTCCCCCGTGGCCTGCTGCTCCTCTGTGGGCAGCCGCTCCCCGTGCCTCTGCTCTGGGCAAAGCCGACGTCCTTGGAGCTGTTTCTCAGGCTGTTTGAGTGGCTTCGATGGATGCGCTCTGACAAAGCGGCCGCCTGCCCCGGGACTGAGGGGAAGGTCCAGAGGTGACTGCGCCCAACAAGGAAGTCGAGGCAGAGGTGCCAGAGACCCAGAGGAGGAGCCCAGGTGGCAGCCACAGATGGAGGGGGCGGGGCGACGGAGCCTCAGCGTGGCCTCCTCACGGCGGACGGCGGACGCAGACGCAGACCCAGGCGGGCAGGCTGCTGCTGTGGGGTGGCCATGCCCGACAGGTCCAAGGCCTCATGGCCACGAGGTCCCTGGGATGGGGCCTGTCCCCGTGTCTGACCTGTGGGAGGCGGGGTGCAGCCTGGACTCTCTCACGTCCACACGGCGGTGCCCATCCCCGAGGCCGCACCTGTCGGAGCCTCTGTGGAAGGCAAGTCCAAGGGAAGGACACCAGTTCACCTCTTTCTCTGCAGGCCTGGGCAGGACCAGGGCCTCACATGTGCCAGGCAAGCGCTGTGCCACTGAGCCTGCCAGCCCCACCAACTCCCCTCCTAGTGGGAAAGCCAAGGCCCAGCAGGCAAGGCAGCTGGGTGGTGTCCAGGGCCGCGGGCAGGCAGGGCTGTCCACCAGCCTCCCTGCGTGCAGAGCTGAAGCAGCCCCAATCAGGGAGATGGCTATTGCAGCTAGCTGGAAGCCATGAGTTCCACCTGATAATAATCATATGCACGTGACGCACCTGTAAATGCACGTGACGCACCCGCAAAGCTAAAGGTATATAACCGGGTGAAAGCGGTCAGAAGTGGCATTCATTCAGTCAGTCGTTCAGTCGCTCAGTTGGTCGGAAGAAGAGTTCGGGTTGGAGAAGAAGAAAAGAGTCAGAGCGGCCAGAACGTAGTCAGAAGAAGAAACAAGAGTCAGAGCGGTTAAGAGTTCGGTCAGAAGAAGCTAGAGAAAGAAATGAGAAACCAAAGAGATGTAAAAGAAGAAGTAGTAGTTGCTGGTCGGAGTCAGGCCGAGGCTGCCGAAGAAGAAAGAAGAAAGAAGAAGCTCTCTCTCTCTTTCTCTCTCTAAGCTCTCTCTAAGAAAGTAAAAGTAAAAGAAAGTAAAGAAAGTAAAGAAGTAAAGTAAAGAGTCAGTAGTCAGAAGAAGTAAAGAGTCAGAGAGGTTGCTGAAAGAGCCAGTGTTAGAGTTTTGAGATTGCTAAAGCCGAAGAGTAAAAAACCTTCTTTCATCTTCATTCTGCCTGCGAGTTTTCTCCCGCGGCGTTGTGGCTCCAAGTCAGGAAGCAGCACAGAGCAGGAGGGACGTCGGCCAGCCCTGCCCACACTGCTCTGTGGGTCATCTGCTGGGACGTCGCACACACAGCCGGGCCTGGCGCCCAGGGTTCTGGCCGGCCCGCCTGTGTGGGCAGGGCGACCAGCTCCACGGTCACAGCGGGGCGGGTCCTCTCCCGACGCTCCCCGGGCTGCAGCTCTGCGTGTGGTTCTGCCCACAGTGGCGGCTGGGCACCCCGGACGGCAGGGAGAAGCACGTCCCCTCACGTGGGCCCGGCACAGGCACAGAGGAGGCCGCCCGAGCCACCAGCCTGCTGGGCCGCCCAGCCCTGCTCCTCCACGGCTGGTCTCACGCCACTCACAGCCCGCGGGGCTCTGGGGACACGGAGGCCCAGGCCAGCCCACAGGGGGTGTGTCGGGGGCAGGGTGGGCAGCGGGGCAGAGCAGAGCAGGGTGAGGCCGGTGCGATGGGGCAAGAGGACGGGGTGTGGGGCAGGGCCAGAGGGGCTGGGGGTCCTGGACCTGAGTGGGCCTGCCCTGAGGCTTGGGCCTCTTCCTGGAGGCTGCGGAGGCCCACCTGGCCCAGGACCCCCGTGTGCACAGCAGCCCCGACACTCGCACAGCGGCCTGGAGCTGTCCCGAGCCGAGAGCCATCCTCAGCGTGTGGCCAGGGCCAGCCTGCAGCCTGTGAGCAGGGACTCCCAGCTCTCCACGGTCCCAACCACCCCCACCCAAGTGCAGCTCAGAGGCCCGGGCTGCTCGGAGGTGATAGATAGGCTACCCTCCCCCCAGAGTTCTCCACATCCTGAGAGAAGCAACCTTGTTTCATTCTCGGCAGGATATTTTCTTCCCTAGACAGGATGTTTTTTCCCCCAGGCAGGATGTCCCTTCCCAGGCAGGATGTTTCTTTTCCCCTGGCAAGAGCCAATAGGCTTAAAGGTCACCCTGTTCTAGGGGCAAAGAGCCAATGGTGTTGGGGTTGCTCTAGTGCACCCCCCACCAGAAATCCCTATATAAGGCCCTGTCTGAGAGACTCAGATCAGACAGAGAGAGACACACGGACACACAACATCGGCTTGTTGCTGCAGAGAGGAGGAAGCCACTGCAACAGCTCCAGACCCATCGCCTCCAGCCAACGGCAGCTGCCCCAGCCGGCAGCTCCAGACCGACCACCTTCAGCCCGACAGCCGCTCCCAGCTGACAGCTCCAGCCTCCAGCCAGACAGCAGCTGCTTTAGCCGACAGCTCCAGAGATCCCAGCCGGTGCGACCAAGCACCCACCTTCTGTCCAGAGCTTGCACACTCCCCTCTCCCTGACTCCCCTCTCCCACCAGAGCTTGCATACTCCCTTCTCCCTGACTCCCCACTCCCACCTCTTCGACCCTTCGACCAGAGCACCTCTTCTCCGGTTTTCGCTACCAGCCACGAAGGCTGTTGAATAAATCTTTTGGCTGCACGGCTGTCCCCGGTGTGATGCTTTGCCCTTCAGGAGGCGAGAGCCCGGAGGTGGTGCCCTCGGGCCACTGCCCGTGTCCACGGAGGGCGAGGCCGTGCTCCCAGCCGCTCCCACACTGTGCTGGGCTCCCCTCCAGTGTAGAGCGGACAGTCAGAGCCAGGAGCAAGTTGCTGTGTCTGGCTGGAAAAGGCTCCCAGGTCGAGGGAGGACTTGGTCCTGAGTCCAGGTGGGCCGGGGTCTCAGCTGGGGCGAGCAGTCGGGCAGGGTGCGTCCCCTCCCGTGGGGCCGAGGGGCCTGCAGAACCTCCCTCTCGCAATGCCCTTCCTTCTGGGGAGATGACGGCCTTACGTGTGCCCACCTGGCTAGCCTGGCCCCGGGTGGGAGCGGTGGAGGGCACGGAGCGGCCCCAGGGCGTCGCCAGGCCCCGCTGCCCCGGGCAGGCAGGAACCTGAGCGCGCACAGGCCTCGGGCACGAGGACACGCGGCAGCAGCGCCACTGCAGCAGCGGGCACCGGTGGCGGGAGTGCCCGCTGCCGCTCCCCGGCTCTGACTCTGCCGACGGGCCGCACGACTCCACGCCAGCTCAGGCTGACGGTGCGGGGGGGCCCGACGCGGGGCTCTGCCCGGCGGCCCATCGGCGTGGCGCCTGGGCCGTCAGACGGGGAGCGCAGGCGGCTCCCGGGCTGCTCGGGGGCTCAGGGCCGGGCCTCGCCCAGGTCCTCTGGAGCCAGGAGGCCAGCTGCCTAGGGAGGCCCGCCTCGGAGGCCTCCAGAGAAAGCCCCTCCCCCGTGAGACGCGGGGACAGGAGTCCCACTGCAGGGGGACGGGCCGCCCCAGGAACGCGGGGGGTGCATGGACCTCCCCTGTCTGCCTGGTCCCACCTGGCCTTCCGGGGGGCTTGCGGAAGGACAGGGGGCAGCACAGACAGCACTGGCCCCAGGCACCCTGAGGGGGCTGTGCGCCCCCGAGGACACTGTCACTACCAGCTGTGGAGCCACCCCGGTGTGCAGCCCATCCCTCCAGACCCCAAAAGCGTGGACACCGCGAAGACCGCCGGGAAGCTCTCTGCCCGGGTCTGCAGCCCACCCCGCACGCCAGCTTGCTGCCCGGAGGAGTGTCCCCTGGAGGGCAGCCTGAGGGCCAGGGGCAGCAACGCCAGGCCCTGG
The DNA here is from genome assembly GCA_025594165.1 of Tamias sibiricus. Classification (NCBI taxonomy): domain Eukaryota; kingdom Metazoa; phylum Chordata; class Mammalia; order Rodentia; family Sciuridae; genus Tamias; species Tamias sibiricus. The sequence continues at coordinate 130,377,338 of CM046664.1, read as the reverse complement.
CTGATGGGGACCCTGGCAGGACAGTCTCACCTCTGTGGGTGACACTTGGAGATACCTGAGCAGGGGCGGTGGCCGGTGTCATTGTCAAGGCACATCAGGACGGTGAGCTCATGGACAGCCAGCCTTCTCTGCCACCAGTGGCCAGTGTGGGACAAGAGTGTGCAGAGGGGACAGCGTGCTCACCAGCCCGCAGGGCCCTGAGACCTGCTCCCTGTGTCCCTCAGGCTCTGCCTGAGAGAGAGCCGCAGAGGGGGCGAGGCCACCACCCTCGAGCCAGAAGTGCCACCAGGGGAACCCCACGAGCGCTTCCCCACACTCGCCGGCCTGGAAGGACAAGTTCAAGGTTCACAGCGCAGTTTCAGGCCGAGCACGCGTTGCTCTCGGGCCTGCCCGAGGTGGCGCCATCGGCGCACCTGACTATGAAGTCCCCAGGGACTGGAGCCACCGTCAACCTGTCTGCTATGATACGAGCTCCTCGCGGGCATGTTTAAAGTGTGGTGACGTCATCCGCAGGTGACGCGACTGTCCGGTCTCCAGGGGCCGCTGCACATTGCAGCCCGTGAGCACGCGGCCAGAGTGGGAGGAGGGAGGCCGAGGCTCAAGGTTGCTCTAGCCAGCGACACGCAGAAAGAGAGGCTGCACAGCAAGCCGCACTTGTGGCAGCCGTGACAGCAGCAGGCGCGGAGCACGTCTGACTGGACAGAGCAGCTGCCCTCAGAAAGCGCCGGGGCTCTGCCGAGAGGCCCAAACCAGCCCGACAGACGGAGGCGAGTGGCACCCAGGCAGGCTCCACGGTGGAAGGCAGTCGCTGCCAGGAGTCACTGTCACACACCGCCACGAGAATCCTGAAGAGGGGCAGGTGTGCATGCGCGGGGTGGGGTGCGCATGTGTGAAGTGCTGTGTGCTGTGTGCAGTGCGGAGTGCTGTGGCATGTGTGCATACGTGTAGTGGTGGTGTGAAGGCTGCATGCAACTGAGGAGGCGTATGCTGTGCGCACACACCCAGTGATGTGTGTGGCGTGTGCATATGTGTAGTCATGTCTGATGTGTGCATACATGCAGTCATGTGTATGGTGCTTATAATGTGCAGTCACACGTGTGGAATGTGCACGTGTGTAGTGGGTGTAGGCTGTGTGCATACATGCAGTGGTAAGCATGCATGCAGTGGTGAGAGTGGCATGTGCATGTGTGTAGTGGTGTGTGGGCTGTGCACATGCATGTAGCGGGGCATGTGCATACACGCAGTGGTGAGAGTGGCATATGCATGCATGTAGTGGTGCATGGTGGGGCATGTGCACGTGTGGTGTGTGGCATGTGTGCATACATGTAGTGGTATGAATGATGCATGCAACTGAAGAGATGTGTGGTGTGCACATATATGTAGTCATGTCTGATATTTGCACAACACAGTCATGTGTATGGTGTGTTCAGTGTGTAGTCACATGTGCCATGTGCATGTGTAGTGGTGTGCATGCATGCAGTGGTGCATGGGGGCGTGTGCATGCAGTGTGGGGCGTGTGCGTGGAGCAACAGGTGGTTTGTGTGTATGCGTGAGTATCTAGTTAAGTTGGTTCTCAAGATCATCTGGACTCACGTCCTAGGAAGACAGGTGCCCGGGACAGTTGAGATGTCTGGGGAAGAGCATGGTGGCGGCGGTCTTCCAGGAGGACCTGCTCATGTCAGGGGACCTGGAGCCCTTGGGGCCAGCCCGCGGTGTGCGCAAAGTCGCCAGGAGGCGGGGAGAAGGGGCTGAGGTGGGAGTGTGCGGCCCACGCTGGCGACCAAGCCCGCGAGGTGGACACACGGACACGCGCAGCCTCCGCCATCAGCCACTCAGCGGGAGCGGGGCAGGCCTGCGCCCGAGAGCCCCGCCCGTGGCCCCTCTGCTGCTGCTCAGAGCGGGCAGCGGCGCCTCAGCAGCTCTCCTTCCCGTCCTCTCTGTGCTGCTGCGCGGCTCCTTGGGACCGGCAGGGCCTCGGGTTCTCACGCGTCTTCTCAGAGGCCGAGCGCTGCTGTGGCCTGGCCTCCCGGGCAGCAGAGCCACGTCCGAGCCTCCCTCCAGAGGTGGGCGTGAGCCAGGGGCACGAGCGGCTTGGCGAGCGGCGGTGCGGGTTTCCCGGGTGCCGAGGGGGCGGTCCTGCCGCGTGCCGGCCGCTGGCCCTGCCCATTCCCCAGGAATCACTTACAAGGGCTGTTGACCGGACGCCTCTCCTGGGGCCCTCGGGGAGGCAGGGAGGGCCAGGACAGGAGTGGCCCTCTGCCCCGGGGCCGCAGCGTCTCCAGCCCCAGCTCCGGCTGCCCTGGGTGTGCCTTCAGTGGCGGGGGCTCGGCTGCGGCACCCCGCGCCTCATGCACCGTCTGCCCCTGGGCGTTGTGGGCTGCTCCCGCGCCCCTCGCCCGCGTGTGGCCTTGGGCATCGCAGGGGCTCCCTGCCCACCGCTCCTGAGCGAGCGGAAGCTGCTGCTCTGCCAGGCTCGGGCACAGCAGACCTCTGCGGGGCGTCCACCACGTCCCCCGGACAGGGCGAGGAACCTGGAGGCCTGCAGAGGTGCTCCGTGAGGCCAGGCGCTGCTGTTCACGGCTTATGTCCTCCAGCACAGCGGGCGGGTCAACGAGCCATCAGGGAACGCCGCTTTACCTTCAGAGCACGACTGGTCCGATCGATCTCCCTGTCACCCTCTCAGGGCCACTGATGCGGGTCTAAATCCGATCTCTTCTCCTAAAGTGAGGCTAGGGACCTCAGCTTGGGACTAATCAGCAGAGATGAACTGAAATAAACGAGGTAAATATTCTATGTCTCCCAGTGCTAACGGGCCCTCTGCCAGCGCCCCGTCCAGGGCACGGTCTCTCTCTGCAGGGTGCCGTGGGGGTGGTCTCCCTGCCCGCCCCGTCCAGGGCACGCCGCTCCCTGCCCGCCAGTCACAGAAGCCTCCAGAACTGTGCTGCAGAGGGCCAGGCCAGCAGGGCCTTCCAACTCACGCCTGCACAGCTGCACAAGGGGACCTGTGGGTCAATAGAGGCCACAGGCCTCTAGGTGTGGCCTCGCCCTGCGTGTGGCTTGTGGACACATGCAGACGCTGCTCCAGGTGTGGGTGGCTGCGGCCCCTGAGAGGCCGCCAAGCTGGGTGCCTACGGCAGCGCTCTGCGCCTTCATGGGGGCTGAGCTTCTGCTGGGGACGGCGCGCAGGGCCCCGCTCCTGACCTGTGTGAGCTGGGTGCCCTGGCCTCCCGGGTGTGCCTGGCCTCAGGGCTGTCACCGGGGCCACGGCCTGCCTGGGGCGTCTCCGGCGTCCATGCAGTCCTCTGCACTTCTCCTCTCCAGCGCCGAGTGTGTGTGGCAGGTGGAGCACGGGAAGCTGGCCCTGCCCCGCCCTGCGGCCACTCGCTGCCCAGCCAGTGCCCTGCGGGGGTGTCCTCTTGCTCCTGTGGGTTTTCTTGTCATTTATTCTTTTTTTTTTTTTTTAAATATTTATTTATTTGCTTTAGTTGTATACAATGCGTTTATTTGTACATGGTGCTGAGGATCGAACCCGGGGCCGCGCACGTGCTAGGCGAGTGCTCTGCCACTGAGCCACAATCCCAGCCCTCATTTATTCTTTTATGAACTCAGACCAAGTGCTGGCACTGGCCACCTGGTGTGCACCGTGGGGCTCAGTGTCCAGTCAGTGAGACCCTGCCGGCCTCTGGGACCCCGGGCACACGGGGGGCACTAGCCTCCTGAGGAGGACCGGGCCCGCTGGCCGTCCCGGGTCTACCCGTCCTCAGCAGACTGCCTGCCTGGCCTCAGCCTCGGGGAGGGCGAGGGCTCCACTTGGCCCAGCGCCACGTCCCTCCTCCTCTGTCCTCTCGGGGTCCCCGGTCAGCTGCCCGCTCAGGCTCCACGCCTGGCCTCCCTGCCCAGAGCAGGTCCCAGCTCTCGGCCCTCGTGTCCTGAGGCGCCCTGCGTGCCCAGGACCCTCCCCTGCTGGTGGCCCGCACCCCACAGCCCGCCGGGTGCAGGAGTGCGGCCGGGAGCCCGCAGCCGCAGGCCTCCAGGGCTCCCGAGGGCCCGTCGAGCCCGGCCCGTTCACACGTGCTGACCAGAGGCTCCCGCGCTCCCTGTGCCCTGGGAGGCAGGCCCTCGCCCGCCCCAGCGCCCCCAGCGCCCGCCCGGCACAGGGGCAGCTGGCAGGAGCAGGGCCTCTGCTCTGAGCCCTGAGCCTGGCTGATCTGGGATCCGAGTGGAGAACGGACCCTCTCCAAGAGGGCAAGCAGCACCGGCACCGGACACGCCGTCCTCACGGCCGCCCACGGCTCTGCTCAGACCCAGGGTCCACTTCCGGTCCCCTGCGCTGTCCCCAGCACAGACGTAGAGGGAAGAACTGGCACCTCATGCGTTCTTACTTTTTATCATGTTCTTTACTGCAACGCTGCTCACGGAGCGTGGAGACGCCAGCCCAGAAACGACGGCCACTCCAGGGCCTGTGGCCTGCGTCTCGGCACTAGCCCTCCACGGCCACTCCCTGTAGCCCAGCCTGTGCTCCCGGGGCCTGGGACAGGGTGACGTCTCTCCTGGCCGGGCCTGAGTTCCCGGGCCTGGGACAGGGTGACGTCTCTCCTGGCAGGGCCTGTGCTCCCGGTGCCTGGGACAGGGTGGCGCTCTTGGGTGCAGCCCAGGGCCTCAGACAGGCTCTGCTCAGCCTGCAAAGCTGGGCCTGGGCTTCTGCACAGAGGCCACAGCTGTCCTCAGAGTGCCAGGACCCACCCTCCACCTTCCAGGAAGCCAGGCAGCACCCAGAGACCTCGGTGCCCGCCGCCCGGGCTCTGGGTCTTCACTACCTGTGGTGACACCACTCTTCCAGGCACAGATTAGTTTGAGAATGGCCATTTCTCCTCTGGTTGAAAAGCAGCTGCCTTTGTCCCTCGTCTCATCTCTCATCTGGGACTTCCAAGGGCCCTGCTGTCCCTGTTCTGGTCACTGCCCAGCAGGCAGCCCAGTTCCTGGCTCCCCACTGACCACAGGGGACAACAGGTGGCCCTTCCCCAGTGAGCACTAAGATCTTAGGGCCGGTGCCAAGTCAGAGAACGAGGGTCTGCAGGTCACCTGGGGAGACTTCATCTACACAGCTGGCCTGGGGCAGTGACCAGGCAAGGGGCTGGGGCCATCAGCCACTCTGAGGGGCAGGACCAAGGAGGCCGCGGCCCTGCGGTGGGTGCAGACAGTGGCCCCCAGCAGTGGTCAGGTGCCATCCAGCAGATGTGGCCCTGCTGCAGGGAGCACAGGCTGTGGCCCCCGGGGGGATGGGTGACCGAGGCCCAGGGTCCCGAGGGCTTGCTGAGGGGGCTTCTCTGGAGCTCCCAGCGAGCGTCCCCGTCACAGCCTCCACCGGCTCTCCCTTAGGGCTCGCCTGGAGGGACGGGGCTCAGCCGGAAGCCCATGGAGGTCACTGCTGGGAGGGGCAGGCGGCTGCCGAGGGCCGACCCGCGTGCCAGGAGCTCCTTCCCTCCCCTGGCTGTGAGGGAGGGGCACCAGTCAGGAAGAGGGCAAGGAGACGCACACCGCGGGATGTGAGGCCGAGCCTCCGTGGTGCCAGGTCCACGGGCCTCTGCCCACCCCCCACGCCCTCCAGGAGGGGCCGGGCTCAGGGCGGAGGCTGGCAGGCACAGGGCGGAGGCCGCCGGCTTCCTGTTCCTGCCTCGGCACTGGGCTTACGCTCCCTCCTGCCCCATCGGGGCTGCCGGCCTCCTGCTCTCGCACACCAAGCACACCATCAGCCCTCTCGTGATGGGTGCCACAAGCCACCAGGTCATGGCATCGCCTCGGGGTGCTTGAGGCTGAGCAGAATGGCCACGCAGCATATTTACAGCAATTCCAACTGCACTGTCTGTTGGGGAAAGAGCTGTGAGCGGGTAGCTTGCGGTCCGCGAGTCCCTAGACCTGGGCGTCGCTGTCCTGTCCCTGAGGTAGCACAGAGAGGTAAGAGGGGCCTTGCTCTCGGAGGCCAAGCGTCTGGCCGGGCGGAGGAGCCACCTCCAACACCAGAAGGGACCTGCGGCAAGTCCTGACAGCGGTGGGGACATCTGGTCATGAGACTGGAGGGTGGGCAGGTCGGGCGGCTGCGGAGGTGGGCAGTGTCCGCCGGGGCGATGCCCAGGTCCAGCTCCCACAGCTGCCCACGGCTGTGTCGGGGAGGACGCTCAGCTGAGGACAAAACTGAGTCCAGAAACGTCCCTTCGCAGGCCTCCCCTCGCCAGGACCCACGGAGCCTGAGGGGAGGGGAACCTGTGACGCCGAATCTGCAAATGGCCAAGGCCCCGCGCAGCCCCCGAGGGCCCCGCGCATCCCCCGAGAGCCCCGCACAGCCCCCGAGAGCCCGCGCAGCCCCCGAGAGCCCCGCGCAGCCCCCGAGGGCCCCGCGCATCCCCTGAGGGCCCCGCGCAGCCCCCGAGAGCCCGCGCAGCCCCCCCGAGGGCCCCGCGCATCCCCCTGAGGGCCCCGCGCAGCCCCCGAGAGCCCCGCGCAGCCCCCGAGAGCCCCGCGCAGCCCCGAGAGCCCGCGCCCACGCGCACCGGCGAGCGGAGCTGGCCTTCTGCTCAGGGAGCGCAGCTCGCTGCTGGCCGGGCAGAGACGCGGGGCGGCCCCACCCTCCGAGGGCCAGGCTCGGACTGGAAGGGGCCGCGGAGACAGGCGACGGTGGCAGACGTGCTGGCCGTGGGCAGGAAGGAGGGGTGGGTCAGGTGTCCAGGGGACAGCGGGCGGCGGGGAAGGGCGTGCTTCTCTGGCCGCGCGGAGTCGGAGGCTCCACCCCCGAGCCCGCCCTGCCTGCCTCCCCAGGTCTGCGGTCAGCTCACCGAGGGCAGGACAGTTGGACGGGGGTCAGCAGGCGGGCCACTCCTGGCACGGGAGCGGGGAGCTGACAGGGAGACAGAGACCCCGCCACGGCTCCTTCCCCTCTCGCGGCCTTGGAGTCCCGGGATGGGAGCTGCGGCCCCTGCCCCGAGCCCTGCCCCTCACCCGGGAGCACGAGGGCCCGCAGCTGGGCACCCTGAGCCCGGGAAGGAGCGCGGGGCTCTGAGGGGTGCCGCGCCAGGCCCCTGGAGCCGGGGTAGGCGCAGGAGAGCAGGGGCACTGCTGCTGGGCTGGGCCTCGCTGGGCTGCCCTCTGACTCCCTGGCCCGAGCTGGGCCAGGCACGGGGGCTCCTGCGCCTGACGCCCCTCCCCGCTCCCTCTTCAGGCCCACCTCCTCCCAGGTGGCCCCCGCAGCGCCAGGCTCCGACGGTCCTCTCGGGACCTCCAACCTCAGCAGGGCGGCGTCCAGACCTTAGGCTGGGACAGGGCTGCTTCCCGTGTCCTGCTGAGAGGCCTTCCACTTCTGCCGAGGGCACTACTGGACACTGGGCCTACTGACCGGGAGGTGTCAGCGCCCACCTGACCTCACCTGACCGAGGACCCTGGCCTGACACACTGGGCTGCCACCAAGAGGTGACAGTGCCCGCTCTGACCTCACCTGCACCGAGGACCCTGGCCCACATCAGGAGCAGCCGAGGAGACACAGACAGAGCCACGGACACGCGGACGGCACAGCCCCGGACACACAGGTCACAGGGACCCTCTCGCGCACACCCCTGGACACACACCTAGACACACACACCCTGGACACACACACTCTCCTGGATACACACGTGCCTGGGCACACACACGCACACCCTGGGCACACACAGAGACACAGGCACACGTGGCACACACACGCACACCCTGGGCACACACAGAGACACAGGCACACGTGGTACACACACGCACACCCTGGGCACACACAGAGACACAGGCACACGTGGTACACACACACACCCTGAACACACCCTGGGCACACACAGAGACACAGGCACACGTGGCACACACACGCACACCCTGGGCACACACAGAGACACAGGCACACGTGGTACACACACGCACACCCTGGGCACACACAGAGACACAGGCACACGTGGTACACACACGCACACCCTGAACACACCCCTGGGCACACACAGAGACACAGGCACACGTGGCACACACACGCACACCCTGGGCACACACAGAGACACAGGCACACGTGGTACACACACGCACACCCTGGACACACCCTGGACACACACAGGGACACAGGCACACGTGGTACACACACGCACACCCTGGACACACCCCTGGGCACACACAGGGACACAGGCACACGTGGTACACACACGCACACCCTGGGCACACCCTGGGCACACACAGGGACACAGGCACACGTGGTACACACACGCACACCCTGGACACACCCTGGGCACACACAGGGACACACAGGCACACACGCACACCTGAACACACCCTGGTACACACACACCCTGCACACCCCCCCCTGAACACACCCTGCACACCATGAACACACCCTGGGCACACACAGAGACACAGGCACACGTGGTACACACACACACACCCTGAACACACCCTGGGCACACACAGAGACACAGGCACACGTGGTACACACACACACACCCTGAACACACCTGGGCACACACAGGGACACAGGCACACGTGGTACACACACGCACACCCTGAACACACCCTGGGCACACACAGGGACACAGGCACACGTGGTACACACACGCACACCCTGGAACACACCCTGGGCACACACAGGGACACAGGCACACGTGGTACACACACACCTGGATGCACCCTGGGCACACCCTGGGCACACACAGAGACACAGGCACACGTGGTACACACACACGCACACCCTGGACACACCCTGGGCACACACAGGGACACAGGCACACGTGGTACACACACGCACACCCTGAACACACCCTGGGCACACACAGAGGACACAGGCACACGTGGTACACACACGCACACCCTGGACACCCTGGGCACACCCTGGGCACACACAGAGACACAGGCACACGTGGTACACACACGCACACCCTGGACACACCCTGGAACACACAGGGACACAGGCACACGTGGTACACACACGCACACCCTGGACACACCCTGGACACACACAGGGACACAGGCACACGTGGTACACACACACGCACACCCTGAACACACCCTGGGCACACACAGAGACACAGGCACACGTGGTACACACACACGCACACCCTGGATGCACCCTGGACACAACACCAGGCTGGGCACACACAGGATGCACCCTGGGCACAGGCACACGTGGTACACACACGCACACCCTGGACACACCCTGGACACACACAGGGACACAGGCACACGTGGTACACACACGCACACCCTGAACACACCCTGGGCACACACAGAGACACAGGCACACGTGGTACACACACGCACACCCTGGACACACCCTGGGCACACACAGGGACACAGGCACACGTGGTACACACACGCACACCCTGGACACACCCTAGACATACCCCTAGTGCACGTGCCCCTGCGTGCACAGGCCGCTCTCCTGGGTTGAAGGCCCTCCCACACCCTAGAACAGGCAAGTCCCTTCTTAGCCGCCTGAAGCGATGGCCGCTTGGAGCAAACGAAGCCACGGGAAGAAGTTCAGAGGTGAACTGGAAACAAACAGCTTTTTATTCTGATAACTTTTCTCTCTGGCTCTAACAACGACTAACATGTGCCACACACACCACCAAAATGGCGCTGACCCGATCAGCAATCTCGGCCAAGTCCCGCGAGATCCCGGCCAAGTCCCGTGAGACTACGGAAGGCGGCAATGCCCAAATCTCCATGGCCCATAGTCAACCGCAATTCAAGCCATCTCCCCACACAGGGCTCCTGCACCTTCTTCCCGTTGTGGAGAGTCCCTCGTGACCAGGACTCTGGGGAGAAGGTGTCCCTCTGCTCAGCACTTCCTGCCAGCTGTGGTCCCTGCTCCGCCTGGTGGGCAGTCTGCAGCCAGGCCCGCAGCCCCCTGCTCTGGAGCTGAGGCCGAGACCCACTGGGCACCTCTGCCCACACTCCAGGTGCTGTCCTCTGGTCACAGCAGGCCCCTTGGGGACACTCTCACACCCCCAGGTGGGGTCTGTGACCCCTCTCACAAGAGGCCCTGCACTGTCCTTGGCACGTCCAACTGGCCTTTCCTGGACCGCCCTCTTCAGGTTCCCCGTTTTCTCCTGTGACTTATTGGCTTCGTGTCTCGTTGGTCCTCAATCCATCTGGGGTACACTTTTGTGTAAAGAAGGGCACAAACTCATTCCTCTGCCTGTGGCTCTCTGGTTCCTAGCACCAGCTGGGAAGACGCTGTGCACGCCTCTGTTCTTGCACCTCCACTGAGGCTCAGTCATGGGACGCGTGTGGGTCAATTTCTGGGCTTTCTATTCCGTTCCACTTGTCTGTGTGTCTATTTGTACGCCAAACCCCTAGGCTTTTTTTGTTTGTTTGTTTGGTACCAGGGATTGAACCCAGGGATATTTAACCACTGAGCCACATCCCTGGCCTCCCTTTTTTAAAATTTTGGGACAGGGTCTCACTAAGTTGCTGGCCTTGAACTTGCAATCCTCTTGCCTCAGCCTCCCAAGCTGCTGGAATTATAGGTGTGCACCACTGCCGCCTGGCCCTAAGCTGATTTTAATAATTGTAGTATCGTAACACACTTTGAAATAAAAACAAATTACATGATTTTTTAACTGGCGTTCTGGGAAGCTTTTCATGACAGTGAAACGTGTTAGTTTTACTTCCAGTGCGGTTTGTTCTTTGCAGACCAACGTGTTCCTTAGTGAGGCGGCACGCATTTTCCAGACGACCCTCAGGGAGACCACCAGAACGGCCGGCACCATGTCAGAGAGGCAGCCTGGGCGCGCAAGCTTCCACTCGCTCACCCCGTACGGAGAGCAGCTCAGTCCACGGCTGGCCGGGCTGCCCATCTGAGGTGGGAGTGCCATGTGCACACTCACACCTCAGTGTGTGCACACTCACAGCTCACCATGTACACTCACACCTCACTGTGACACACTCACACTTCAGCATGTACACACTCACATCTCACAGTGTACACACTCACACCTCACTGTGCACACACCTCACTGTGCACACTCACAGCTCACCACGTACACACTCACACCTTTCTGTGCACACACCTCACTGTGCACACTCACACCTCAGTGTGTGCACACTCAGCTCACCACGTACACGCTCACACCTTACTGTGCACACACCTCACTGCGTACACTCACACCTCACTGCGTACACACTCACACCTCACCATGCACACTCACACCTCACTGTGACACACTCACACTTCAGCGTGTACACACTCACATCTCACAGTGTACACACTCGCACCTCACTGTGCACACTCATGCCTCACTGTGCACACTCACACCTCAGTGTGTGCACACTCACAGCTCACCACGTACACACTCACACCTTACTGTGCTCACACCTCACTGCGTACACTCACACCTCACTACGTACACACTCACACCTCACTGTGCACACTCACACTTCAGCGTGTATACACTCACACCTCACTGTGCATACTCACACCTCACTGTGCACATACCTCGCTGTGCACACTCACACCTCACTGTGCACACACCTCACTGTGTACTCACGCTTCAGCATGTACACACTCATACCTCACTGTGCACACTCATGCCTCACTGTGCACACACCTCACTGTGCATACTCACACCTCACTGTGCACACAACTTGTTGTGCACACTCACGCCTCACTGTGCACACACCTCGTTGTGTACACTCACGCCTCACTGTGCACACACCTCACTGTGCACACTCACACTTCAACGTGTACACACTCACACCTCAATGTGCACACTCATGCCTCACTGTGCACACACCTCGCTGTGCACACTCACACCTCACTGTGCACACACCTTGCTGTGCACACTCACACTTCAGCGTGTACACTCACACCTCAATGTGCACACTCACACCTCACTGTGCACACACCTTGCTGTGCACACTCACGCCTCACTGTGCACACACCTCGCTGTGCACACTCACAACTCACTGTGCACACACCTCGCTGTGCACACTCACACTTCAGCACGTACACACTCACACCTCGATGTGCACACTCACACCTCACTGTGCACACACCTCGCTGTGCACATGCATGCCTCACTGTGCACACACCTCGCTGTGCACACACCTCGCTGTGCACACTCATGCCTCACCATGCACATACCTCGCTGTGCACACTCACACCTCACCGTGCACACACCTCGCTGTGCACACTCACGCCTCACCATGCATACACCTCGCTGTGCACACTCACGCCTCACCCCATACATACTCACACCTCGCTGTGCACACTCACACCTCACCGTCCAGGCCTCACGGCTCCAGTGCAGCTGTGGCCCTGTAGTGGTGTGTGCCCAGCTCCTGGAGTGGTGCCCCTGGCACTGAGTTGCCCGGTGTGGCGGTGTGCGGCGACAGCTGACTGACTGGACCCCTTCGCCTCTTTCTTGGAAATAACCACATGCCCCGGAGCCCCGCGGCCAGGGCGTGCAGGTGCTTCCCTGGGGCCGGAGGCTGGGCTCCTGGTGGCAGAGGACTTCCTCCCCCACCAGGCCCTGTTCCCTCCCCGCGTCCTCTCACACTCTGCATTCAGAAGGTCCTCCTAGCTCGTGCTCTTGTTTGGAGAAGCTTAGACAAAACAGACATCGGGAACGGAGACCCGCATGCGGGGGGCGTCAGGTGCCCACAGTGGAAGGCGCCTGCTCTCCAGCATCTCTGTTATGTTCAAAGCACATTTTTCTTATAAAATTAGGCAGGAGTAAAATTCAGGAGACAAGAAAGGAAGAAACGAGGCTTTAAAGCATGCAAGGAATTTAAATGAGCACCAGGGAGGAACCTCAGGTGCCGGGGAGGTGCGCCAGATGTCAGCCGGGCCGTCCACGCATGCTCAGGTGCTCAGCCGGAGGCTCCTGGCCTCCTCTGCTGGTCACTGCGGGGGCGGGGCACTTCACACTGAAGCTGTCAACACATGACTTGAGCCCAGGGTGGAACTGCAGCGGAGGCCCGAGGGGACCGCGGGGTCAGCTCTATTGGGCCTGGCCCCGGTGGCAGGACTGGTGGCCCTGCTTCACTGAGCCTGGCCAGTCTACCTCCCAGAAGGACACTCTGGGGTCCAGAGCGGGGCCTGTGGGCTGGGGAGAGCCTGCAGGGCACCAGCAGGGCCCAGAGCGCCTGTGCCATCACTCAGGCTGCCAGCTGCTGACTCGCAGCTCTCTGCGTGAGAGGGACAGAGAGGGGCACACGGGGGTCAGCAGAGCGCGAGTCGCGTGCACATTTGTGGTGGCACCAGGTTCACGTGTGGAGTTGGTGTGGACATATGTGTGTGCGTGTACACGCATGTGATCATGTGTGCAGAGGTACAGATGGTGCGCGTGCACGTGTGCATGTGTACGGCATGGACACACATGCACGTAAATGTGTATCTATATGTGGGTCCACGTGTGCACACGTGTGTATGAAGTGTGTGTGTACACGCACAGGTGCATGCGTGGGTACACACATGAGTGTGTCCTGAGTATGTGCATCTGTGCCTATGCATGGATGGATGGATGGGTGAACGTGTGTGGGTGTATGATAGAGGCGTGTGATGCATGTGAGCAGACCAGTGCATGTATGTTCATGTGCTTCCATAGGTGCCCGAGCAGCTGGGTGCCTGCCGTCTGCAGATGTGCACAAGTGCACATGGATTTGTGTATAGATACACATGCATGCATACATACGTGTGTGGGTAGCAGGCAGGTGTGTGCATGCACGTGTCTATGTAGATGTGTGTCCGTGCATGTGTACAATACCCCAAACACTCTGAATTGTCCCCCGCCTGGCCCTCAGCTCTCTGCTGACTTCGGCCGGGCTGGAGCATGGGACCTGCACTTCCACGGGAGGCAGAGACGTGCCTACGATGTCTCCAGGCGACGCGCAGACATCTGATAGCCCGCGGGAGCTGCTCCGGGGGAAGCAGCATCCCTGTGGTGGCCAGGAGGAGAGGCTGCTGCGGTGCTGGGCTGAGGACGGGGAGCACCGCCCTCTGTGGCCAGTCGTGGAGAGACGCTCGTCCTCACCTCCGTGAGGAACGGGGACGGGGAGGGTGGCGAGCACTGGGTGCTGTAGGCAGAGCCAGGTCCACTGGAGGGGAGGAGAGCGGCGAGGCTCTGCGTGCTCAGGGGCCCCAGCTGCACCGGGGCTTGGGGTGCTGCAGTGCTTCAGTATCTCCTCGGACCCAGAGGATCCAGCCCCGGGCCCTGGGGCAGCAGGAGTGGACCCCAGGCCCAGGGAGGCCCAGGTGCGAGGGTGCAGGCACCCACCCAGCAGCCAGTGACGTCCCTGAGCTGAGCCTGCCCGAGGCTCCAGTCCTGTCTCCTAGACCCACAGCGATTCCTCCAAGAGCACCTGTGGGCGCGGCCTCCTGAGGCTGGCCTCTTGCCCTGCAATGCCACCCATGGCAACCAGACACGGCCAACGCATGCGCACATTCAGCTTTCAGAGAGGAGGCTGCGATTTCACCCGAATGACCGGCGCAGACGGAGGCGGGGCTGGGCGGGGAGACAGCTCGGGAGGGCACCAGGCCCTGCTGCCGCTCTCTGTGCTGAGAACCAGCGCTGTGTGTGCAGTGCCAGACGCCACCCAGAAGGACGCCGCCCCAACCAGAGCTACTTGCTGTCCAGAGAGGGCAGTGCGGCCCCGGCACGCCTGGCTCCTGTGGCCTGCGCCCGGGAGCGGTTGTGGCTGAGACAGCAAAGACTGCAGCGGGGAGAGGCACAGAGTGGAGAAGGGGCTCAGAGACCTCGGTGGCCACGTGGCCACGTGTGTGGCTCAGGCCCAGGCAACGGCGCATGCAGTCTTCCCGGAGAAAACCCCTCCACGGCGTGGGAAAGCGGCCGTCACTGCGACTAAAACTCAGAACTCACACCTGGAGACCCCACTTTCATAACTCGGAGCTGAAACATGCAGGGAAGGTCAGGGTGGCCCTGAGACGGTGGTGTGGCCGGCGTGCAGCGGGGCCAGGCAACGGGAGCGTCCCTCCTGCTGCTCTGCCGGCTTTCCTGGGCACTCGGGAGGGGCTCCCTGGTGCTCATTACCAGCCCCCAGACGGCCGAGTCGGAAGGAGGGCTCCGGGGCGCACTCTCCCAGGCTGCACGACTTGCCTGCGTCCTGGGCCCGGGCTCTGCACGACTCGCCTGCGTCCTGGGCCCGGGCTCTGCACGACTCGCCTGCGTCCTGGGCCCGGGCTCTGCACGACTCGCCTGCGTCCTGGGCCCGGGCTCTGCACGACTCGCCTGCGTCCTGGGCCCGGGCTCTCACGACTCGCCTGCGTCCTGGCCCCGTCTCACGACTCGCCTGCGTCCTGGGCCCGGGCTCTCACGACTCGCCTGCGTCCTGGGCCTGGGCTTTCATGACTCGCCTGCTTCCTGGGCCTGGGCTCTCATGACTCGCCTGCTCCTGGCCCCGGGCTCTGCATGACTCGCCTGCGTCCTGGCCCCGGGCTCTGGCCCGGCTCTTCCCCTCGACCTCTGGCGGCCTCAGTCTTACCATGTGGGAGGACCTGAGCCCGTTCCTCAGGAAACCACCAGCTTACAGATTCTCACCCAAGACCAGAACCCAGCTCACCACCAAGGAGCTCAGTGCCACAGGGACGGCGACAGGGATGGTGATGGTCAGTGACACAGGGACGGCGATGGTCAGTGCCACAGGGATGGTGATGGTCAGTGACACAGGGATGGCGATGGTCAGTGCCACAGGGACGGTGATGGTCAGTGCCACAGGGACGGCGATGGTCAGTGCCACAGGGACGGTGATGGTCAGTGACACAGGGACGGCGATGGTCAGTGCCACAGGGAACGGCGATGGTCAGTGCCACAGGGACGGTGATGGTCAGTGCCACAGGGACGGTGATGGTCAGTGCCACAGGGACGGCGATGGTCAGTGCCACAGGGACTGTGATGGTCAGTGCCACAGGGATGACGATGGTCAGTGACACAGGGATGGTGATGGTCAGTGACACAGGGATGGTGATGGTCAGTGACACAGGGATGGCGATGGTCAGTGCCACAGGGACGGTGATGGTCAGTGACACAGGGATGGTGATGGTCAGTGCCACAGGGATGGTGATGGTCAGTGACACAGGGATGGTGATGGTCAGTGCCACAGGGATGACGATGGTCAGTGACACAGGGATGGTGATGGTCAGTGACACAGGGATGGTGATGGTCAGTGCCACAGGGATGGTGATGGTCAGTGCCACAGGGATGGTGATGGTCAGTGACACAGGGATGGTGATGGTCAGTGACACAGGGATGGTGATGGTCAGTGCCACAGGGATGACGATGGTCAGTGACACAGGGATGACGATGGTCAGTGACACAGGGATGGTGATGGTCAGTGCCACAGGGATGACGATGGTCAGTGACACAGGGACGGTGATGGTCAGTGACACAGGGATGACGATGGTCAGTGACACAGGGATGGTGATGGTCAGTGACACAGAGATGGCGATGGTCAGTGCCACAGGGATGGTGATGGTCAGTGCCATAGGGATGGCGATGGTCAGTGACACAGGGATGGCGATGGTCAGTGACACAGGGACGGTGATGGTCAGTGACACAGGGACGGTGATGGTCAGTGCCACAGGGACGGTGATGGTCAGTGCCACAGGGACGGTGATGGTCAGTGACACAGGGATGGTGATGGTCAGTGCCACAGGGAAGGTGATGGTCATTCTGAGTTGCCTGCTGGCAGCAGAAGACCGAGGTGCGAGAGGGCTCTGTGTGGGCAGGGTGGTGACAAGGGGTGGGGACAGACCCTCCCAGGTGGAAGTCAGGCTTCTGCTGAGCTCTGGGGACGCCAGCCAGGAGCCACCCTGTGGGCATGGCTGCCCAGCCGCTTTCCTCTGACCGCTTTCTGTTCCCCGGGCTCTGCTTCTGCTCTAGGTGGAGGTCTGCCCTGCGGCGGTGCTGAGCGTGGCTCACTCTCGGGCAGGGACTGGCCATGAGGTCTGAGGGGTGGGTGACGACGCATGTCTGGTCAGCAACTCCTTCGGGTGTGGACGCTGCCAGTGCAGGTGGCCTGGCCACCCTCAGTGAGGCCCTGAGTGAGTGCCCGAGGACACTGTCACCACAGCCAGAGTGATGGGGAGGGTGCTACGAGGGGGCGTGGGCAAGGCCCTGAGGACCAGGGTGGCAGCTGCTCCCCTGCCCCAAGGAGTTGTGCCCCGGGGAGGGCGTCACGGAGGCCTCTGAAGCGAATGAGCCCGTGGTGACCGGCCCAACGCCACAGCCGGGCTGACTCCATTATCTGAAAAGTGGAGCCGCAACCTCCCTGCTCTCTGAGCTGGCCGGGCCAGCGTCCGGCCACGTCAGCCCTGCCCTTGCCCTGGGCGTGGCGGGCGGGGTCAGCACCACCCTGAGGGGCAGCAGGGTGTGTGCTCCGCAGGACACGCATGCTCGGTGGCCGCGACTACCGAGATCCAGGTGGCCTTGGTGGGGCCTTTCCGCACCGAGCTGCTGGTCTCCTTCTCCCTGACCGGGGCGGCTCAGGGCAGGAGGCGTGGGCTGGGCTCTGGGTGCTCCTGGCTGCGGGGCACGCCACCATCTCCAGCAACTCCGCCCCCCACACACCCGGGCTGCGAGTTGGCCAGTGTGCAGCTGCCGGCAAGGACCCCTGCCCGAGCAGGGACGGCACAGGTGTCCCCGAGCTCGGCGGGTCCCGAAGCAGGCCCTTGTGCAGGTCGCGTGGCTGCACGGTCCCTGGCGTCAGACCTCCTGCCTGGGCTTTCCTCCAGGGAGTCTCATGGCGAGGCTGCGGCCTCTGCTTTCTCACCCAGACCTTCACTTGTGCAGCGAAGCTCGCACGCTTACACGTGTGCACCGGGAGCACACCCTCTTGCTCAGACACGCGCAGATGCACTCTCATGGCACCAGCCACCCGGCTTCTGGGAGAAGGGCACGTGCAGGCCGCTTCACCGTGACCCCGGGGCGCCCTGCCCACTGGCCAGCCCTGTGTCCGGCCACAGCACTGGCGTGCGCTCTGCTCCGGAGCGGGCCACCGGCGGCTGCGGTGTTCCCAGCACTCTGCACCCACGACGGAGCAGCGCAGGTCGGGGCCTCGGCCGCCTGCCCACCCACCGCACTCCGTCCCCTTTCCCCGCCGGCACGCAGCTCTCACGCGCCCTGGGAAGCCCCTGTCCCTTCCCTCCTGCCTCCTCTTCCCTCAGCTTGAGGCTGAGCCTCCAGGGGCCTCCCCAGGGGACTCGATGGGAGGCAGATGGCCAGAGGCTGGGCACTCCTCGGCTTTCCCGGTCCTGGAGACGTAGAGGAGGCCCGCAGGGAGCTGCACGGTGGACGCGGCTCAGGGCAGGCCGTGGGCAGCGATGGCCACGGCAGCCCAGACCCTCTCAGCAGCCCTGCCCGGCCCTTTCAGAGAGAGACTGCCTCCCCGCAGCCAGCGGTCCCCTGGGGGGGGGGGGCGCAGCGACCTGGCGAGACCCGCAGCACACAGGCCTGGCGAGGCCCGGCCTCCTTTGTGCCTGCCCATGAGAAGACGGAGGCTGAGCGGAGGGGAGAGGGTCGGCGGGGCTGGCGGCGCGGGCGTGTGTGGCTGCAGGAGCGCGGCTGTCCTCCCTGCAGGCTCCCGTCACCCCAGCCTGGCCTGGGTGGCTGACGGCCCGCAGAGAAGAGCGGAGGGTGACCCCCAGAGCAGTGTCAGCTCCCGGGAGCCGTGACGAGGCCGTGGGGTGTCACGTGCCCACGTGTGCCCTGTGTGGGCTGCGTGTGGGCTGTGGCTCATTCCTGTGTGGTGCTTGTGCACACGCGTGTGGTGTGTGCGCGGGTGGTGTGTGAGCAGGTGTTGGCGGGTCCTGTCCACCTCACCTGCCCTTCCCCAGGCCTAACGGGTGGTGGCCCTGCGGCCATGCCAGGCCACCAAGATGAGGCTCTGCGACTGGGGGCCTGGCAGGAGGCCACACGCGGGGTGGAGGTGAGGGCCAGCTCTGGGCGCCCTCAGGAGGTGTCCAGCCGACTTCGCAGGAGGAAGACTGCGCAAGCCTGGCGGCGCGTGAAGGGCTTGCGCCAAGGAGGCAAGAGCTGCCCTGCTGCGTCCCTGGCAGGGTTGAAGGTGGCCACTGCGGGGGGCACTGGGAGCCCACAGGCCTGGTGAGGGCTTGGGGGCACTGTTAGGCTGGGAGGTGTCCCCAAGCTCACGTGAGACGTGCGGGAACCACAGGAGGAGCGATGGGTGGTGAGTCTTCAGTAGCCAGCGAAGTGACCCCATGGGGCTGTCCCAGTGGTGACGGAGGGCGGGCAGAGGCTGGGAGGGGCGGTGGCGTGGCTCTGGGCACGTTCCTACCTGGAGAGTGCGTCTCTCCCTGACCCCCGTGGGCCGCTTCCCGCTGCCACACTCTGCCGACGTCCTGCCCCCCTCGAGCCTTCTGTGGACCAAGACCTGGACACCGAGAGAGAGCCTCGGGTAAACTCCTCCTCCAGAACCGTTCTGGTCGGGTCTGCCCGTCCCAGCAGCGCGGAGCTGACTGAGACAAGCGCCAAAATCCAACTTGGGGTTCACCAGGTGAGCCCTGGGGACCTGCTGGGGGGCATCGGTGACCCTGGTGACACCCACCGTCTCACACACTCTCGCCCACAGAGAAGCCTGGGCTCCCGGAGCCACGCAAGGCCACGCGGCCCCCAGCAGGAGCGGCTGGGCCCTGCCCCAGGCGGCTGTGTGTGCCCAGCGGGTGAGCCCGTGTGCCACGCCCCGGGTAGCGGCCCCGCCCCAGTGCCCACAGGAGCCACCCCACCCACCCTCGCAGGCACGGGCGCCCACCCACGCTGCAGTGTCTGCGTTTCAGTGGGCAGCGTGGACTGTCCAGCACGTTGGGTGGGCTGGGGTGGGTCACGGCGGCTGTGGACGCCGTGGGCTCCCGGCCTCCGCACCCCTCCCTCCTAGGCAGAGTCCCGCTGTCCACCTGTCTCCGTCAGGACCCCTTGGCCGTGGGCCCCGCTGAGAGCGGCTCTGCGCCCCGGGTGGGCTGTGCAGAGAGCAGGGCCCACAGAGGCCCACCCGCACCTGACTTGGGGCCAGGTTGTGGCAGGACCCGGGGCCGAGTGGGGGCTGGAGGGCTGTCCGAGCTCTGAGCCCCCACAGTCTACAAGGAGGCCGTGGGGTGGCGCCGTCCACCGGAGACGCTGGGAGAGGCCAGCACGGAGGAAGGGCCCGCACAGGACCTGGGACCTGGGTTCACTCTGCCTGTGGGCCGAGAGTGGAGGAGACGACTCGCTAAGTGGGCAGCGCACGGTGTGCCCGTGTGGTCCACGGGGTCTCACGGCACTGCAGCAGGCCACAAAGCCAGGCCACAGGGAGTGGACGGTTCCCGCAGGCCGCGAGGGCCGCAGGACAGGGCCAGGTGCTGGGGGCCAGGGCAGGACGCCCCCTGCCTGAGCAGAGGTGGGGGCTGCGGGAGCGCGTCTGCAGCAAGCGTGGACCCCGGTTCAGCCGGCACAGGGTCCGTGCTTGTAGCCCAGCGGCTCCGGAGGCGGAGGCAGGAGGATGGGAAACTCAAAGTTGGCCTCAGCAACTTAGCAAGTGTCTAAGCAAATCAGTGCGGCGGCCTCACAATAAATAAAATAAAAGGGGCTGGGGGTGTGGTCCAGTGGGTAAGTGCCCCTGGGCTAGTCCTGGTACCAACACATACATAAACACGTAAGAAAAACAAACCAAAGCCAGCGCTTAGTTTAGCCGTGAGGCTGAACCCCGAGGGGCTGGACGTGCAGTCCGGAAGACGCGGGCTCTAGGTGGTGCTCCCCATCGGCAGTGCACCCACCCAGCATGGCCTGGAGTTACAGGCGTGCACGGGCCATCGGGGGCAGTCTGAGAAGTGCAATGCCCACAATCAGGGACCCTGGGGTGGGCGCTGCTGCTGACGGAGAAGCAGGAGGTGAGCTGTGCCCAGTGGGGTGACCCTGAGAGGAGGGGGCGGCTCGTGGCCCTCAGATGTGGCTGCGGGTCCTGGCTAACCAGCAGGAGCAAGAAGGTGTTGCCGTGGCAGCATGGGGACGTGGTCATGGTGGGCTTGCTGGCAGGAGGAGTGGTCCCCAGGTGGGCTGAAGCCATGAATCTGTCCTGGTTTGGGGCCAGAGGACTGAGGGGAGGCCAGGAAGAGAACAGAGAAACCAGAGGCCAGGTTGCCAGATGGTTGTTGAAGTCACAGAGAACAAGGATGGGGTTAAGTGAAGATCTGGGTTAGAAAACCACCCATCCATCATCCCTCAATCCATCCATCCATCATCCCTCCATCCACCCAATCCACCATCCGTCCATCCACCCATCCCTCCATCCATTATCCATCACTAGCCATCCACTATCCATCCATCCATCCACCCATCTATCCACCCATCCATCCATCCACCCATTCACCCATCCATCATCCCTCCATCCACCCATCCATCATCCCTCCATCCACCCATCCATCATCCCTCCATCATCCCATTCATCTATCCATCCACTCTTCCATCCAGCCATCCATCATCCTGTCCATCCATATGTCCATCCATCCATCCATCCATCCATTTACTATCCATCATTCACAATGTGCATCCATCCACCCACTCATTCATCCATTCATCCACCATCCTTTTAGTCATGCATTCATTTACTAATCTATCCATCCATCATCCATCATCCATCCATCCATCCATCCATCCATCCATCCATCCACTATCATCTATCTATCCATCCATGGATACATCCATCTAGCACATATCTATTAACTTATCCATCTATTCCCCATCAGCCCTCCATCTAAACTTCTATCGATAATCCATTTAGTTTGCACATAGAGCTGATATTCATCTAAAATACATAAGAAAAAATCTTAACTCAAAAATACCTAAAATTTTAAAGCCTGGAAAAGTAAATTACTAGCAGAACAAGTGTGAGAAATCTTGACTAGTGTTTACAAGACTACATCGTGCCCCGCATCAAGATGCCCTGACCTCAGACCAGGGCTCAGGACGGGAGCTGGCCTGGGATTGGCAGAGATTGGCAGAGAGCCAGGTGCCTGGCTGGGGGTGAGCAGCTGTTCTGCGTGGGTGTTGCTGATCTGACTCTGCTACCACCGTGGGCTCCAGCTCTGTCCATGGCTCATCTGGACACAGGGGCCTGCTTAGAACTGGACTCTTGGGATCCCTGGTGCCTTCGCCCTGTGGGTGCTATCACTTCAGAAGCGGGGTCTCTGAGGCCCCTCACGTCCAAGCTGCTGTTGGAGCCTCGGGTGCGAATGCCAGGCGAGGGCTGGCTGAGGACTGCGCTCTTGGGAACCTGCAAGCCTTGGTGTCCACACCACCATCTGGGGCTGGACGTCGAGAGCTGTGAGTTCTGAGCACACTGAGCTTGTCCCAGATGGAGAGGGGACATACAGACACACTAACCAGCCTGTGCCCTGTGCCTCCTGGGGACTCGCGGGGCAGGGACCAGCCACACAGCGCCTCCGAGCCTGGGCTCCTCACAGCTGGGGGCCCGGGGCCGAAGCTGGGGTGAGGGGCTTTCTCCTCCCCCCGCAGAGCTGTCCTGGATCGGGGAGGGGGTGGAGTCTGCCTCAGCCCCATGGAGAGGAAGTGTCCACTGTCCCCTGTGGGGCCTCCATGCCGCCTCCGTGGAGGCTGCCCGGCCAGCAGCCACCTGGGTGTGTCAGCTCACGGCCAGAGGCCCCACGGGCAGCTCTGCCTTCGCCGTTGGACTTGATCGGCAGGTCCATCCGGGACGTTGAGGACAGCTTACCATGTCCTGCCTGTGGTGCGGGGTGCGGCACCTGCCCAGAGCCCGGGGCTTCCTCGCGGGTCTCTGAGTGCCACGCGGGCCCTGGGGCACTGCTGGGCAGGAGCTCTGGACCCACCGCGACTGAGCCTCCTGCCCAGCGGCGAGTGGAGGCTGCCCCCCGTGGAGGGATGAGGGACAGCAGGTGCCGGCCCCGTGTCCACTGCGGGCGGGCCAGCGTTTGAGGTGGGGCTGGAAGCCTCACGCCTGCCCCAGGGACCTCCGTGCCCGAGCACCTGGGCCGAGCCCAAGGAGACGACGGCAAGAGCTCTGCGACTCTGCGGGGCAGGACTTTCACCTGGCCAGAGCAAGGACACGCAGGACGAAGGTGCTGGGAGGCCGCGAGGGAGGGGTCCAGGGCACGCCCACGCCCGGGTGACTCTGGGAAAAGGCACGCGCCCAGGCCTCCAGGAAGCTGCTCTGGGCAGGAAGTGTGAGCGCTCACCACGCCAGGCCTGTGCCTTCTCCTCCTTGGAACCTGTGGGCTGTCCGGAGACAAGACCCCTAGAGCAGAGCCCGACCCCCGCCCTCCCCCCGCGGGGCCTAGTGAGAGAGCTGTGCATTGTCCCGGGGGGCGTTTCTTGGGGGAGATACATGCTCGTCTCCAATTCTGTCCCGACTGCTGGTTGGAATGCCAACCTGATGGGGAGGGTGCCAGCAGCTACTTTGGGCTTTAAGGAGGAAGCCACCTGCTCAGAGGTGGAGAGACAAAAGAAGGTGGCCCGAGGCTTCTGGGACGGCGCGTGCCACATGTCCGCAGGAGACGCCTCAGACTGCCTCTCCTTCCACCAGAAACGAAAATGCATTCCAGCTCGCATAAGCCACGGTTATTTTGGACTTTCCGCCACACTCAGTCACACCAGCCCAATCACTACACCTGCGTGCCAGAGGAGGGCTTGTCCTCTCGGACGTGTCGAAACGCCAGGTCAGCTTCCGAGTCACACCTGCGGACAGTGGTGGCTTCCACGTCAAGGGAACTGAGTTACACGTGCACTGAGGAGAAGGGGGTACACCTGGGGACTGTCCCTGGGCCACCCAGAGGTCCCCAGCGGGCTGCTTGGCCACACCTGCTCTGGCAGGCCCCTGTGGGGGCGGCAGGTGACAGACAACCCTTCCCCTCCTCCTGCCGCTTCTCCAAGGTCCCCCAGGGGACTCTCGGGGCCTGCACACAGGACAGCTTCCCGAGGACCTGCCTGTGGCGGGCGCGAGAGTCCCGGAGCGCCTGTGCCTGGCGTCCATGCTCCGTTTGGAGGGCCGGCCCTTTCCTTGCTGCTGTCCATCTGCCCCTGCACGAGCCCAGGAGAAGTGGCCCCTTCCAGGGCAGGGTGCTGGGGGTGACCACGGTGACGGTGGCCGCGTGTGCCTGGCGTCCTGAGCCGAGCGTCCATGGCACCCGGAGGAGCCCAAGCGCGCCGCCTCCTCACCCGCAGACGAGGCCCGGGGTCTGGGCTGGCTGTGCGCGAGCCCCGCGGGGAGGGCTGTCCTGGCGCCGAGGGGGGCCAGGCCTGAGCGCCCAGGGGTCCCGGGACACGGAGCCGGGAAGGCCACTGCCCAGAGCTGGCCATGCCCGCGGCCCTGAGGGCGCAGCGTCCACCTGCTGCCAGTGCGGGGCCCTGGTTGTCTGGAGATGTGGGGTGTCACAGGCAGGCCCCCGACGGGCGCATGGCTGCAGAGGGCTCTGGCCAGGTCGTGGCACGGCGGGCGCTGAGGCCGGTAGGGTCAACACCTGGAGTCAGCCGCTGGCGAGTCCTGCCTCTCGGTGCCGTGCAGACCCCGTCCTGACACCCTGCCCGGCCTCGCCTCCCTGGCTGGGGTGGCCCAGCCACACTCCTGTGAGCGCCCACTGTCCTTCCACGCCTCAAGGGGAGGTGCCCACCTGGGGGGGCACGCAGGTGCACTGGCTGGACGTGTGCCCTGGAGTCCCCGGGGAGCCGAGGCCTGGCGCTGCTGCCTCGCCACAGGCTCATGCTGAAAGTGAACTTTCCATCTTCCTTAAACAGAGCTGTGGGCACGTCGAAGCCTGGCGGCTCGCACGGCCTTCTCTGTAGGGTCCAGTGGGACGACAGGGGCCTGCGAGGGGGACAGAACTCAGCAGGAGAACCCCACGGGCCCCAGCACGGCCCAGGTACGCAGCCAGGCTCTGACAAGAGGCCCTGACGGTGACTGGCCAGCCTAGGAGGAGCCCGGGCACACAGCTGCCCCAGGGAGCCCGCGTCTCCCTGGCAGCCCAGGCGGCAGTGGGCAGGCCCTCCAGACCCCGGCTCCTGTGCCGCTGTCACAGACCTGCCGCCAGCTCCATCTTCTGTTCCTGAAGACCACATTAGGCCCCGTCCACGTGTCGTTCAGAAAGAAGCATGAAAAGAAAGCACAGGAGCAGAACTTGAAGGCCACACTTAAAGGGGCCTCCGGGAAGTGTGCCCTGGTTCCCTCGCGCAGCCATGTTCAGACCAGCGCCTGTGCCAGCTGATGCCACAGGTTGAAAGAAAATCGGGCGTCGACTCTTCACACACCTCCTGCACCTAAGACGAAGACGGCTGGTCTCCGAGCTCATCTCATCCTGGGGTCCAGCCTTCAGGCCCCAGGACGGAACGCATGATGCCCGTGCAACGGGACCCAGCCACAGAGTGATCCTGTCTGCTTCTCGGGATCAGAGTCCCCCAAGCCTCGGTCAAGCCTCACCCTCCTTCCTGAGTGGCCCCGGAAGTTGCTCCACCCACCCAACTCAAGTTCCCCACAGGGACATGCCTGGGCGGGGCCTGCTGCCTGGTGGGTGTTCTACAGGTGGACGCGCCTGGGCAGGGCCTGCAGCCTGGTGGGTGTTCTACAGGAGGACACGCCTGGGCAGGGGCCTGCAGCCTGGTGGGTGTTCTACAGGTGGACACGCTGGGGTGGGGCCTGCTGCCTGGTGGGTGTTCTACAGGAGGACACGCCTGGGCGGGGCCTGCAGCCTGGTGGGTGTTCTACATGTGGACTCTCCTGGGCGGGGCCTGCAGCCTGGTGGGTGTTCTACATGTGGACTCTCCTGGGCGGGGCCTGCAGCCTGGTGGGTGTTCTACAGGTGGACACGCTGGGGCGGGGCCTGCTGCCTGGTGGGTGTTCTACAGGTGGACACGCCTGGGCAGGGCCTGCTGCCTGGTGGGAGTTCTATATGTGGACACACTGGGGGCGGGGCCTGCTGCCTGGTGGGTGTTCTACAGGTGGACACGCCTGGGCGGGGGCCTGCACCCTGGTGGGTGTTCTACAGGAGGACACTCCTGGGCGGGGCCTGCTGCCTGGTGGGTGTTCTACAGGTGGACACGCCTGGGCGGGGCCTGCTGCCTGGTGGGAGTTCTACATGTGGACTCTCCTGGGCGGGGCCTGCAGCCTGGTGGGTGTTCTACAGGTGGACACGCTGGGGTGGGGCCTGCTGCCTGGTGGGTGTTCTACAGGTGGACACGCCTGGGCGGGGCCTGCACCCTGGTGGGTGTTCTACAGGAGGACACGCCTGGGCGGGGCCTGCAGCCTGGTGGTGTTCTACATGTGGACACGCCTGGGCGGGGCCTGCAGCCTGGTGGGTGTTCTACAGGTGGACACGCCTGGGCGGGGCCTGCAGCCTGGTGGGTGTTCTACAGGTGGACACGCCTGGGCGGGGCCTGCAGCCTGGTGGGTGTTCTACAGGTGGACACGCCAGGGCGGGGCCTGCAGCCTGGTGGGTGTTCTACAGGCCGACACGCCTGGGCGGGGCCTGCAGCCTGGTGGGTGTTCTACATGTGGACTCTCCTGGGCGGGGCCTGCAGCCTGGTGGG
This sequence comes from Tamias sibiricus, assembly GCA_025594165.1. Lineage (NCBI taxonomy): Eukaryota > Metazoa > Chordata > Mammalia > Rodentia > Sciuridae > Tamias > Tamias sibiricus. The sequence goes on along the minus strand of CM046664.1, from coordinate 130,350,786 downwards.
TGTTCTACATGTGGACTCTCCTGGGCGGGGCCTGCTGCCTGGTGGGTGTTCTACAGGCGGACACGCGGGGCGGGGCCTGCAGCCTGGTGGGTGTTCTACATGTGGACTCTCCTGGGCGGGGCCTGCAGCCTGGTGGGTGTTCTACATGTGGACTCTCCTGGGCGGGGCCTGCTGCCTGGTGGGTGTTCTACATGTGGACTCTCCTGGGCGGGGCCTGCAGCCTGGTGGGTGTTCTACATGTGGACTCTCCTGGGCGGGGCCTGCAGCCTGGTGGGTGTTCTACATGTGGACTCTCCTGGGCGGGGCCTGCAGCCTGGTGGGTGTTCTACATGTGGACACGCCTGGGCGGGGCCTGCAGCCTGGTGGGTGTTCTACATGTGGACACGCCTGGGCGGGGCCTGCAGCCTGGTGGGTGTTCTACATGTGGACACGCCTGGGTGGGGCCTGCAGCCTGGTGGGTGTTCTACATGTGGACACACCTGGGCGGGGCCTGCAGCCTGGTGGGTGTTCTACAGGTGGACACGCCTGGGAGGGGCCTGCAGCCTGGTTACTGCTGGGCAGTGCTCCCCTCCGGCAGTGGCTGAACCAGAGGCCAGATCCCAGCTGCCGAACCTCAGAGGTGCCTTGAGACCCCATGCGGCCTTGACGCCAGAGCCGCTGGTCGGCAGCCGCACCGTGTCCTGACCACCAGGCCTACAATGCATAGCCAGCGCCGCACTGGGAAGGGTCCACGGGATGCTGAGAGGGTGACCTGAGGGCTGCTGCGTGCTGGGACAGGGGACAGTGGGAGCTGTTTGGGCAACAACTCGGCTTCTGCCCGTCTTGGCTGGGAGGGGCCAAGAGTGGGAGGTGGAAGGGCACCTCGGGTGCTGGGCAGTGGGCAACGCTGGGGCCCAGGCGCGGTCACCGGAGGCCACAGCAGGGAGGAGGTGGTGTCCCTGCTCCCTCCAGCCACGCCTCTCTGTGCTCCCGGTTCTTTGATTTTCAGGGAACCTGACCACGCCCTCACCTCGCAGCCCCGCGCCACCTGCGGTTCCCACGCGCCCAGAGCCTCCTTGCTGTGGCGTCTGCTGACGGCAGCACGAGGGGTGGCCAAGGCGGACCTGGTGAGCCGCGCCTTGATCTTGAAATATGCAACACATTTTTAATAAGGACAACTAGATTTATTTCCTTAGAAATGTGTTTTTAAAAAGTCGATAATAAGCTGTCTTCTGCAAAAAGACGCTGCGTAGAGTTGAACACAAAACGTCAACGACACACCCTCAAAGCAACTGCTTAGGTAGGCGCCACCTTCAGCTGGGATCTAGGCCTGGGTGGAGAAGGGACCTGGCAGCCTCCTCGGGACACAGGGGTGACTGCCTGCACACCCACCCGGCGAGCTGGGACACCACCTGCAGCAGCCTCCTGCAGCTCGTTGGGAGGCTGGGGACGCTAGGCGGGTAGGAGCCTTTCTAGAGGAGAGCAGGAGGGACCCTGTCAGTCACACTTGGGGACCACTCAGAAGCAGGCAGGGCTGCGTCCTGCACGCTGTCCGCCACCTCCACAGGGAGGGGCTGGAGCATGAGCGAGGCTGAGCCCTTGAAGAGCACCGGCCCGCCTCGAGCCCGCTGGGTGCCTGGCCGCTCCATGCTGCCCGGCCGGGCCTCCCCCCTCCGCGCTCCCAGGACCTCCCAGTGGCTGCACTCGAGCTGGACGTCGTCAGCACTGCCCTCAGCCCATGGCCACCCCGGAGGTCGTGGGAAGTACTCCAGAGTCCTTGCTCCCCTGCCAGCACTGTCCCTGTCCTCGGCTCAGGCCTACTGGCGTCCATCTCCTGCCCTCGTCCTCTTTTTCCCCTTCTCTTTTATTCTAAGTCGTTGTGTACGACAGCAGAGTGCACTTCAGTTCTATCACGCTCACAGAGCCCACTTTTCCACACCTCTGGTTGTATATAAAGGATAGTCACACCATTGGCGTCATCATGCATGCACTCAGGGTGATGATGCCCATCTCATTCTATCACCTTTTTTTTTCCCACTCCCTTGCCTTTCCCTCCCTTCCCCTCCCTCCCCATTGGCCTTCCTAGTGTTCCTCTAATCCTCCCATGCTCCCCGTCCCAACCCCACTGTAAATGAGCCTCCTTATATCAGAGAAAACATTCATTTGGAGTTTGGGGATTGGCTAACTTCACTTACATTATATTCTCCAACTTCATCCATTTACCTGCGAATGCCATGATTTTATTCTCTTTTATTGCTGAGTAATATTCCATTGTGTATATATACCACATTTTCTTTATCCATTCACCTACTGAGGGGCATCTAGGCTGGTTCCACAGCTTAGCCATTGTGAATTGTGCTGCTATAAAACATTGATGTGGCTGTGTCCCTGTAGTATGCTGTTTTAAGTCCTTTGGGTATAGATCCAGTGTGGGATAGCTGGGTCATAATGTGGTCCCAATCCCAGTTTTCCAAGGAATCTCCATATTGCTTTCCATATTGGCTGCACCATTTTGCAGTCCCACCAGCAATGCATGACTGTGCCTTTTCCCCCACATCCTCGCCAACATTTATTGTTGTTTGTGTTCTTAATAGCTGCCGTTCTGACTGGTGTGAGATGAAATCTTAGAGTAGTTTTGATTTGCATTTCTCTAATTGCCAGGGATGTTGAACATTTTTTGTGTACTTGTTGATTGACTGCATATCTTCTTCTGAGAAGTGTCTGTTCAGTTCCTTGGTCCATTTGTTGATTGGGTTATTTGTTTTTTTGGTGTTAAGATTTTTGAGTTCTTTATATATTCTAGAGATTAGTGCTCTATCTGACGTGCGTGTGGTAAAAACTTGTTCCCAATTAGTAGGCTCCCTATTCACCTCACTGATTGTTTCTTTTGCTGAGAAGAAGCTTTTTAGTTTGAATCTATCCCATTTATTGATTCTTGATATTAATTCTTGTGCTACAGGAGTCTTATTAAGGAACTTGGGTCCTTAATCTGACATGTTGGAGATTAGGGCTTACTTTTTCTTCTAATAGGCATAGTGTCTCTGGTCTAATTCCTAGGTCCTTCATCCACTTTGATTTGAGTTTTGTGCATGGCGAGAGAGAGTTTAATTTCATTTTATTGCATATGGATTTCCAGTTTCCCCAGCACCATTTGTTGAAGAGGCTATCTTCTCTCCAGTGTACATTTTTGGTGCCTTTGTCTAGTATAAGATAACTGTAATTATGTGCGTTCTGTACCATTTGTCTACAAGTCTATTTTGGTGCCAATACCATGCTGTTTTTGTTACTATTGCTATTTAGTATAATTTAAGGTCTGGTATAGTGACACCACCTGCTTCACTCTTCTTGCTAAGGATTGCTTTAGTTATTCTGGGTCTCTTACTTTTCCAGATGAATGTCATGACTGCTTTTTCTATTTCTATAAGGAATGTCATTGGGATTTTAATTGGAATTGCATTAAATCTGTATAGTGCTTTTGGTAGTATGATCATTTTGATAATATCAATTCTGCCTATCCAAGAGCAGGGGTAGATCTTTCCATCTTCTGAGGTCTTCTTTGATTTCTTTCTTTAGTGTTCTGTAGTTTTCATTATAGAGGTCTTTCATGTCTTTCATTAAGTTGATTCCCAAGTATTTCATTTTATTTTTTTGATGCTATTATAAATGGGGTAGTTTTGCTCATTTCCCTTTCAGAGGATATGTTATATAGAAATTTGATATATATATTTGATATATAGAAATGCCTTTGATTTATGAGTGTTGATTTTGTATCTTGCTACTTTGCTCTATTCATTTACTAGTTCTAGAAGTTTTCTGGTGGAACTTTTTGGGTCTTCTAGGTATAGAATCATATCATCAGCGAACAGTGCTAATTTGAGTTCTTTTTTACCTATTGGTATCCATTTAATTTCTTTTATCTGTCTTATTGCTCTGGCCAGTGTTTCAAGAACTATGTTAAATAGAAGTGGTGAAAGAAGGCATCACTGTCTTGTTCCAGTTTTTAGAGGGAAGGCTTTTAATTTTTCTCCATTTAGAATGATGTTGGCCTGGGGCTTAGCATAGATAGCTTTTATGATGTTAAGATATGTTCCTGATATTCCTAGTTTTTCTAGTGTTTTGAACATGAAGAGGTGCTGTATTTTGTCAAATGCTTTTTCTGCATCTATTGAGATGATCATATGGTTCTTATCTTTAAGTCTGTCGATGTGATGAATTACATTTATTGATTTCTAGATGTTGAACAAACCTTGCATCCTGGGATGAACCCCACTTGATCATGGTGCACTATCTTTTTGATATGTTTTTGTATTCAATTTGCCAGAATTTTATTGAATTTTTGCATCTATGTTCATTAGAGATATTGGTCTGATGTTTTCTTTCTTTGATGTTTCTTTGCCTGGTTTTGGAATCAGGGTGATATATTGGCCTTGTAGAATGAGTTTGGAAGTGCTCCCCTTTTTTCTATTTTTTGAAACAAATTGAAGAGTATTGGTATTAGTCTTCTTTAAAGTTCTTGTATAACTCAGCTGTGTATCCATCTGGTCCTGGGCTTTTCTTGGTTGGTAGGCTTCTGATGGCTTCTTCTATTTCATCGCTTGAAATTGATCTGTTTAAATTGTGTATATCATCCTGATTCAATTTGGGCAAATCATATGACTCTAGAAATTTGTTGATGCCTTCGATATTTTGTATTTTATTGGAGTACAAGTTTTCAAAATAATTTCTAATTATCTCCTGTATTTCTGTAGTGTCTGTTGTGATATTTCCTTTTACATCATGTATGTTAGTAATTTGAGTTTTCTCTCTCCTTCTCTTTGTTAGCCTGGCTAAGGGTCTGTCAACTTTATTTATTTTTTCAAAGAACCAACTTTTTGTTTTGTCAATTTTTTCAATTGTTTCTTTTGTTTTAATTTCATTGATTTCAGCTCTGATTTTAATTATTTCCTGTCTTCTACTGCTTTTGGGTGTTGGATTGTTCTTCTTTTTCTAGGGCTTTGAGATGTAATGTTAAGTCTTTATTTGTTAACTTTGTCTTCTTTTGAGGAATGAACTCCATGCAATGAACTTTCCTCTTAGAACTGTCTTCATGTTGTCCCAGAGATTTTGATATGTTATATCTGTGTTCTCATTAACGTCTTTATTTTTAATATTTATTTATTTGCTTTAGTTGTACACAATGCATTTTATTTTTACGTGGTGCTGAGGATCAAACCTGGGCTGCACATGTGCTAGGTGAGTGCTCTACTCCTGAGCCACAACCCCAGCCCTCTCATTCACTTATAAGAATTTTTTAAATCTCCACCATGATTTCTTCTGCAACCCATTGTTCATTCAGTAGCATATTATTTAGTCTCCAGGTATTAGAGTAGCTTTTTATTCCTTATTTTATCATTGATTTCTAATTTCATTCCATTATGGTCTGATAGAATGCAAGGTAGTATCCCTACCTTTTTATATTTGCTCAGAGTTGTTTTGTGGTATAATATATGGTCTGTTTTAGAGAAAGACCCATGTGCTACTGAGAAGAAAGTGTATTTGCTCATTGATGGATGAAATATTCTATATAAGTCAGTTAAGTCTAAGATATTGATTGTATTTTGAGCTCTATATTTTCTTTGTTTAGCTTTTGTTTGGAAGATCTATCCAGTGGTGAAAGAGGTGTGTTTAAAGTCACCCAAAATTATTGTGTTGTGATCTATTTGACTCTTGAACTTGAGAAGAGTTTATTTGATGAATGTAGATGCTCCATTTTGGGGGGCATATGTATTTATAATTGCTAAGTCTTGTTGCTGTATGGTTCCCTTGAGCAGTCTGGAGTGTCCTTCTTCATCCCTTTTGATTAACTTTAGCTTGAAGTCTACTATATTTGATATGAGGATGGAAACCCCTGCTTGCTTCTGCAGTCCCTGTGAGTGGTAGGCTTTCTCCCAACCTTTCCCCTTCAGTCTGTGGAGGTCTTTTCCTATGAGGTGAGTCTCTTGGAGGCAGCATATTGTTGGGTCTTTGTTTTTGATCCAATCTGCTAGTCTGTGTCTTTTGATTGGTGGCTTTAGGCCATTATCATTCAGGGTTATTATTGAGAGACATGACTTGTATTCCCAGCCATTTTTGTTTATTTTTGGTATTTAACTTGACATGGTTTCTCCTCTGATTAGTTTTTCCTTTAGTGTAATACCTCCCTCTGCTGATTTTGATCATTGTTTTTCATTTCCTCTTTGTGGAATATTTTGCCGAGGATGTTCTGCAGTGCTGGATTTTTAGTTTGTAAATTCTTTTAACTTTCGTTTATCATGGAAGGTTTTTATTTCATCCTCAAATCTAAAGCTTAATTTTGCTGGATATAAGATTCTTGGTTGGCATCCATTTTCTTTCAGAGCTTGGTGCATGTTGTTCCAGGATCTCCTGGCTCTGAGGGTCTGGGTTGGACGATCTGCCGTGATCTGAGTTGGTCTCCCCTGTATGTGATCTGATTTCTTTCTCTGTGGCCTTCAAGATCCTGTCCTTATTCTCTGTTTTCATTATAATGTGTCTTGGTGTAGATCTGTCGTAATTTTGTACATTCTGTGTCCTGTAAGCCTCTTGTATTTGGTTTTCCAATTCATTCTTCATGCTTGGGAAATTGTCTGATATTATCTCATTGAAGAGGTTGTGCATTCCTTTGGTTTGAAACTCTGTGCCTTCCTCTATCCCAATTATTCTTTGATTTGGTCTTTTGATGCTGTCCCATAATTCTTGGATGTTCTGCTCATGGTTTCTTACTACCTTTACTGTGTGGTCAACTTTATTTTCCAGATTGTATACTTTGTCTTCATTATCTGAAGTTCTTTCTTCCAGCTGATCTAGTCTGTTGGTGATGCTTTCTATTGTGTTTTTCATTTGGTTTATTGTTTCCTTCATTTCAAGGATTTTTGACTGTTTTTTTTTCAGAGTTTCTATCTCTTTTTTGAAGTAATCTCTTGCTGCCTGTATTTGTTCTCTTATATCTTTGTTGTAGTGGTCAATGTTTGCCTGTATTTGCTCATTCAGGTCATTCTTTAATTCACGATCATTTTAATCATGAACCTTCTGAACTCCTTCTCTGACAGCTCATCAACTTCGCTGAGCATGGCTTCTGTTATTGTTATTGTTATTCTGTTATTATCCTGGTTTGTTTGGGGCACTTTGCTCCCTTGTTTTTTTCATGTTGTCTATTTGCCTCCCTTTCTTTCAGACCCTGCAGGTGTCCCTTGATGTATGTTACTGCCACTAAAGGTGGTGTGGCAATAGCAGAGGCAACTCAAGATGACAGTGGAGGTGCCCCAAGATGGATGCAACGTCTTCCAGAGATGGGGCTAAAAGGCTGGGCCTTACAATGTCTTTGGGATGGCTGCTCTGAGATGCGGCTGCTTTTAGGCCCTGTCTGTTGTCAAAAGGTAGGGGCTACTGCGTGGGAAAGGCTGTGGCAGTGTCACAGGAAGGATGGGTTAGGCTTGTGCTCCCAGGTGGGGGTGGGGTGGCGGACTCTGGACTTGCCCTGGGCCTGGGTCATGCAGGTTGGCGTGGGCAGAGCTCAGAGTGTCACAGCTCCTGCCCTATAATCTTATAGTGTTCCTGCAGGTTACTCATGTCTCGTCTTGGTGTTGGGCTTCCAATTCCAAACCAGTGTCCCAAGATGGAAGCTGCCACAACTGAAGATGGTGACAGTCCCTGCAGAGGTAACCTGAGATGGTGGTAGAGGTGTCCCAAGATGGATGCGACCACTTTCAGAAATGGGGCTGAAAGGGCAGGCCGTCACATGGTGTCGGTGACCTGTTTGGAGATGCAGCCCTGTGGCGCGTGACGCTGCAGCAGGAGCTGCCTCAAGGCCCTGTCACTTGTCAGGAGGTGGTGGCTCCCACGGGGCAGGGCTCTGGCGATGGCTGCAGCGTTCCAAGATGGATGCGGCCAGGCCGGGTGGACCAGCCTTGGTGAATAGGGAGCCTCAGGGAGGGCTGCACCGCAGTCCCCACCCAGGGGCTGCACTGGGCCTGCCTGAGCTCTGCGGGTCTGCCTTCTTCCTCTTCTTTGTCATTTTGTCATTTTCTGGCACGGGGCTCTGCTCCCAGGGTGCTCTACCACTGAGCCACACTGCCACCGCTGTTTGTTCTCGGAGCCAGCGTCTGGCCCGGTTGCCCAGGCTGGTCTTGGCTCGGGCTCCTCTGCCCTCCGCCGAGGCTTTGGGAGTGCAGACGAGGCCCGAGCTCGCAGCCTGCCTTCACGTCCGGGGAGCTGCTCCGGGTGGGACAGGGGCTGACTTCTGCGGCCGCTCACCCCTGTGAGCAGCAGCGGGAGCCCTGGGGCTGTGCCCCTCTGCGTCCACCATGCTAAGGCCGCCGTCCACGCCCACAGCGCCCTCCCCTCTTCCCGCTGAGCGCCTGGGAAGAGCAGGCGTCCCGCGTCCTCCCTGCTAGAGCTGTGTTGGCTGGTGGCCTCAGCCGCCAGGCAGGTGGCCTCTCCTGGAGGCAGAGAGGCCATTTGCCAGGAGACCTGAGGGGCAGACCGGCACCCTGCGCCTCTGCTGCCTGCCCAGCCGGAGAGGAGCGCACGACCCACCCCTACGGGCCGCTCACGCGCCCCCTGGCCTGGTCTGATCGAGGCGGCAACAGAGCAGACCCAGCTGAGGGCTCACCGCAGCACAGCCAGCCTGTGCCCTCTGAAAGTGGCAAGTTAGAGGAGGCCACAGGAGCACAGGAAAGTGCTGCGTGTCCAGGAGGCCGCGGGGCCTGGCCACGAGCAGCAGGGCTCTGGCTTCCTCCTCGGGACACGGGACTCGATGACATCATCGTCCGTCAGTGACGACGACGGTGCGGGCATCCCTGGTCCCTGGGACCGTGTCTGAGCATGCGGGGGTGACTTCCCGACGCCTGGCGCTCCTGCTGCCCTCTGTGCAGCTGCTGCGTTCCAGACACACCGGCCACGTGGCAGGAGGCCAGCCACAGTGGGCAGAGGGACAGGGTCAGTGTTTACTGGGCTCCTCCTTAAACTTGCCTGGAAGTTTGGAAACTTACAAAATGAGATTGGGGGCTAGGGGACAATGAAGCAAGGCCCTCTTCTGGGAGCAAAGTGCCACAAGATGAGCTGCCTGGGCCGCAGTGTCACCTAGCCCTGGGGGACAGCTTGAGGACAGCCACTGTGGGTGCAGCCAGCTCTGAACCTGCAGCACTGGAGCCAGTTGCAGGAGCCCTGTTTGGGGAGATGGCTAAGATTGCGGTTGACTACGGGGGCAAGGAGATGTTTGGCTGTTGCCGCCTTCCGTAGTCTCACGGGACTTGGCCCGAGATCTCGCGGGACTTAAGCGAGATTGCTGATCGGGTCTGCACCATTTTTGGTGGTGTGGTGGTGCGTGTTAAAGTTGTTGTTAGAGCCAGAGAGAAAAGTTATCAGCATAAAAAGCTGTTTGTTTCCAGTTCGCCTCTGAACTTCTTCCCGCAGCTTCGTTGCTCCAAGCGGCCATCGCTTCAGGCGGCAACAGCCAGTGACACCTGTGGGTCAGGGTGGGGGGGTTGGGGTCTTCTGCAGCCCACCAGGTGGGGCCGGCAGATGCTGCCTTCCATCCCGGCACGGCCTACTTCTGGCCCACGGCCCAGGACGCAGGACGTGACAGCAGGTTCTGGAGCAGTCCTCACCCCGCCCTGCAGGCAGGAGGACGCACAGGCCTGGTGACCTCTGCCCCTGGACTCTGGCCTCCAGGGCCCCTGCTCTCCACCTGGGCCCAGAGTGGGGGGCGCCTGGACACCTGGGGGAGCAGACAGGGCCACACTCCAGCCTCCCTGGAAGGGCAGCCTCCCAAGAGTGGCAGCAGGAGGACGCAGGGCCCTTGTTGTCCACCTTCTGACAGCCCAGCACCAGGGCCAGAGCAGAGTGGGCGGAGCCTGTGTGCCCAGCTCACCAGACACCTGGACTCCAGGGCATGTGGGCATGCACGCCCTGGGGTGCCAGCACGCCCTGGCCAGGTGCCACGGTCGAGGCAGGGGCAGGTGCACCACAGCCTCAGGGACTCCAGGGCACAGGGCAGCATGTCCTGGCCATGCCACGGTCGAGGCCAGACACCTGGACTCCAGGGCAGGGACAGCACGTCCTGGCCAGGTGCCACGGTCGAGGCAGGGGCACGTGCACCATAGCCTCAGGGCGAAGGCTGGACAGCCAGGAGCCCAGTGCAGAAGCAGCAGGACTCGGGGGCATGGTCCCCAGGGCAGAGGGCGGGGTCCAGCCCTGGAAGGGGAGGGTGCTTTCTGGGTGATGGAAATGTGATCAGTCTTCCTGTGGCGGTCCCCGAGCGAGTGCAGCTGTCAGCAGTTTCGGTTGGTGAGTCTTACCAGGAATCAGTGTGCCCAGCCCAGTGGGCTGGGAGCGGTCGGTGGGGGTTTCCTCGACGGAGACGTGACCTGCCTCCCTCTCTCAGGCGCGGAGCTGGGAAAGACCGCCGCAGCAAACGGGGAGGGAGCGGGCAGAGGCGTCAGGCGCTCTGTCCTCAGAGGGGCACCTGGGCCGATTCCTCGGTGCTTGGCAGTGCAGGAGTAGAAGGTGGGAGCCACTGACTGGCCGCGGGGCGCAAGCCCCCAACGAGAGGAAGGTGCGGCTTCGGAGTGGGCGGGGGGGGCTTCCAGACACGTCTGCAGAGGCGGCAGCTGACTCGTCCCGGTAAGTGGAGCGCTCAGTGCAGGGACTGGAATCATCAAGAACTGGAAGAAAACCTCGCTACCACGTCCACAGGATGAGCAAGGGTCCAGAAAGCGCGGGAAGGAGTCCCAGAGGAAGGACGGGAACCAGCAGCCACCAGAGCCCAGCACCACCAGCAGTGGCAGTGCTGCCAAGCCGGGGCAGGCCCGCAGGTCGGGGCAACAGCACCCAGAGCACCTCCAGCTCCCCTGAGCCAACCACCCTCCCGCAGGAAGCCCATGAGCCCTGGGCCCCAGCAGTGGGCAGTAAGTGGGCAAGCATCGCAAACCAACTCCACGAGAGAGCAGGAACTGCAGCAGAGCGGGCAGAGGCCAGCGTCTGCCCGAAGGACTAAGGGCCCATCCACACAGCCCCCGTCAGACGTGGCGGGTGCCCCCGTAGTTCAGTGCCAACGGTGCCCAAAAGGACGGTAAGGCCTGAGACAGTTGGTGGAGGTGGCCACCTTGACAGCACTTAGACTCCTAGGGACATCTCCTGAAGAAATGAGAAGCCATACAGGCCACATCTGGGTCGTGGGACATCGACTGCTGCAAGACCTGTGACAGCCAGATGGTGACAGGCCTCATGGTGTGGCCACATAGAGAGCCACAGGCTTCTCAGAAGACTTCAGATCTACTAGTTAGGCCAAGCACGCGACACAGAGCATATGCACAAATATAGTTTCCTGACTGAGAACAGAGAAGGCTGTGGCCTGCGTCATGGCGGCATATTGGCCCTCACCAGTGTTATCTCTCCAAAGACTTTCAGATAGCATCACAAAGTCCACATCAGCTCGTGTGCTCATTCCTTCCTCCACCCACTCCGTGCCCACTCACCTACCCATGCACCCACCCCATCAGTCCCCCATCTGTACACCACTCAACCCTGTCAGCACATCCATCCACATATCCTTCAATCCCCTCACCTATCCACCCAATCTCTCTCTGTCCACCTATCCACCCACCCCAGCCCATCTGTCCATTTTTCATCCAGCCCTCCCATCCACCTACTTGTCAATCTATCCATCCATCCACCCATCCATCCACCCATCCATCCATCCATCCATCCATCCACCCATCCATCCATCCATCCATCCATCCATCCACTCACCCATCCATTCACCCATCCACCCATCCATCCATCCATCCACTCACCCATCCATCCACCATCCACCCATCCATCCATCCACCCATCACCCATCACCCATCCATCCATCCACCACCCATCCATCCAACCTTCCACCCATCCATCCATCCATCCACTCACCCATCCATCCATCCACTCACCCATCCATCCACCCATCCACCCATCCATCCATCCACTCACCCATCCATCCATCCTTCCACCCATCCACCCATCCATCCATCCACCCACCCATCCATCCAACCTTCCACCCATCCACCCATCCACCCATCCACCCATCCACCCATCCACCCATCCATCCACTCACCCATCCATCCACCCATCCACCCATCCATCCATCCACCCATCCATCCATCCAACCTTCCACCCATCCACCCATCCAACCATCCATCCATCCACTCACCCATCCATCCACCCATCCACCCATCCATCCATCCACTCACCCATCCATCCATCCACCCACCCATCCATCCAACCTTCCACCCATCCACCCATCCACCCATCCATCCATCCACTCACCCATCCATCCATCCACCCACCCATCCATCCAACCTTCCACCCATCCACCCATCCAACCATCCATCCACTCACCCATCCATCCATCCACCCACCCATCCATCCAACCTTCCACCCATCCACCCATCCACCCATCCACTCACCCATCCATCCACCCATCCACCCATCCATCTATCCAGCCTTCCACCTATCAAACCACCCACTCACTCACCTGTCTGTCCATCCCTATACCCATCCATCCACCCATCCATCCAGCCAGCCACCCAGCCCTTTACTCATCTACCCACCCACTCACTCACCTGTCTGTCCATCCATCCACCCACTACCCACCTAGCTAATCAACCAATCAGCTGAGCTTTCATTTGCTGTGTCCTGTCGGCCAGTCACTGGGATCTGAGGAGGGGCAGGACTGTGTGTGTCCTTGGGGATGGAGAGTCTAGTGGAGGAGATGGAGCGAGGAGGCCACTGTGATGAAGTCACCGGAGGTGGCGGAGCAGGGTGCTGTGAAGAGGACCCAGGCACCACAGTCCAGGAAACTGGTGACTGCCACACACAAGATCCCCCCCGACATAGACACTTAGCAGTGTCCTTGGGGCTCACGTCTCCCTTGCTGTTTGCACATATCTTCCAAACTCCTCCCATCCTCCAGCCTGGGCACAGCCAGAGGCTGGGGAGCAGCACCTGCCTTCTCCTTCCTGCCCACAGCCCTGTCCCTGGTGCCACGGGTGCCTTTCCTGGGGCCGTCTGTGTGAGCGAGCGCCCGGGTCCACGGGCCTGACACCCTGCCGGGGGCTATGTGAGCAGCCCAGCAGGCATCTCGTGTCTGCCCGCGGAGGACAGACGAGTGGCCGTGACGGACACGCCCGCTGCCCCACTTGCCTGCTCCAGCCCCCCTGCTTCAGAAGGCGCTGAGGTCTCGCGCTGTGACGTCACCTCTGATTGCGCGACCCCTTCTGGTTACATCTTGTCTGGGAGCCACTGACTCCCGTGTCGCCGGGTCGGAGCAGGACTCCACGGCTCCTCATTGTGTGTGCCTGCGTGACTGTGAGCGTGCGCCATGACCACGTGTGCCAGGTGTACGATGTGAGTGCGTGTGGGGGGGTGTCACTGTGCAAACGTGTGTGGCTGTGAACGTGGCTGTGATGGCTCGGTGTGAGTGCGTGTGATGGCTGTGTGTGGCTGTGTGGCTGTGTGTGGCTGTGTGTGGCTGTGTGTGGCTGTGTGTGGCTGTGTAAGTGCGTGTGATGGCTGTGTGTGGCTGTGTGGCTGTGTGTGGCTGTGTGTGGCTGTGTGTGGCTGTGTAAGTGCGTGTGATGGCTGTGTGTGGCTGTGTGTGGCTGTGTGGCTGTGTGTGGCTGTGTGTGGCTGTGTGGCTGTGTGTGGCTGTGTGGCTGTGTGTGGCTGTGTGAGTGCGTGTGGTGGCTGTGTGTGGCTGTGTGAGTGCGTGTGATGGCTGTGTGTGGCTGTGTGGCTGTGTGTGGCTGTGTGAGTGCGTGTGATGGCTGTGTGTGGCTGTGTGAGTGTGTGTGGCTGTGTGTGGCTGTGTGAGTGCGTGTGATGGCTGTGTGTGGCTGTGTGAGTGTGTGTGGCTGTGTGTGGCTGTGTGGCTGTGTGTGGCTGTGTGTGGCTGTGTGAGTGCGTGTGATGGCTGTGTGTGGCTGTGTGGCTGTGTGTGGCTGTGTGTGGCTGTGTGGCTGTGTGGCTGTGTGTGGCTGTGTGGCTGTGTGCTGTGTGGCTGTGTGTGGCTGTGTGGCTGTGTGTGGCTGTGTGTGGCTGTGTGGCTGTGTGGCTGTGTGTGCCTGTGTGGCTGTGTAGCTGTGTGGCTGCGTGTGGCTGTGTGGCTGTGTGGCTGTGTGCTGTGTGGCTGTGTGTGGCTGTGTGGCTGTGTGGCTGTGTGTGGCTGTGTGGCTGTGTGTGGCTGTGTGTGGCTGTGTGGCTGTGTGTGGCTGTGTGGCTGTGTGGCTGTGTGGCTGTGTGTGGCTGTGTGTGGCTGTGTGGCTGTGTGTGGCTGTGTGAGTGCGTGTGATGGCTGTGTGTGGCTGTGTGGCTGTGTGTGGCTGTGTAGCTGTGTGTGGCTGTGTGTGGCTGTGTGGCTGTGTGTGGCTGTGTGGCTGTGGCTGTGTGCTGTGTGTGGCTGTGTGGCTGTGTGTGGCTGTGTGGCTGTGTGGCTGTGTGCTGTGTGGCTGTGTGTGGCTGTGTGGCTGTGTGGCTGTGTGCTGTGTGGCTGTGTGTGGCTGTGTGGCTGTGTGTGGCTGTGTGGCTGTGTGCTGTGTGGCTGTGTGGCTGTGTGGCTGTGTGGCTGTGTGTGGCTGTGTGAGTCCATGAGTGTGAGTGGGCCTGGGTTTGGGTGCGCTGGGATCCGCTGGGATGCAGACCTGGTGACCTCTTGTCCCAGGGCTCACTACTTGCATGTGACAGCAGGTGTCTGCTGGTGCTTCCTGATGTCCAGGCAGGGTGACAGGAGGGGCGGGGCTTGGGACGGGCGTCATGAATGACCTGGACCCTCCCGGGGCCCTCAGCTCCACTCTGTCAGCCCCAGGGCAGTGCCTGGGTGTGAGGGAGGTCCTAGGAGGTAGGTGGCCCATGCGGAGGGCTGAAGAGGCCACCAGCTGCAGACACTGTCCTGGGCACGTGTCAGTGAGGTGAGGGCACACTGGAGCAGGACGGCCGCCTCTGGGCTGAGGGGCCCTGACCAAGGTGCCCCAGCTCATGCACACGCGGTCCACCCTGCCCCACCTCCTCCTTCAACCTCCGAGCTGGCATTGGCCAGTGAGGGGGAGCTGCCACTCCCTGGGAGCCCCCGGCTGCACTGCCCACTCTGCTGACGTCCAGCGTGTGACCGAGGGTGTGGGCGGGAGCCTCCCTTTGGAGTCCCGGGAAGGCCCGTGCTCCCACCCCCAGGCACTGGCTGTGGGCAGGGACAGGTGCTCGGGGCTGTGATCAGGGTCCTGCCAGCCCCGTGGCCCCCGACACCTTCCTGTTGACAGGGCAGTGGTCAGAGAGCTGCCAGGCAGAGGACGTGAGGAGAAGACCCTGGGCCCCGCCGCGTGGAGGCCCCAGGGCTGCCTTCCCTGCGGCCGGGCTCTGACTCACAGTGAGCTGCACGGCGAGGCCCTGCCGCCGCCCCCCACGGCGGCTCTGAGACGCCCCTGAAGAAACCCGAGTGCGTCTTGGGAATGCACACCGGTGGCAGGTGCAGGAGCCGCCCACCACGCTGCGGTCACTGGGCGAGGGCCAGAGGCCCGCTCAGCCTTTGTACCCGCGGGGCTCAGACGCGCGCATTATTCAGGGGAGGGGACAACACAGGAAGCAGAGTTTACAGAGAGGAAGGGGTCAGCAGCACAGCCGGGAGCAGACAAGGCTACTCGGGACCCGCCGTGTCCCCCAGTTCATGACACTGCAGTGCTGCAGGTGCGGGGAGCCCCTCCCTGTGGTGACGGGCCACCCAGTTTGCACTGTGCCTCTCGCTGGCCTCAGCCTGGAGGGCCTCAGATTCCAGGGACAGCTCCCTCCCTGGTCCCTTGCTGCCTTCTGCACGCAGCGCGGGGCTCCGTGAGCCGATGCTCTATGGGTCAGCGCCACAGCTGGGACTTGTCCTGGGCCACGCCCCGTCAGCAGTGCCCAAGACCTCCGGCCTCCTTCCCGGGGCGGCCTGGCCTCAGCACTGGAACCACACGTGCCTTCAAGTCGGCCCGCAGGCCTCGGAACACAGCTGCAGACGGCGCGAGCTGCCGGCCCCTCTGTGTGCCGGGCGGAGCGTCGGGCTCTGAACCCCTCGGCAAGGGCCCCCAGCACACTCGGACCCCGGGGTCATTTCAGTGCAGTCCAGCCAGGCACCCTGTCCACCTGGCAGTCTGCTATTTTTCCAGGGGACGGGCTTTGGAGCCCAAGCGCTGTAATGAGGGCATCATGTCACTTTCTGAGCAGCTGCAGGAGCCAGCACTTCACCTGCCCTTCAACCTCACAGAAGCACAGGTGCCCAACCCTGCGACACCTGCGCCAGCCACCCAGCCACCCAGCCACCCAGCCACCAGCCACACGGCCACCCAGCCACACAGTCACCCAGCCACCCAGCCACCCAGCCACACAGCCACCCAGCCACACAGTCACCAGCCACACGGCCACCCAGCCACACAGCCACCCAGTCACCCAGCCACCCAGCCACACAGTCACCAGCCACCCAGCCACCCAGCCACACAGCCACACAGCCACCCAGCCACCCAGCCACACAGCCACACAGTCACCAGCCACACAGCCATCCAGCCACACAGTCACCAGCCACACAGCCATCCAGTCAGCCACCAGCCACACAGCCACACAGCCACACAGCCACACAGCCCCACACAGCCACCCAGCCACACAGTCACCCAGCCACCCAGTCACCCAGCCACACAGCCACCCAGCCACACAGTCACCCAGCCACACAGTCACCCAGCCACACAGCCCCACACAGCCACACCCACCCAGTCACCCAGCCACCCAGCCACCCAGCCACACAGTCACCAGCCACCCAGCCACCCAGCCACACAGCCACCCAGCCACACAGTCACCAGCCACACAGCCATCCAGCCACACAGTCACCAGCCACACAGCCATCCAGTCACCCAGCCACACAGCCACACAGCCACCCAGCCACCCAGTCACCCAGCCACACAGCCACCCAGCCACACAGTCACCCAGCCACACAGTCACCCAGCCACACAGTCACCCAGCCACACAGTCACACAGTCACCAGCCACCCAGCCACACAGTCACCCAGCCACACAGCCACACAGTCACCCAGCCACACAGCCACACAGTCACCAGCCACACAGCCATCCAGCCACACAGTCACCAGCCACACATCCATCCAGTCACCCAGCCACACAGCCACACAGCCACACAGCCACACAGCCACCCAGCCACCCAGTCACCCAGCCACACAGCCACCCAGCCACACAGCCACCCAGCCACACAGTCACCCAGCCACACAGTCACCCAGCCACACAGTCACACAGTCACCAGCCACCCAGCCACACAGTCACCCAGCCACACCCAGCCACACAGTCACCAGCCACCCAGCCACACAGTCACCCAGCCACACAGCCACCAGTCACCAGCCACCCAGCCACACAGTCACCAGCCACCCAGCCACCCAGCCACACAGTCACCCAGCCACACAGTCCACCCAGCCACACAGTCACCCACCCAGTCACCCAGCCACCAGTCCACAGTCACAGCCACCCAGTCACCCAGCCACACAGTCACCCAGCCACACAGTCACCCAGAGCCAGTCACAGTCACCAGCCAGCCACACAGTCACCCAGCACACAGCCACCCAGCCACACAGTCACCCAGCCACACAGTCCACACACCCAGCCACACAGCACACCAGCCACCCAGTCACACACAGTCACACAGCCACAGCCACCCAGCAGCCACACAGTCACCCAGCCACACAGTCACCCAGCCACCAGCCACACAGCCACACAGTCACCCAGCCACACAGCCACACAGCCACCCAGTCACCCAGCCACACAGCCTCCCAGTCACCCAGCCACACAGCCACCCAGCCACACAGCCACCCAGCCACCCAGCCACACAGCCACCCAGCCACCCAGCCTAGCCCAGCCACACAGCCACCCAGCCACCCAGCCACACAGTCACCCAGCCACCCAGTCACATAGCCACCCAGTCACACAGCCACACAGCCACCCAGCCACCAGCCACACAGCCACACAGTCACCCAGCCACCACAGCCACACAGCCACCCAGTCACCCAGCACACACAGTCACCCAGCCACCCAGTCACCCAGCCACACAGTCACCCAGCCACACAGTCACCCAGCCACCCAGCCACACAGCCACCCAGCCACCCAGTCACATAGCCACCCAGTCACACAGCCACACAGCCACCCAGCCACCAGCCACACAGCCACACAGCCACCCAGTCACCTAGCAACCCAGCCACCCAGCCACATAGCCACCCAGCCACACAGCCACACGGCCACACAGTCACCCAGCCACCAGCCACCCAGCCACACAGCCACCCAGCCACACAGCCACACAGTCACACAGTCACCTAGCAACCCAGCCACACAGCCACACAGCCACACAGCCACACAGCCACCCAGTCACCCAGCTACACAGCTACACAGTCACCCAGCCACAGAGCCACACAGCCACACAGTCACCTAGCAACCCAGCCACACAGCCACACAGCCACACAGCCACACAGTCACCCAGCCACAGAGCCACACAGCCACACAGCCACCCAGCCACACAGCCATACAGCCACACAGTCACCTAGCAACCCAGCCACATAGCCACACAGTCACCTAGCAACCCAGCCACACAGCCACACAGCCACACAGCCACCCAGCCACAGAGCCACAGAGCCACACAGCCACCTAGCCACCCAGCCACCCAGCCACACAGCCACACGGCCACCTAGCCACACGGCCACACAGCCACACGGCCACCCAGCCACACAGCCACACACAGCCACACAGCCACACAGCCACACGGCCACACAGCCACCCAGCCACCCAGCCACACAGCTACCACAGTCCCCAAGGGGACTCTGTGTAGGACCCTACAGCACAGGCGTGTCCGTGGTCCTCCCGGAGAGCCGCAGGGCACAGGTAAATTAAATTCGTCAGCAACCAGGAGGGAGCGCGGGCAGCGGCATTTTCTTGGAGGAGGAAGATGGGACAGCTCCACCCAGGCCAGAGCCGGCGGTTGGATCTGGCCTCGGCACATCTCTCAAATCACGCTCTGTGAACATCGTTGTGACAGTGAAAAACAAGATTTTCCCCTGTAAAATTAAATGTCACTCTTGATAGCATAAAATCTAAAACATCACCTTCCAAGTCCACACCAATACTTTACACAGAAAATTAAACTCTCCCTGTTTATTGAGTGGATAATGTAGCCTTCAAATGTGTGAGAACCCCTGCCAAGTGAGAAATTAAAAAAGCTGCACTGTAAAGTCTAATGGTATGTATGAAATAAAAAGGTGACTTAATTGGTAATCAGAAGAAATCATAAAACTAATCATGCAATTAATGCCTTCAGAAGCGAGGGTGCGAGGGGTGTGTAATTACAAGGAACACCTCGCGGAGCCGGGCAGGGCCAGCGGCACCCGAGGCCGTGCGGGGCTTCCACGGCCGGCCCCGGTGCAAGGGCTCCCTGGTGTGCGTCGCCCGGGCTCCGTCCTGAGGAGGAGCGCGCAGGGGCACAGGAGGGCAGGCGCTGGAGAGGCCGCCCGCCAGCACACTTCCCTCAGGGCGCCCACCGCTGCCCGGCAGGCCGACAGCTCTGTTCTGCGCTCCTGCCTAAGTCCGCTCGGTGCTGAGCATGTGGGTGGTGGCGGGGCAGCCGCTGCCTCCTCACAGGCCACTGCAGGTGGCCGCTCTGGGCTGGGGGCCAGGGGGTGGGCACTGCAGGCAGCCGCAGAGGTCTGGACGGCAGGGGTGCTGTCTCCGCAGGATGAGATCGGGGGGCAGCCCTGGCCTGGGGGGCCACACTCCTCTGGGACAAGGGCTTGCCTCTCTGCCTGCTGCGTGGGGGTGGCTCCCTGGCCCAGTGCCTGCAGAAGCCCTGACCTGTGGGGACAGGCCAGGAGGGGAGTGGCACTGAGCTGGCCTTCGGGGAAGAGAGGCTCTGGGCAGAGGAGCAGCGTGGGCACTGTGTGCCGGAGGCTCCGGCCCATGTGGCCGCGCCGGCCCAGCAGGCCTCGGAGACTGCCCGCCGCGGGCCGGTGGAGGGGGCTGTGCTTCCTGAAATGAACAGAATGTGGTCACGACTTGGCGTCTGTCACGAGAGCGTCACTCACACTCTAAGGTGGCCTGGGACCACGTGCACGTCAGCCACAGCAGGAGCACTGACGGCAGAGGTGACGGCCGGCATGACCAGAGACGCAGGCCAGGCACCTGTGGCCACTGCTCCCCGACGGCAGGCCTCGTCCTGTCCACCTTGTCCCATGGTCACTACTGATGTTTCTGTGGACCTCTCTGTGGCCCAGCTGCAGTCCTGCTGGGCCTGACCACACGTGTCGAGTCCACCCCCTGGAGGGACGCGCTGTGGGAGACTGGTGGTGCCCCCCGCCCGGGACGGCCCTGCTCAGACAGACGGGCAGACAGGCAGGGAGGGCGGACGCGCCCGTCCTGGCCTTCTCTTGTTCTCGGGAAGGCGAGGAGCGCTGCGGCATTGCCTTGGCTCTTGTCACGCGACGGTTGTACGTCCACACACAGGTGTGCAGATGCAGGTGAGGGAGCGAAGCCCGGCTGTGCCGAGGGAGACAGTGTGGAGGGAGGCCCTACAGCCACCTGCCCTCGGCCTCCCGCGGGGACTCTCCTCTCAAGTCTGAGCTGCTGGAGATCCGCCGCGCAGGCCAGGAGAGCCCGGGCACTGCAGGGACAGCAGCAGGCCGACCCCCGGGACCACAGCACGCTGGAGGCTCAGCCAGGAGGCCAGAGCCAGGAGCAGAGGCCAGAGACGGCAAGGCTAGCACGCGGGCTGGCGGGAGAGGAAGGACAGCCGAACCCAGGGCCGAGGGGGGAGGTAGGAGTGGACCCCAGCCTCCCAGACGTGCAGATCGAGCTTGGCAGACTTACGCTGAGCGTGGAGCACTACAAGTGACCCAAGGAGCTGTCTGAGCACCCCTGGACCCCGGGCAGGGAGGCGCTCCTCAACTCTCCCCTCAGAAACGCAGGCTGCGCAGGGAGGGCGGCCGGACGGCTACGTGCAGAGGCCTGCAGCCGCCTCTCAGGGGCTGCCCTGGGCAGCAGGAGGGGCTGTCCTCCGGGAGCCCTGCCTGCGGTGTGAGGTGCTGAGGCGGGCAGGGGGCTCCCAGCCCAGCAGGCCTGGACGAGGCTCCGGGCTCCCCCAGGACCCGCCCACGTCCACCTCCCACACTGAAGCCAGGCCCTCCCTGCTGCCAACACAGGACGGTCGTCGCCCTGGGCGAGGGCTGGGAGGGACTCGGAGCCCGAGCTGTGGGGCCACAGGAGAGGGACCGGCATGGTGTGCACTCAGCCGTCAGCGACTGCAGCCGTGGGGAGCCGCGACTCCGGAGTGGCCAAGAAACGAGCCCCCGGCCGCCTGCCCCAGGGATGCGCTGCCTCTGACAGCTCCGCGGGACACCCGCACCCAGCCAGTGACGTCCCCGTCCTGCCCACAGCAGCGCCCTCCGGCCCAGATTCCGGGCCTGCAGCCACCCTCGGGACGGTCGCCCAGGAGCCACTGCGTCTCGAGGCTCCCCCGTCGCAGTCTCACCGCTCTCTAGTCAAGCGTCTCTGGTCCACGTGAGCCGCCAGGTCCAGGCTGTGAGCGCTCCGTGGGAGGGGACGTTCTCGGGGACAGCTGGCGCTGCTCCTCCAGGACCAGGTGCAGCCGCCTTCCCGCGAGGTGCGGAGGACCGCGAGGGAAGCGTGGTCGCCACGTCGGCCACATAAAGGGTCTGTGTCCAGACGGCGGGTCTGGGGACGAGGCTGGATGTTCTCAGGAGCTGCCGCGGCACTGACGGACAGGGCTGCTCTGTGTCCCCTCACAGTCCCTTGCAGACGCACTCCAGCAAGCTCCTGCGATGAGCGCAGGCGGGGCGGGGACCTGGGGCCCCGGTCCTGGAGGGACAAGTCCGGTCCCCCCTGGGCGCTGCGAGTGCTGTGGGCGCAGTCTGGGCTGAAGCTCAGCCGGGCCTCCACCCACACCCGGGGTGGGGACGCAGGGGTGGGCTGGGGTGGGGCGACCTGAGGAGACCTCCAGGGGCGGCTCAGACCAGGACCCGCGCGCCGTAGGCAGGGCTGGGCCCGCAGAGGAGGGCAGTGCAGGGGAGGCAGCCCAGGCCCACGAGGAGCAGCAGAGCGCGGGCACCTGCTGTCCTGGCCCGGTCAGCCTCTCCCGCGGGAAGGGCGCTCCGGCCAGCGCGGCCTGCGCCTCCTGCCCGGCTGCTCGGCCGCCCCCCCCCGCCTGCGGGCCAGCTGTCAGCCAGCAGCACACTCCAGACCTCGACGAGGACCAGCCGGGGTCTGAGCCATCCTGGACTTCTCAGACGGTCACGCCGTCCACTGAAGATCCTCACAGGCTCAGCTCGTGAATGAAACGCGCTTTTGGGTTTCTGATGCAGATAGAGATGACAGAATCCCTGATGCCCATCTGTGGACTCCTACCCCTGGACTCCGCTGAGTGCCCGCCTTTGGCTGTCGCAAGGTTCCAATCACAGGACTCGCTGCGGCCAAGGGTCCCTGTGTCGCTGAGGACAGGTGGGTCATCTGGCGGGGCCACAGGCAGCTGTATCCTGAGGAGAGTGTGCAGACTCCCACGGGCGACACAGGCCTTTGCACGCCAGGACAGGGCCAGCCACCTCTGACAGGCGCCCAGCCAGGTGCCCGCAGGGCCTCCTGGTTTTCATTTCCCAAGGCCCAGAGAAAGCAAGACTGACCACCAGACAGCAGGGGCAGACAGGCCCCAGGCCAGGTCCTCGGCACCCATGGACACCTCTTCCACCTGCAGCAGGGGGCACTCACCACGCAGACCCTCAGTGCCACCCTGCTTGCAGAACCTGCCCCCAGGCCCTGCAGACCACAGCTTCCGGGCGGCAGGTGGGCTCCTTGACCACCCACAGCAAGAGAATCTCTGGGCAAAATCTCTGTTCGATTTCTTAAAATGTGCTATCAATGCATACAGATCCCCAATATCCAAGGGAAAAAAGTTCTGAAATGATAAGCGGCTTGATTCTGTAAACTTTTGCTACCAATATGTTTTAAAGAGTCAATTTGTATTTCTGTTGAAAACAAGTATTAAGCAACCACAACTTAAACAAAGTAGAAAGAAGTACATTTTGTGCTGAGACAATTTTTTACTAACAAAACTCCAAAGACTAGACCCAAAATGCAGATCTAGAAATTTTAATGGAAAGCTTTCTAGACCAAGCCTCCTTTATTCCCCTTAAATAATAATCTTTACATTAGAAGTTAAGCAAGCTGATCTTAAAAACAGATTCAGTGGGGAAGCGTGGGGTTTGCTTAAAAAGGATGGTTTCCATTTTTCAGAGTTTTTCCTACATGGGTGTCTTCCAGGGACTGCGCCCGTGCTCCGCAGTGTGTGCGGACAGATGGGCAGTCTCAGGGGACACGCTCCCTCCCCTCCCCTGCTGCCCTGCCACTGCTGCTGTCCTTGAGCTTCCCCAGGTGCAGGACGCGCAGTGGCCAGTGACCGCTTCCCTGAGGCCTGGGGAAGCGGGGCAGAGGGCAGTTTTGCCCTCCTCTCACCCCAGATGTGGGCTGGCCAGGCTGGGGCCGCCAGGTTTCTGGCCATTCTAGGAGCGATCCCTGCACCAGCACCTGTACCTGCACCTGCACCTGCACCAGTACCTGCACCAGCACCTACACCTGCACCTGCACCAGCACCTGTACCTGCACCTGCACCTGCACCTGCACCAGTACCAGAACCTGCACCTGCACCTGTTGCCGCCTGAAGCGATGGCTGCTTGGAGCAACGAAGCCGCGGGAAGAAGTTCAGAGGCAAACTGGAAACAAACAGCTTTTTATTCTGATAACTTTTCTCTCTCTGGCTCTAATAACGACTAACACGTGCCACACACACCACCAAAATGGCGCTGACCCGATTAGCAATCTGGGCCAAGTCACTCGAGATCCCGGGCCAAGTCCCGCGAGATCCCGGGCCAAGTCCCGTGAGACTACAGAAGGCGTGGCCCATAGTCAACCCAATTTAAGCCATCTCCCCAAACAGGGCTCCTGCATGCACCAGCACCTGCACCTGCACCAATACCTGCACCTGCACCTAAACCAGCCCCTACACCTGCACCTGCACCTGCACCAGCACCTGTACCAGCACCTACACCTGCACCTGCACCAGCACCTGCACCTTCACCTGCACCAGTACCAGAACCTGCACCAATACCTGCACCTGCACCAATACTTGAACCTGCACCTGCACCTGCACCAGTACCTGCACCAACACCTGCACCTGAACCTGCACCTACACCTGCACCTGCACCAGCACCTGCACCTGCACCAGTACCTGCACCAGAACCTACACCTGCACCTGCACCAGTACCTGCACCTGCACCTGCACCTGCACCAGCACCAGCACCTACACCTGCACCAGCACCTGCACCTGCACCTAAACCAGTACCTACACCTGCACCAGCACCTACACCTGCACCAGCACCAGCACCTACACCTGCACCAGCACCTGCACCTGCACCAGTACCTGCACCTGTACCTGCACCTGTGCCAGCACCTGCACCTGCACCAGCTCCTACACCAGCACCTACACCTGTACCAGCACCTGCACCAGCACCTACACCTACACCAGCACCAGCACCACCTACACCTACACCTGCACCAGCACCTACACCTGCGCCAGCACCTGCACCAGCACCGGCACCTGCACCAGTACCTGCACCTGTACCTGCACCTGCACCAGCACCTACACCTGCACCAGCACCTACACCAGCACCTACACCTGCACCAGCACCTACACCTGTGCCAGCACCTACACCAGCACCTACACCTGCACCAGCACCTACACCTGTGCCAGCACCTACACCAGCACCTACACCTGTACCACCAGCACCTACACCAGCACCTACACCTGCACCAGCACCTGCACCTACACCTATACCTGCACCAGCACCTGCACCTGCACCAGCACCTACACCAGCACCTACACCTGCACCTGCACCTGCACCAGCACCTACACCTGCACCAGCACACTACACCAGCACCTGCACCAGCACCTACACCTGCACCTACACCTGCACCAGCATCTACACCTGCACCTGCACCAGCACCTGCACCACAAGGAGAAGAGGGTGGTGACGAGTGGGAGGTAGCAGGCCCCAGGGCCTCCTGAACCACAGCCCCACTGTAGAGGATCCTGGCCAGTGAGGCCAGCACCAGGCTCAGGACCTGGGGTGCTGTCGGACTCTCTTGGGTCTTGGCTCTGGGGTCCACCCCATGCTTTAACATGGCCCTGGCTGCTGTGCCACAGCGACCTACTTTTAAAGTGGAAATGTCCCTGTCTCTCCCTCTTCTTCCCTCACCTCTCCCTCCTCCTCTCTAGTCTCAGGAGAACAGGTCAGCTCTCCCACCTGGGTAGGGTTATCCGTCCCTGAGCACACACCCACCACAGGAACCATGTAACTCAGACTTGGGGACAGCACCAGCAGATCTCAGGAATGACTGTCTGTCTCCCAGACTGACAAGTGAATCGCGGCTCTGACAGACACAGGGATGTGCTTCTGAGTCGCCGCCTCAGGAGCCCGGCTCCCCTGATGGGCAGGACCACAGCCCCTGGACAGCAGTGCTCTGTGCCTCTCCTTTGCTGGCAAAGCAATGAACCTTCCTTTCCCTGTTTCTCAAAACCATGTTCTTGAGCAAGGGCTCCCCTGGGAGTCCGGACAAGGCTGGGAGCGCTGTGCTGGAGGGCTGGAGGAAGACCCTGCCGGACCCAGCCCCATGCCCTGCCTGGGACCTCCACACTGTGAAAGGCCACGGGTGGAGAAGAGAGGGGGCGGGAGCTGAGGCTGAGTCCAGTGGCCTGCGGGACGCAGGAAGATTCGACAGAACCAGCATGCAGACCCCGGACCTGGACAAGGAGTCACTGCCCCCCACACTGAGATAGGGATTTAGGATGTGGAGAGAGGAACATGGAGTCTCAAGCCACTGAGGCGCAGAATCAAGCCTCAGATGCAGAAAGCACCGTGGTAAACCTGGGCCCCTGCCCTTGACCTGTGTCCTTGGCCCATGTAAGACGAGGGAGATACCAAGTGCAGGGACATGGGTATGGGATCGTGCCGCTCCTCCCGGGCCCCCGATAAGCCCCCCTGTAAGCAGGGCCCAGCCCAGGCCAGGGCTGCTGTCTCGAGACACCGCCTTCTCCCCGGAACGTGTGGCTACTTCCCAACTAAACCTCCGTCCCGCCTTTCTCTGGCTCCTGCTGAAACTTTCTGTCATGTGTGCCGAGAACCCCGCTGGTGCTGAGCTGAGGCCCCCCACTCTGCCCCCACCCTGGGAACTCCGCGGACGCTTCTCCAGAGACACCTCTCCTCCTGTGACCAGCCAACACGGTGTCGCTTCTGGCCGGTCCTCGGCCTCTCGTGCTCCTGCAGGGGCCTCACAGGACTTCAAGGCAGTTTTTCAAAAATCGTCTGAATCCCCCTCAGTTAGAAGGGTGGGAATTCACCCCTGCATCTCGCAGGCAGCCGCTGGGCCGGGGCCCTCCACGTGGGGTCCGCGTTTTCCTGGTGCTTCCTGTGACGTGGTGGAGGGCCCCGGGCTGGGGAAGGACCAGCTCCGCCGCTCGCTTGGCCCTCTGGAGGGAGCCCACTTCAGCTGTCCTCTTGGGTCGGGGGACTGGGGCAGGCCAATGCGGACAGCTGTCGGCCGAACTGCCTGGTCAGTTCCCCGAACAATCTGAGAACTGAGGCCCTCGCGCCTGCCGTGTGGCCAGTCTGGGAGCTGCCGCGAGGGCGGCGTGTGCTCATGGAGACGTGAGGACCGGTCTGCCCTGGGCCCCTGGAGCAGCCGTGTGGCTCTGCTGCCTGATCCTCTCAAAGAGCTTAGCAAGTGAGATGTTAAAGCAGAAGATCAGATATTAGAAGCCACCATCAGAGAACAGAAACCAGAGTCGCACAGAGCAGGGTCCAATTCCAAACAAAATATCTGTGTAGAGAATAAAGATGGAAACCGTTACCGTCTCCAAAAAACCACCACCACCCTTCCACTTAAAAACAGGTGACACGCGGGTCTCTAGAAGAGCCCAGTGTGCAGTGCCATTGTAAAATAAGGTGTGTGGTGCCGCCGGACTTCCTCTGAGGTCCTGGTGGAGATGTCAGCGTAGACCTTGGAGCCGCAGTCCAGCTCGTGGGAGCCCTCGGTCAGGAACTCCCTGGAGACGTCAGAGCCACTGAGCT
Organism: Tamias sibiricus; assembly: GCA_025594165.1. Classification (NCBI taxonomy): domain Eukaryota; kingdom Metazoa; phylum Chordata; class Mammalia; order Rodentia; family Sciuridae; genus Tamias; species Tamias sibiricus. The sequence continues at coordinate 130,323,548 of CM046664.1, read as the reverse complement.
GGGACTCTCCTGAAGACATGGAACCTCTGGCCGATCTCACTCATAGACCACCTTCTCACACATCACCGACTTATTCAATCCCGTGATCCACCACAGTGTCCTCGAGTTCAGGAAGTGACTGGAGGCAGGACGCATCACTTTCTAACTTTATATCCGTCTCTCGTTTAAGAACAGAATTTGGCGCCAGGTGGCCAATAAATATTTGGCTTTGCTTTAAATACTGAAAGTGAGACGCTGGTGTGTGCTTGGTTGGTTGGGGACCGTGTCACGGTCACTGCTTCCAAGCCACGCACAGGCCTGAGGTGGAGAAAATGCCTTGGAATGAACAAACACTGATGCCGACACCTTGGCAAGAAGGAAAAGAAGAAGGAGTGGAAGGGAGTGCGAGGGCAGAGCCTCGGGCCCACGTCCACGCTCGCTCTTCCAGGGGGCGGGACGCCTGGCGCCACGCACAGGGCTGGACGCGGCCCTGGAGCTGGCCACTGCTCACAGGAGGCCAGAGAGGGCAGCCTTTCAGGTCACTGCCGCCCTTCCTGGTGAGCCCGGGGCTCCCTGAAGCCCGCAGAGGGGCAGCGTGTCCCAGCAGCACGCCACTCCAACGGCCAGGGTGACGGACGCGGGCACTGGGAAGCCGGACTCAGGTGACGCCTCCCTGCCAATGCCCAGAGCGTGGGCCGGGCTGGAGGCCCGCGGCCCCGGCACACCTGCCACCTGGCATGGTGCAGGCCACCGGGCTCCAGCGCCCGCTGCAGGAAGGCCACAGGAAGGTGGCCCTGGCCTTCGCCGCTCCTGGAGCCAGTGCGTGACGGCCACACCCTGCCCCGGACGGTCCAGCCCTTCTGAGGGAGCAGGCGTGCGCGGTGGAGGCGGGAATGCGCTGGCTCCTCCAGCCCAGTCTGAGGCAGGCCCTGGCCACCAGTTCTAGCTGTGGTCTGAGTGACGGCTGGTGCCAAGGCGGGACCCCAGACCTGCACTGACCCAGCTCTACACAAAGAGGCGGCCTCCGGGAGAGTGGGCTGCAGAGCTCTGGGGCCAGGGGCGGTTCTCCAGGACCACTGTCGGCAGGTGGGCAGCCCCTGGCCCCAGAGACTGGAGGGGGGCCTCGGCCAGCCACTAAGGTGCAGGGAGGTGGCGTGGGCTGGCCTGACACCATCTGAACTGTCCCGGGGAAAAGGGACATTGGACAAAGTCACGTGCATGTGCAGAGTGGCCCAGGGCCTGGGGACAGGGGTGGGAAGAGGTGCAGAGCGGGGTCCCCCTGGGTGGTGTCTGTAAGCTGCCTGTCGTGGCCAGCCACAACGCCGCGGGAGGAAAACTCTCGGAGGCAGAGTAAAGATACTACTACTTTTACTTCTACTTTTTTAGAGCTTAGAGAGAGAAAGAAAGATTTTTCTTCTTCTTAGAAAGAGCTTAGAGAGAAAGATTAGAGATAGCTTTTTCTTCTTTTTCTTCTTCTTAGAGCTTAGAGAGAAAGAGAGAGAGCTTGAAAGAGAGAGATTTCTTCTTTAGAGAGAGAGAGAGCTTAGCTTTTAGAGCTTCTTTCTTCTTTCTTCTTTCTTCTTTCTTCCTCGGGAGCCTCGGCCTGACTCTGACCAGCAATTACTTCTTCTATCTGGTTTCTCTTCTGTAACCGCTCTGCCTACGTTCTGGCCGCTCTGATTCTTTTCTTCTTCTCCGACCCGAACTCTTCTTCCGAGCGAGCGACTGCACGACTGACTGAATGAATTCATTCTTCTCCTGACTCCGACCGCTTTCACCCGGTTATATACCTTTAGCTTTGCGGGTGCCTCACGTGCATTTACAGGTGCGTCACATACATACTTATTATCAGGTGGAACTTATGGCTTCCAGCTGACCGCAATAGCCATCTCCCTAATTGGGGCTTCTTCAGGTGTCCTCCTCCCTCTTGGTGCCTGCATTGGCCCCAGCAGCTGGTCACATGGGTCTGTGTGTGACAGGCCCAGGAGACCTCTGGGAAGAGAGCCTGGCCGGGCAGACGCCTCGGTGGACTGGAGATCTGAGGCACGCTCTTCCCGTGCTCGCTGGCCTCTGGCACCAGGGCGGAGGGCCAGGCTCCGCGGGCCACTGAAGGCGGGCGCCAGACAGGCAGAGCCATCAACCCCCCTGGCTCCGAGTCCACACTGCCCAGAAGCCACTACCCCGGGCTCCGACCTCCCCCAGGACGGGCCTGCTCTTGGCTCATGGCCACATGCAAGGCTGTCACACTGGGACCCTGGTCTCTGAAGTCCAGCCCAGGCTGAGGCCCTCCCCCAGCTCGGGGCCCCATTGGCACATGTTCCCCGTGCCCCAGGGGCACGTGTGGCACATGGTGTGGCCAGCCAGGTGGAGGGGAGCCCGGAGCCCTGGGCTCCGACCCCAGTCCTGTCCAGCTGACGCCCACTGGCCGCGCCGTGGGCGCGAGGAGCCGCCTCCTGGAGCAGCGTCTGGGTCTGCTCCCCACCAGCCCGAGCTGGCCTGCTGCCCGAGTCCGACCCTCACCCTCGGCAGTCAGGTGTCCTGGAGGCAGCCCGACCCTCAGGAAGATGCACTCCAGGTTTGCAGATCAGGGCCGACTAGGGGGCCTGGGGTCCAGCCCCCGGGAAAGCTAGTCCCAGGGCACCACGACGCTCGGGCAGCGCTGCAGGGGCTGAGCCCAGGGCCTGCTGCAGAGACGCTCGGTGGACTGCGGCCAGCGTCAGATGGCCCGGCCTGCCGCCTCGGAGGAGGCTCAGGTGCGTGTGAGCAGCCTGATGCACACCTGCCACACTTGCGCGGCTGGACACGGCTCAGTGGTATCGTCTGAGTTGGGCGATGAACTGGCCAGCTGGGGCTGTGACCCCTGTCCTGCCGTCACCAATGCCGCCTGCCACTGTGGCCTGCTGTCACCAATGCTGCCTGTCACTGAGGCCTCTGGGCCTCCAGGAGCCTCTGGTGAGGGGCAGAGGAGGGGTGGGGGACGGTTAGCATGACAAAGGCCCAGAGCAGAGCCTGCACCTCCTCTGCACACCACCGCGGCCCCTCTGCTAGGCTGACAGCTGCCCGGCCCCTCCGCCGTGCCACCTCCCGCAGCTTCAGGACGAGGCCCCCTGCCCGCAGCAGCGCCGGAGGCCGCGGGTCCAGCACGCCCCGCCTTGTTGGCTTTGCTCTCATTCGAGCACTGCGTGTGGGTCGGGGCAGGACTGGAGGCAAGCGACCCGGCCACAGCCTGAGGGGCTTGAGCCCCCCGGGCCTGCGGCTCCTTCGTCTCAGTGTGCTAAGGTTCAACGACCAGGAGAGGACATTGTCTCCACACACAAGCACACTCGTGCACACACACTACAGTGTGCGAACACACGTGTACATGTTACCCACACGTGCACAGGCATCCCCCTGTGTGTACACATTACATGTGCGCACGCACACGTGTACAGGTACCACACAAGCTCACGCGTGCACTTATGCATGCAGGTTGCACATGCTCACACGCGTGTTCACACGTTATGCATGTACACACACGTGCACGTACGGACACGTGTAGTGCCACCACCCACTGCTTGTGACCCCGCAACAACAGTGACGAGGTCTTCAGGGACGCACACCCGATGGGGCCTGCACCTCCCCCAGGCACTGCCGGCAAGGCCAGGCCAAGGTCTGCGTCTGGGCCTCTGTCTGCACGGCCCAGCGCCTGCTCTGCGCCCAGAGACACGCCGCCTCCGCTCTGTGTGGGGACGCTGGCCCGCCCCTCGGGTGGGTGAGTGGGTGGTGACGGGAGGCAAGCTGAGACACCGCGCCAGGGGTCAGGGTGAGACAGTGACCCACACTCACATACACCACATGGCCAACGACGCGGCAGGCGGACCAGAAAGCCAGGCCTCAGCGCCCACGTGGGCAAAGACCGGGCTGAGGCCCTCGAGCAGAGGGCGCAAGGCATGCCCAGGCCCCGAGGAGGCCGCGTACGTGGGAGCAGGACCACAGTGGAGCGCACGGCCGCCCAAGCCACGCGTCGTTCAGCAAGTGGCCATGACCATGTGTCCTCCGGGAAAGGGCAGAGGAGCGCCCGCGCCTTGTGCTCACAGGAAGAGGCGTGAGATGCCCGGGGAGACGCCGCCCGGGCGAGCTCAGTGTGCACCTCGCCTCACCACCAGACGTCCACGGTGGGTCCAGCCCCGCCGCGGACCCGCGCTAGGGCCTGCAGGCAGTCCCAGGCCCTGCCGTGGGTTCCCTGACGGGACATCTTGAGGGAACTTAAGCTCTGACGCTGGACCTTTTTTTAAAAGACTATTTCTAGCTGCAGATGGACACGATAGCTTTATCTTGCTTATTCATGTGTGCTGCTGAGGATCAAGCCCAGGGCCTCACACTTGCTGGGCAAGCGCTTCCCACTGGCCACACCCTGCCCATGAGGCTGGGTGTCTGCAGGCCACGTCTGGGGGACGTCAGGAAGGAGTCCTGCCTGCAGGACACCAGCCTGTGAATCTCAGAGAGGTGCCGCCCACGTTCTGCATTCTCCCTGGTTTAACTGAGTCATTTCAATAACTGGCTCATTTTTCAGAGGGAGGAAACTATGGCACACAGAGAAAGACTGGAGAAGACTTCATTTCCAGTCAAGAGCTGCCTTGCAGAAGGGCTCCAAGTCCTGGAGATGAAGGGTGAACTTGTCCGTTCACCTACCCGACCACAGACGCGTCCAGTCACCCACCAGCCTACACGCCCACCCACCTGTCCCTCCAGCCGTCTACTTACGCTCATCCACCACCTAGCCACCATTCCACCCACCCACCCATCCACCCATCCATCTCTCCACCCATCATTCCACTGACGTGTCCATCTATCCACGTGTTCACCCTCTGTCCATCAATCCACTGTCCATCCATCCTCCTGCTCACCCATCCACCCTTCACCCGCCCGCCTGTCTCTCTATCCACGTAGGCCTCCTCGCACCTGCCCATCAGCCATCCACTCGGCTTCTCCTCCCTCACTACCCACCCACCTGCCCATCATCCACCCAGCAGAGGTGGACCAAAGTGGCTTAGAGGAGCACACGGAGCTGCCTGCCCCCGCGAGACAGGCCCCATGCTCATGGTAGCCGGTCTAGAAGGTCTGCAGGGCCAGCGCCAACTTTCATCATCTCAGAAAAGAGACCAAGGCTGGTAGGAGTCGCACGATTGGTTCAAAGTGACCAGAGCAGTAACGATGAGGCCAGGCCTCCTCAACTCCACCACCTCTGCCTCAGCACCAGCCATTCTCAGACTCGTCTCCACACAGGACCAGAGGAAGGTCCATAAAGACCCGTAGATGAAGACTGTGGGACTCGGCACCCCCCCTCTTACCCTGCCCTCTCCCCTTATCTGCAGTTTCACTTCCCACAGTGTCAGTTATCCACAGTCAACCATGGTCCCAAAATAAATGGGAAATTCCAGAAATGAACACACCACTAGTTGTAACTGGTGCACCGTGCCCAGTAGCGCGGCGTCCAGCCCTGGGCCGCTCGGGGCGGGTCTTCTCTCCGTCCAGGGTGTCCACGCCGTGGCTCTCAGCCTCTGTGGCTCACTCGGCAGCTGTTTCAGCTATCAGAGCCACTGCCACTGTGTCCCCCGGCTGTGTTCAAGGAGCCCTTATCTTACTTAACACTGGCCCCAAAGCCCAAGAGTAGGGTCCTGGCAATCCAGAGAAGCCCAAGAGAAGGCAGGAGATGCTGCCTCTGAGAAAAAGTGTGCAAGCTCTTAATAAGGAAAGAAGAAACTTGTATGCTGTGGTATGAAGGAATCTTCTGTCCGTTAAAATGTGGAGAAGAAAAAGAAATCCAGGTTAGTCTTGCTGTCACACGTCAAACTGCTCAAGTTAGGGTCACGATGTGTGACATGTGCTTAGTTGGGGTGGAAGGGCTTTAAATCACACAGTTCAATACCCCAAAGTGTCAGGCACCCGCTGGGGTCTTGGGCTGTCTCCCCCATGGATGAAGTGGGAAAGACTGTGATGCAAAGCCGGTAAGACTGTGTTTCCAAGCTGGCCTGAGCAAGGCGAAGCTTTCAGTTTTCCCTGAGGTCAAGATGGGTTTTATTTGAATTATCAAGTTTTTCTACCATGTTTTCTGGTGCCTCTACACTGCTGGTGCCCCAAGGGTGGCTCGGTGCCTGCTGGGCCTCCTGGCACAGGCCATCGTGCCCGGGGCGTCTGGGAGGACCCGTGGGCCTTGCTGGAGGGCAGGGCCTTGCTGCAGACGCTCCCCGCGGCTCCGGGTATGGATTGCCTGTGATCTCCTGCACTCGATGAGAGCGGCGACACCGGACGCTTGGCGGGAAGTCGAGGAGAGCCCTGGGCTTTCCCTCCATGCAGAAGCTCGCCGTAGCTCAGGCGGTGCCCCACACGTTGGACAGACTCGGCTGGGGAGGAGGCGTGAGCCGCTCAGGTGTCCAGGGCCAGGCGCGGGGCCCTCCTGCTGTGCTGTCCTGCAGAGCCGGGCCTCCCACGCGCGCAGCCCGGGCCGCGGCTGCTGGTGTGTCGGAACACCCTGGGTGACTCTCATGAGCTGCACATGGTGCACCCGACTGGGGGCCAGGTGTCGCAAGGCCAGTACCACCTGGCTCTAAGATGCCGTGAACGTCCTCGGGCTGGGGCTCCCCCAGTGCTGACAGCAGGGCCGCGGTGCTGTGCTGCGTTGCTGGGCGGAGTGTGGAAGGCCCTGTCCCCTTCCTGTGCCTTGGTGGCTGCTCCTCATAGAGATGCCTCTGGGGACCAAGCACCCTTGGGAGAAACTGGCCTTATGCCACCCAGCTGGGAGGAGCCGGACAGTGTGATTGGCCACCTGGACATGGTGGCGTGCAGGCTGTGGTCTGCTGCGTGGTCTCCCTGAAGCAGGCCTGGGTGTGGTTTGGAGTGCTCCTGGGGGTTCTGGGGACAGTGCTTCCAACAAGAGGAGGGGAGTGCGCCTACAGGCTTCCAGGAGTCAGCAGGGGCCGGGAGTGTGGGCAGCGGTGTCCACTGTGTCTGCTGGCCTTGCTCAGGGCACGCCTGTCGCCCTGACCCAGTGGCAACAGAGAACTTGGTTCAGACGTGACGTGGGCGCCAGGCTGGAGCTGGCCCTCACCAGGGTCCTTACTGTGAGGTCTCTGAAGTCTTGATTCTGGAAGGCGGGGAGACTCCAGACAGGTACTCCCAGAGCTTTCCAATTTGTCTATTTTTCCATCTCTTCTTCACAGCTCCCCTGGCCCCCATGGCCTTTAAATCCTGGTGAATTCCTGGCAACTTGTGGAGGATGAAGCCCCCAACTTCAGGAAGAGCCGAGGGAGTGTGCCCTCTAGTGGCCGCACAGGCCAGCAGCAAGGCAGGCGAGTGAAGGTCCGGGAGGAGGAGTGGCTCCGGGTCCCCAGGAGGACGGAAGAGCTGCCCGTGAGGCGCCCAGCGGGGCCAGCCAGGCCTGCCGTGCCCGGCTGCCTCTTCCCCGGGAAGCCAGGCCACAGCCCACACGCCGCCCCTTCCAACCCGCGCTCACTTCCACTACCTCCTCCGTCGCCAGGGCCTCCGTCCCCGCAGCAGGCTGTCCAGGGAGACCGGAGGGGGTGCGAGCCAGTTCCTCTGAGAGTCCGGTCTGGCCCCATCACTTGGAAACAGCCCCTGCCCCTCTGCTGTCTTCTGTCTGTCTCTGGGTGGCCTGCGGCTCTGGCTGAGGGTGGCACACAGCCCCCCTCCGGGCCATCCTTCCAGAAATCGGGGGCCCCATTGTCAAGAAGACAAAGTCACATGGTGACCCCAGGACACAGTCCATCACCGAGAGGGGTGTGGGCATCTGAGTACTGCGCTCCTTTGTGTTGGGGCAAATTGTCCCTTTCCTGGACAATGGCGCTGAGGCTGAGGCACCATGAGTAATTCCTGCGGGCAAAGGACCTGCAGACACTTTTCCAAAGAGGACAGAAATGGCCAGGGGTGTGGGAAGGGTGCCAACTTCAGCCTCACCCAGGCCTCGCCTGCAGGGGCGTACCCAGGCGGGGCTGCAGAGGGGGCCCGTCCCGAGGGCAGGGTGGCCAGAGAGAGGCTGCAAGCTGACAGAGCTCTCGCCCCACACCCAGGGACTGGCTCTCCCTGGAGCACAGGGCCAGCTGCCCAGGCACAGGTCAGCAAGCCCCGGGGACGGATGTGTCAGCACAGGCGTGTGCTGGGAGCCACCCCAGGAGCCCAGGAACGGCAGTGGTCAGCCCGAGGAGCCCAGGAACGGCAGTGGTCAGCCCGGAGGTGCTAGGGCTCACAGACCGGCTTCTAGGAGGACGGTCCTCTGAGCAGCCAGTCACGACGCCCTGGGCCCTCGAGGCTCCTCGCCCACACAGTGCAGGGCGCGGCACTGTCGGTGGCCGGTGGCCAGACCTGGTGTGGGAGTACCCCCTTCCCTGGGGTTGGCCGCCCCCTCTCTGCGTGCCCCCCGCGTGCTGGGTCCGCCCGGCACTCCTGCCCATCGCAGAAAGGCTGCGGGCGGGGACGGAGGTCCAGAAACCACAGAATGCTGACGTCCCAGGGTCAGCTCTGCCGGCCACTGGGTGCAGGTGAGGGGACACGACTCAAGGGCACAGGCATGTAGCATTCCCCCGTGACAACCAGCAGTGGCCTAAAGGAGGCGTGTCACAAAAGCCGGAGACAGCCGGGACTCAGGAGGACGCCTCCCAGGCTGCCCCGGCCCACTCCAGAGACCTGCGCCGTGGCTGAGGCAGCCTGTCTTCCTGGGGTCCCCAAGTGCAGCTAGAAACGTCCTGTCCCCAAGGCCCTGGGGGCCTGGGGCTGAAGGAACCTGGGTGCTGGAGTCCCCCACGATGCCTGCACTCCTGAGCAGGCCTCCTGCGGGGCCTCCGTGAGCAGCATGACCCACGCACCATCCCCTGCCTCGACAGTGGTGGAAGCCCTTTCAGACTGCTGGGGAGGAAGAGCACAGCCCCCAGCCACGGCAGGAGACCACACACAGCACAGGTGCACCACAGCCCCCAGCCACGGCAGGAGACCACACACAGCACAGGCGCACCACAGCCCCCAGCCACGGCAGGAGACCACACACAGCACAGGCGCACCACAGCCCCCCAGCCCCCCACGGCAGGAGACCACACACAGCACAGGCGCACCACAGCCCCCACAGCCACGCCCCCAGCCACGGCAGGAGACCACACACACAGCACAGGCGCACCACAGCCCCCCCCCAGCCACGGCAGGAGACCACACACAGCACACACGAAGCAACCTGGATTCAAGCACATGCCTTAACACACAGGACACATAGCACACAAGTCCATGCCACACACAAACACACTCAATACACAAGCACGCAGACACGCAAGTTCATAACGTGTCAACACACAAGTACACACAACACACAAGCACACACATGAACACACAAGCACACACAACAATCTCAACATGAAAGCACACACATCAACACACAAGCACACACAACGCACACACTCAACCTACAAGCATGCACAACATGCAAATGCAGAAAAACACATCGACACACAGGCACATCCAACACGGAAAGCACATACATCAACATGCAAGCACACAGTACACAAACCAACTCAACAGACAAGCTATGCAACAACACGCAAACACACATCAACCCACAAGCACACACAACAAACAACCTCAACATGCAAGCACATGTGTTAACACACAAGCACACACAACACACAAGCACACACCCCAACACATTAGCACAGATACACATCAATGATAAGCACAGATGAACACACAGCCCACACATGGACACGAGTGACGGCACACGCCCCAGTGCACAAGCACGTGACATGAGCACACCCGCACGTGTCCTGCAGTTACCACCTTTTCTCTTAGAAGTCATACATATTTCATTAAGCCTCACGCAGTGTCTCCTGATTTATGATAATCGTCCACAAAAGCAGAAACACAGATGATTTTAACCCTGCAGTTGCTAGGCGTTAATGGGCGTAAAATCATGCTGCATCTTTTTCTGAAAACAGGGAGGGGAGTCCAAAGCACTCCCTCGTGTTGGCCTCAGAGGGCACTGGACGGAGAGGCCGCTGAGAGCCTCGACGGGACAGCCCCGGAAGCCACGTGTGCCCGGAGCAGACCTGCCGTGCGTGCCCCCGCGGGACCCCGGCGAGTGCTGGCCTGGAGGACGGTGGAGGCTCATTTCCATATCAAACCCGATTTAGATGAAACGTCTTGGTTAGAAAAAAAAGCCAGTGTGCATCAATAGCCCCTTGATTAGATTTTCATCTCCTGAGCAGACAAATATGAATATTTATTACCATGAATGCAGATCTTTCTCTTTCCATTGCTCTGATCTTGAATATTATCTATTGCTAATTTTTATGAAAATTTGGGCAACATAATGTTTTCACATAAACTGACAGTTCTTGAGATAATCCCGTTATTGTCTGGTTGGAAATGACAGCTTCCGCTCATTCATGTGTTAACGAGGGATTAAATATTGTTTTTCATTCCCATAATCTAAGATGGACTGGAAATTAAAAATCGAACATTGTGTATTAGCTGGGCTTTGAGGACCAGAATTTGTTTGCATTTGCTTAGAGAAGATCTGCAAATTAGCAGTTGAACAATTAGTGCCCCCATGTCACCGTGAGGCGGCATTTCGAGGCGGCCTCCGGAAACGCGGGAGGCTCCTATGGCTGCTGCAGCAGGGCGGGGGCCTCCACCTGCACAGCCCGCTGCTGGCCTCCGTGGAGGAATGCGCTCAGGCCGCCGTGCCCGGGCGCATCAGCAGCCCCACGGAGTGCCCCAGGGAGCGCCAGGTGTCTGACCACCCGCGCGGAGACCACTGGTGGTCAGCTCAGTGCGCCGGCATGTGGAGACGGGCGTCCCTTGCTGTGGCTGGACAGCCCGCTGGGACTGTGGTCTGACCCCAGAGAGCGCCTGGACCCTCCTGCCCCCGTCCCCCGCACTCCACCCCCCTCACTGCCGTGACGGCCTCTGTCACGGCTGATGGGCGTTTGGTGTGGGATAGGAAGAGTGCCCGAATGCCATCTTGGAGCTAATGAATAAGGGAACACCAAGTTCAGCGAGAAGCCAACGGACTTGATTACAGGTCAGCGTCACTGCCGACCTGTGTCTCCAAACCTCTGTGTCATCAGAAGGTGGCTGTGTCTGGAAAGGAGGTCTTTGCAGAGGTCATCAAGACAGCAGGGCCATGGTTGGGCCTGATCCCACAGGTTCAAGGCCAGCCTCTGCAACTTAGTGAGACCCTGTCTGAAAATAGAAAATATAAAAAGGGCCGGGATGAGGCTCAGTGGTTATGCAACCCTGGGCTCAATTTCTGGTGAAGAAAGAAAGAAGGAAAGCAAGCAAGCAGAGGAGGTTAGGACACTGCCACACAGAAGGACAATCCTAGGAGGACCCAGGGAGGAGGGGCCTCGGAGGAGCTGGCCTGCTGCAGAGCGGCCGTGAGCTGCAGCCCCGGCACTGGGGAGGCTGAGCGTCCTGTGTGACCACCAGGTCTGGTACCTGCTGTGGCCCGAGAGAGCGGAGGGCACGAACACCACCCTGAGGTGAGTCACATGCTGGCCTCCACCCTTCTCTGTGCCTGGGGACGGCAGGAGCGTGGCAGTTTAGGAGACCTTAGCGCTGCCCAGTGCTTGGTAAAGACGTTCTCCTCGGGAATGCCCTTCTTCTTTATGCTCTCGGAAGATACGTGAAGCTGCAGCTCAGTGAGGAGGGCTGCACTCACTGGAGCCAGCGAGGCACCGTGTGACGGCAGCACTGGCCACTGCCACACAGAGGAGAAGGCGGGTGTGCGTGCACGCTGACGCGAGAGTCGCCCTGTGTCTAGCACCCCTGCACCTTCAGATACGAGACCAGACATGGTTCCTCTAATACACCAGTGGGCCAGGCCACGGCACCCCGGGGAGCACCATGGGGCCAGGCCACGGCACCCCGGAGCACACAGGGGACCAGGCCACGGCACCCCGGAGCACACAGGGGACCAGGCTACGGCACCCAGGAGCACACAGGGGACCAGGCCACGGCACCCCGGAGCACACAGGGGACCAGGCCACGGCACCCAGGAGCACACAGGGGACCAGGCCACGGCACCCAGGAGCACACAGGGGACCAGGCCACGGCACCCAGGAGCACACAGGACCAGGCCACGGCACCCAGGAGCACACAGGGCCAGGCCATGGCACCCCCGGGGAGCACCATGGGGCCAGGCCAGGGCACCCCGGAGCACACAGGGGACCAGGCCACGGCACCCAGGAGCACACAGGGGACCAGGCCACGGCACCCAGGAGCACACAGGGGACCAGGCCACGGCACCCAGGAGCACACAGGGGACCAGGCCACGGCACCAGGAGCACACAGGGGACCAGGCCACGGCACCCAGGAGCACACAGGGGGACCAGGCTACGGCACCCAGGAGCACACAGGGGACCAGGCCACGGCACCCAGGAGCACACAGGGGACCAGGCCACGGCACCCAGGAGCACACAGGGGCCAGGCTACGGCACCCAGGAGCACACAGGGGACCAGGCCACGGCACCCAGGAGCACACAGGGGACCAGGCCACGGCACCCAGGAGCACACAGGGGACCAGGCCACGGCACCTCGGAGCACACAGGGACCAGGCCACGGCACCCCGGAGCACACAGGGGCCAGGCCACGGCACCCAGGAGCACACAGGGGCCAGGCCACGGCACCCAGGAGCACACAGGGGCCAGGCTACGGCACCCCGGAGCACACAGGGGCCAGGCCACGGCACCCAGGAGCACACAGGGGACCAGGCCACGGCACCCAGGAGCACACAGGGGCCAGGCCACGGCACCCAGGAGCACACAGGGGCCAGGCTACGGCACCCAGGAGCACACAGGGGCCAGGCCACGGCACCCAGGAGCACACAGGGGACCAGGCTACGGCACCCAGGAGCACACAGGGGACCAGGCCACGGCACCCAGGAGCACACAGGGGACCAGGCCACGGCACCCAGGAGCACACAGGGGACCAGGCCACGGCACCCAGGAGCACACAGGGGGCCAGGCCACGGCACCCAGGAGCACACAGGGGGCCAGGCTACAGTACCCAGGAGCACACAGGGGGCCAGGCCACGGCACCCAGGAGCACACAGGGGACCAGGCCACGGCACCCAGGAGCACACAGGGGACCAGGCCACGGCACCCAGGAGCACACAGGGGGCCAGGCCACGGCACCCAGGAGCACACAGGGGCCAGGCCACGGCACGCAGGAGCACACAGGGGCCAGGCCACGGCACCCAGGAGCACACAGGGGCCAGGCCACGGCACCCAGGAGCACACAGGGGACCAGGCCACGGCACCCAGGAGCACACAGGGGACCAGGCCACGGCACCCAGGAGCACACAGGGGCCAGGCCACGGCACCCAGGAGCACACAGGGGACCAGGCCACGGCACCCAGGAGCACACAGGGGACCAGGCCACGGCACCCAGGAGCACACAGGGGACCAGGCTACGGCACCCAGGAGCACACAGGGGACCAGGCTACAGTACCCAGGAGCACACAGGGACCAGGCCACGGCACCCAGGAGCACATAGGGGACCAGGCCACGGCACCCAGGAGCACACAGGGGACCAGGCTACGGCACCCAGGAGCACACAGGGGACCAGGCCACGGTACCCAGGAGCACACAGGGACCAGGCCACGGCACCCAGGAGCACACAGGGGACCAGGCCACGGCACCCAGGAGCACACAGGGGACCAGGCCACGGCACCCAGGAGCACACAGGGGACCAGGCCACGGCACCCAGGAGCACACAGGGGCCAGGCCACGGCACCCAGGAGCACACAGGGGACCAGGCCACGGCACCCAGGAGCACACAGGGACCAGGCCACGGCACCCAGGAGCACACAGGGGACCAGGCTACAGTACCCAGGAGCACACAGGGACCAGGCTTCGGCACCCAGGAGCACACAGGGGACCAGGCTTCGGCACCCAGGAGCACACAGGGGACCAGGCTACAGTACCCAGGAGCACACAGGGGCCAGGCTACAGTACCCAGGAGCACACAGGGGCCAGGCTACGGCACCCAGGAGCACACAGGGGACCAGGCCACGGCACCCAGGAGCACACAGGGGCCAGGCCACGGCACCCCTGAATCCACCTCTTCTGCTGAGGATCATTTTTTATCTTAGTCTGATTCCTGGTTTCCGGCCACTCTAGTCACACAGTGGTGGGTCCATCCCGCACATTTGGAGCTGCGTGTAACAGTCGTCCCTCCCGTCAACCCCGGCTCGGGGCTTGTCACTCCTGCTCCCTGGCTGTGTGCTGCTGCTGTGGCAGTGGGTGCACTAGACGTGCTCAGGCCACACCCCAGGTCCTCCCCTCCAGGCCCCGGCATGGGCGACTCTGAGAAGCTGCGGACACAGAGGCTCTGAGAAGGGCTGTCCTCTCCGTGAGAGACTCTCTTCCTACAGGGGACTCCGCAGGGGCGACCCTGTGCGCATCGGGCAGGTGCTGATCTGGGGACACCACGGGGAGCTCAGGGCGTCCCTGTGCGCATCGGGCAGGTGCTGATCTGGGGACACCACGGGGAGCTCAGGGCGTCCCTGTGCGCATCGGGCAGGTGCTGATCTGGGGACACCACGGGGAGCTCAGGGAGACCCTGTGCGCATCGGGCAGGTGCTGATCTGGGGACAACACGGGAGCTCAGGGCGACCCTGTGCGCATCGGGCAGGTGCTGACGCTGTGGACACCATGGGAGCTCAGGGCGACCCTGTGCGCATCGGGCAGGTGCTGATCTGGGGACACCACGGGAGCTCAGGGCGTCCCTGTGCGCATCGGGCAGGTGCTGATCTGGGGACACCCCGGGGAGCTCAGGGCGTCCCTGTGCGCATCGGGCAGGTGCTGATCTGGGGACACCACGGGGAGCTCAGGGAGACCCTGTGCGCATCGGGCAGGTGCTGATCTGGGGACAACACGGGAGCTCAGGGCGACCCTGTGCGCATCGGGCAGGTGCTGACGCTGTGGACACCATGGGAGCTCAGGGCGACCCTGTGCGCATCGGGCAGGTGCTGATCTGGGGACACCACGGGAGCTCAGGGCGTCCCTGTGCGCATCGGGCAGGTGCTGATCTGGGGACACCCCGGGGAGCTCAGGGCGTCCCTGTGCGCATCGGGCAGGTGCTGATCTGGGGACACCACGGGGAGCTCAGGGCGTCCCTGTGCGCATCGGGCAGGTGCTGATCTGGGGACACCCCGGGAGAGCTCAGGGCGTCCCTGTGCGCATCGGGCAGGTGCTGATCTGGGGACACCACGGGAGCTCAGGGCGACCCTGTGCGCATCGGGCAGGTGCTGATCTGGGGACACCACGGGAGCTCAGGGCGACCCTGTGCGCATCGGGCAGGTGCTGATCTGGGGACACCACGGGAGCTCAGGGCGTCCCTGTGCGACATCGCGCTGATCACCACGGGAGCTCAGGGCGTCCCTGTGCGCATCGGGCAGGTGCTGATCTGGGGACACCCCGGGGAGCTCAGGGCGTCCCTGTGCGCATCGGGCAGGTGCTGATCTGGGGACACCACGGGGAGCTCAGGGAGACCCTGTGCGCATCGGGCAGGTGCTGATCTGGGGACAACACGGGAGCTCAGGGCGACCCTGTGCGCATCGGGCAGGTGCTGACGCTGTGGACACCATGGGAGCTCAGGGCGACCCTGTGCGCATCGGGCAGGTGCTGATCTGGGGACACCACGGGAGCTCAGGGCGTCCCTGTGCGCATCGGGCAGGTGCTGATCTGGGGACACCACGGGGAGCTCAGGGCGTCCCTGTGCGCATCGGGCAGGTGCTGATCTGGGGACACCCCCGGGGAGCGGGGAGCTCAGGGCGTCCCTGTGCGCATCGGGCAGGTGCTGATCTGGGACACCACGGGAGCTCAGGGCGACCCTGTGCGCATCGGGCAGGTGCTGATCTGGGGACACCACGGGAGCTCAGGGCGACCCTGTGCGCATCGGGCAGGTGCTGATCTGGGGACACCACGGGAGCTCAGGGCGTCCCTGTGCGCATCGGGCAGGTGCTGATCTGGGGACACCACGGGAGCTCAGGGAGACCCTGTGCGCATCGGGCAGGTGCTGATCTGGGGACACCCCGGGGAGCTCAGGGCGACCCTGTGCGCATCGGGCAGGTGCTGATCTGGGGACACCACGGGAGCTCAGGGCGACCCTGTGCACATCGGGCAGGTGCTGACGCTGTGGACACCACGGCGACCAGGACACACACAGCTTCACTCCCGGGCTCTCGGCTGAGGGGCGGCAGACACCAGCACTCGCAGAGGTGGACAGCCCGGAGGAGGCGGGAGGAGCACAGAGCAGGAGACGGGCTGCTGCGCCCTGGGCCTCACGCCCTCGGGGACTCCCCACCTGCTGGGCTGCAGCTGGCCGTCTCGCTGTCCCCTGAGAGGAGGGAAGGGTTGCCACAGCCTCCAGTGGAGGTCACCGTCCTGGGACCCTTTGGGCAGGGAGGGGCTCTCACGTGAAGTCCTGAGGCTGGGCCTTGCAGGACCCGGCAAGAGCAGGGGAGGCCGGGCCCAGCAGCTGCTGTGGGTGTCGGTGGCCCTGACCACCTGTCTGTCAGGCCCAGGTGCCCGCCCAGAGCCCATCCCAACCCAGAGGGCAAAAGCGCTCCTTTGCCCAAGGCCGGGACGGAGACCTCGACGTCCACGCTGCAGAGGGCGGGGTGGGGACCAGGCGCAGGGGGGGCTGGCGCGGGACCGGCCCAGCTGCTGCTTCACCCATGCCATTTGCCTGTCCTCAGTTCTCCACCTGTGCCACTGTCGCCTCAAGGGACAGAGAGGTGGCACGCAGGCCACACACGGTGTCCGCGGCAGAGGCTGCTGGTGTGGCGGAGCACGGCACTGTCCTCACCTCCTGCTGCCCTGTGAGTGGCCCGAGCCTCCCGGGAGCGCTGTGCGGGGCGTGCCACCTCCTGGGGCACCTCATGCTCTGTGAGGACACGGGGTCCTCTGGGCAGCCTCACCTGGACCATGAGTGAGCACGGCTGGGTTGGAGTCCCATGGCACTTCTATCCAAGGTCCCCAGCCTCAGTGAGGCACTTTCCCAGGCCACCAAGGTTGGGGCACCCTGTCCCTTTGACCCCAGGCACAGCACACTCATTTTCACAGGACCCACTGAAATATTAGAGAAGGGCAAGGGAGGGGAGGAGGAGGTGCAGGCGGAGCTGCCACGGCCACCAGCGGACCCGGCCGATTTCATTCTCCGTGACTATTTACTCTGATATTGAATAAAAATTGAATCTGTTGCTACGGCAACTGCCACATCACATGGCCCCTCTCCTGCCTGCAAGTCCCAGAAAAGTATGGACAAGGCACTCACGAGCCCATGTGACGTGGGGAGCCCGCGCCCTGAATAGGGTCTCATGAGGAAGGGGTCCTTCGTAAGAACCGCGTGCCTGTCCCCACACCAGGCGTGGAATCAGGTCACGCGCACGCGCGTGTGATCTTTGCTTGTGAGAAGTGAGGCCGTGGACAGGGGGTGGGGTGGGGGAGGGAGGTGCTGGGCACCGTCACACTCTGGGCTGTCCATCCAAGTCCACCGTCTTCGCAGGGAGCTGACCGCGCACAGAACTGCTCAGGGCCTGGCCTTCCGTCCACCCTGCGCTGCCAGGATCCCGGAGGGCTGACCTAGCACAGCCTGGGATGGACGGCCAGGGTTTCATGCACGCCGTCTCCGTTCCTAGCACAAATCAGGAGTGTTTACAAGGCGCCGGGCTGTTCTTAGGACTCACGCGCTTTTGTGTTTAAGAGAAAAAGTGTTTCTTTTCCCAAGGATGCAGATCAGGAGGAGGGTGGGCACAGGGGACAGTGCGGGGAGCCGGCAGGAAGGGACAGGCACTGGCCTTACTCTGGCCTGGACCTTGGGACTCCTTCACGTCCCAAGCCCTGCAGAGGCCTGGCCACTGCTCCTGCGCCATGCCCAGGACTCCTGGGAAGTCCCTGGACCAGCCTGGGCAGTGCGCGCACATTGCCTGAGGCCTTCTCCATTCGGCCAGGGGACCAGTGCGTGTGGCCGGGTTTCGCGGGCTCGGAGGGTCTGGCCTGCACCTCTGGTTGCCACAAGCCAGTTTTTGGACTACCCTGGACCGAGAGTGTGCCCGGTCGAGATGGAGTCCAGTGCACGCCTGCCGGAGGCCCCCAGCCTCAGCTCTCTCGGTGCCCCTGGGCACCGTAATCAGGGCACCGGCGCCATCTCAAGCTCGGTCCCTGCCTCACGGCCACACCCTGGCGGCAACCCCGACCTCTGCGCCCTTCCAAAGCCACCACACTGCTCCTCAGACGGGGTGTCCGTCCTTCCACCAGGCGCTCACGGGCACTCGGTTCCTCTCCTCCCGTCAGCCCAGAGGCACGAGGGGGCTTGCTCCGCAGGCCTGGAAGGGCTTCCCGGGCCGCAGTGGCGCTGCCCAGGGAAACATGCTGTAGTTTTCCAGGCATGGTGGCCTGGGAAAATCGTCTCCCATGCCCGTGTGAACACGGCACCGCGAGAGCACCGCCATTCTGCACACGCCCACGCCCCAGTGACACACCCAGCCAGCACTGGACAAGTCAGGAGCCGCAGCCGGCTGTCACCGTCGTGTTGGCCGACGGGAGCACCAGGACGCCCGCAGTGAGAAGCAGACGGAGCCCTGCCCTCGTGCCGCCTCCGCTCCAGGAAGCTGGCGGAACACGGGTGAGGGTCACAGTTTCCTCTCAGCAAAGTCCCCATCCCCTCGCTGACTCTGGACTCAGTGGGCAGGTCTGGGCTCTCCGAGTCAGCACCTCATGCCATCTTCTACGGCCCATCTCAGAACACGTGTGGAGGCACAGAGGTGGGGAAGCTGGAACTGAGACCCCAGTAACCCCAGGACCCCCGCAGCGCTGCCCACCTGCGGGGCGGTGCACAGGAGGTGGGACCCAGAGCCGAGCCACCTCGGGCGGGGGCAGAGCTCAAGCGGGAAGGCAACAGGGAGCGGGCACCGGGACGTCCGGAGCGGGCGAGGCTTCTCCACAGGAGCTCTCCCACGGGAACCCACCCCCGCTGGAGACAGAGCCGCACCAGAGCCACGCCTCACAGACCCGCGAGAAGACAAACTCCCCGAGGGCGGCCGCAGCTTCCGGCTTTCCCTGATGGCGCACCGACGCCCGCGGCCCCGACAGCCGGGCTTCGCTCCCGGACACTGGACGCCACTGTTCCTCCCGGAATGCCTGGGACCTGGACACCAGCCCTGCTTGAGCAGGGCCAGGGCAGTGGGCGCACACCTGCACACCAACAGGCAGCCAATCCGCACTCTCCGCCTCCGCTGGCCCTCCCAGCATCTGCCCTCTCTGTCGTTGGTCACCACGCCTCCCGGGGACAGAGACAGTTCAGCCCCAGGGCTTGTTTTCTCTCTCACCCTTCACCAAGACACAGCAAGCTGCCCGCTGGAGGCCAGGAGGCCAGCAGCCGCCAACGCCCATGAGCCCCGCCTGGGCGTCTGCACTGACAGCACCATGGACAGTGGTGTCCCCAGCGCCCACCTCTGCCCCCTGCCGCGTGGCGCTCCAGCCGCCCGAGTGGCCTCTGTGGAGGAGCACGGCCAATTAGGCAACTCTCCTTTCAAGAGCCGAGGCCCAGGGCTGGTGAAAAGAGGTGTCCCCACAGAAGCAGCCTCTCTCTAAGTGGCTCCACAAGGACATCCCGCCACGCAGCAGGAACACTCATAAGCAAGCGCTGCTTCACAGTTAATCATCTTTAATGGCGAGTGCTGTGAAATCTGAAATCCCAGACGCAAGGGCATAGATTGGTTTCAGGCCACGCCGGCTCACGAGTGGCCACAGGCCTCCCGAGGGGGCCCAGGTCTGCTGCTCTGGGAGCAGTTCCGCAGCTGCCCGCGGCCGAGAGTTGCCGTGACGGGCAGGGAGCGCGAGGGCGGCCTCCCTCCCTCCTCCCCAACAGCCTGCTCAGCAGCAGCCTGGCCGTGCTGGCCACGGGCGTCGGGGGCCTTAGATCACACCAGGAAGCACTGAGCTCACGTCTTTCCCCAAACACGCCTTTAAGTAACGAGAAAGCAGCGCCCCTGGGCCCCGGGGGGCAGTGACCCCAGGGACTGCTGCCTGCACCACCTGGGCAGTCATGAAGCACTGAGGAGGAGGGCAGTCTGTGGCCCCCCTGCCGGTCCCCGTGACGGCTTCCCTGGGCACACACCCACTGCGGCCTCGACGGCGGCCTGCGGCAGCGCCAGCCTCACCACCACTCTCCAGCACCGCCAGCCCCGGGGCGGCCGATCGCCGGCCACCCCCTCCCCAGCACAGCGCGGCCAGACCGACCCACACTGCCCCCCAGCCGCCAGACGTGACCCCGGCTGCCGACCCCCGCGGGACACGACGCTCGCTACTCACCGGCCCGACTCCACTGTGAAGAATGGTCAGTCCGGACGCCTTCTCCAGCTGGTCTTTGTTGTCAGCTGTTAGGAGAGATCAAGAAGGACAGGGTCAGCCTGGGCGGCCTGGGCACAGCCTGGCAGCCTCCTGTCCCGACATGTCCCAGGCGGCTGCCTGGACGCCTGAGGCGGGGCACAGATGGGACCCCCCGGGCCCATCCTGCTGCGCGCCCGGGCCAGCACTGCCCACGTGGGGTGGCCGCCAGGGGCCGTCCACTAGGATCCACAGGACGGCGAGGGCTTGCTGAAACTGTGTGGAGTCCTGCTCTGACCACCAGAGTCCTTAAAATGAGGTAGCGTGACTGACCAGCGACCCCTGGGGACAGGGCTCCCCCAGCCATGTCCTTTCACGCGGAGGCTGGGCTCGTGTGCCCGTCGTCAGCACAGAGCACTGTCACCTCCTCAGCCCCGCACGGAGCAGGCGGACAGTCCTGCTCTGAGGCACGCACACCTCGCCCGGCCCCCGCCTGGCACTGACGAGGAGACTTCGCGGGACGAGCCACCACTGCCACTCCAGAGAGCAGGGGCTCTGGACGCACAGGGGACGAGCCACCCACTGCCACGCCAGAGAGCAGGGGCTCTGGACGCACGCGGGACGAGTCACCACTGCCACTCCAGAGAGCAGGGGCTCTGGACGCACAGGGGACGAGCCACCACTGCCACGCCAGAGAGCAGGGGCTCTGGACGCACAGGGGACGAGCCACCACTGCCACGCCAGAGAGCAGGGGCTCTGGATGCACAGGGGACGAGCCACCCACTGCCACTCCAGAGAGCAGGGGCTCTGGACGCACGCGGGACGAGTCACCACTGCCACTCCAGAGAGCAGGGGCTCTGGACGCACAGGGGACGAGCCACCCACTGCCACTCCAGAGAGCAGGGGCTCTGGACGCACAGGGGACGAGCCACCACTGCCACGCCAGAGAGCAGGGGCTCTGGACGCACAGGGGACGAGCCACCACTGCCACGCCAGAGAGCAGGGGCTCTGGACGCACAGGGGACGAGCCACCACTGCCACGCCAGAGAGCAGGGGCTCTGGACGCACAGGGGACGAGCCACCACTGCCACGCCAGAGAGCAGGGGCTCTGGACGCACAGGGGACGAGCCACCACTGCCACTCCAGAGAGCAGGGGGCTCTGGACGCACTCGGGACGAGCCACCACTGCCACTCCAGAGAGCAGGGGCTCTGGACGCACAGGGGACGAGCCACCACTGCCACGCCAGAGAGCAGGGGCTCTGGACGCACTCGGGACGAGCCACCACTGCCACTCCAGAGAGCAGGGGCTCTGGACGCACTCGGGACGAGCCACCACTGCCACTCCAGAGAGCAGGGGCTCTGGACGCACAGGGGACGAGCCACCACTGCCACGCCAGAGAGCAGGGGCTCTGGACGCACTCGGGACGAGCCACCCACTGCCACTCCAGAGAGCAGGGGCTCTGGACGCACAGGGGACGAGCCACCACTGTCACTCCAGAGAGCAGGGGCTCTGGACGCACAGGGGACGAGTCACCACTGCCACTCCAGAGAGCAGGGGCTCTGGACGCACAGGGGACGAGTCACCACTGCCACTCCAGAGAGCAGGGGCTCTGGACGCACAGGGGACGAGTCACCACTGCCACTCCAGAGAGCAGGGGCTCTGGACGCACAGGGGACGAGCCACCACTGCCACTCCAGAGAGCAGGGGCTCTGGACGCACAGGGGACGAGCCACCCACTGCCACTCCAGAGAGCAGGGCTCTGGACGCACTCGGGACGAGCCACCACTGCCACGCCAGAGAGCAGGGGCTATGGACGCACAGGGGACGAGCCACCCTCTGCCACTCCAGAGAGCAGGGGCTCTGGACGCACAGGGGACGAGCCACCACTGCCACGCCAGAGAGCAGGGGCTCTGGACGCACTCGGGACGAGCCACCACTGCCACGCCAGAGAGCAGGGGCTCTGGACGCACGCAGGACGAGCCACCACTGCCACTCCAGAGAGCAGGGGCTCTGGACGCACGCGGGACGAGTCACCACTGCCACTCCAGAGAGCAGGGGCTCTGGACGCACAGGGGACGAGTCACCACTGCCACTCCAGAGAGCAGGGGCTCTGGACGCACAGGGGACGAGCCACCACTGCCACTCCAGAGAGCAGGGGCTCTGGACGCACAGGGGACGAGCCACCCACTGCCACTCCAGAGAGCAGGGGCTCTGGACGCACAGGGGACGAGCCACCACTGCCACTCCAGAGAGCAGGGGCTCTGGACGCACAGGGGACGAGCCACCACTGCCACGCCAGAGAGCAGGGGCTCTGGACGCACAGGGGACGAGCCACCACTGTCACTCCAGAGAGCAGGGGCTCTGGACGCACGCGGGATGAGCCACCACTGTCACTCCAGAGAGCAGGGGCTATGGACGCACGCGGGACGAGCCACCACTGCCACTCCCAGAGAGCAGGGGCTATGGACGCACGCGGGATGAGCCACCACTGCCACTCCAGAGAGCAGGGGCTATGGACGCACGCAGGACGAGCCACCACTGCCACTCCAGAGAGCAGGGGCTCTGGACGCACTCGGCCGGCGCAGGGGGAAGCCCGGTCACCCGGGGCTGTAGGCCACCAGGCCCTTTCCCGAGGAGCCAGGCCCTGCTGCTCCCTCCTGGCAGCAGTACTCCCTGAGGAGTTTCTGTCACTCCGGCAGTGGGAACAAGAGGAAGCAGGACTTCGTTGGAAACCCAGGGAGGGAGGAGGCACCACGACCGTGCCCCAGCGAGGCGGCCACACACGCACCCAGCTGAGCCGTCCCCCAGGGCCTGTGTCCCACCACCCAGGAAAGAGCCGTCCCTGTCACACAGGTGAGGACCCGGCACTGTAGCACAAGGCTGACCAGCAGGCTGGGCTGCAGCAGAGGCGCTCTGAGACAGGCCAGCGGGCACTGGGCGGGCGGGCGGGCGATGCGGGCACCCTTGAACAGAAGGGAGCCTTTTTAAAGACACAGCACATAAGACGATCAATTCAATGGCCTTCTGCAAACAAAGGAGACATTTCTACTCAACGGCAAGCTATTTTGGGGTGGGAGAATAGAGGATTCTTAAATAGGCTTAGGAAGAAAAAGTGCATAAAAATGGAATTAAAATACTCTGGCATTGCTACAGAGCAGGAACAGGTTTCAGGGCCAGGAGGGAAAAAAGCAGCCAGACCAGTAACCAGGTGGGACTGTCCAATCAGGCAGCAGCTTCTCCTAGGGGCAGGTGGCGAGGGCTCGCGGGCCCGTCCGACCAGGAGCAGAGGCCGTGGGGTGGTGGTGGGGGGTGTTCCAATAAAACTGTTTCTACAGAAGCAGCTTCAGGGAGTCCAGAAGACACAGGTCACTGTCACTGCTTCTGCAGGGGTGGGTGGCCCCTACCCTGCCTGGAAGCAGAGCTAGACTGAAGCACAGCAGTGGGAAGTGGCCACTGCGGCCAACAGACCTTGTCACAGACCTGGTGCTCTGGAGGGATTTAGGAACCCCTTAACCTGCTATTCTTTTTTTTTTTTGTGGTACCAGGGATTGAACTCAGGGGCACTCGACCACTGGGCCACATCCCCAGCCCTTTTTTGTATTTTATTAGAGACAGGGTCTCACTGAGTTGCTAAGTGCCTCGCCATTGCTGAGGCTGGCTTTGGACTCCCGATCCTCCTGCCTCAGCCTCCCAAAGTGCTGGGATCACAGGCGTGCGCCACCGTACCCAGCCTTAACCTGCTGTTCTTAAAATTCCCTTTTGACGTGTGTGCAAGAGTGATTTTTGGTGAACTAGTCTGAAGAGATTCGGTCGATGAACAGAGGACCCAGGGGTGGCACAGCATCGTCCTGCTGTCATCGGCAGTGTGGGGCCTGGCACCAGACCTCCGTCGCTGGAGCCGAGGAACAGGACGCCTGCTGCCCTCCTGACGCGGCTCTCGTGCTGCCCTGAGACCTCAGGGCCGAGCCTGAACCACTGTCCGGCCTCAGGCCAGGGCCTGTGCTTCGGGGCTCGCCGCGGGGGCCATTTCCAACAGGCCCAGAGGGTCTCCCTGTGCTGCTGGGCGTGACCCCAAGCCGCCTTGCCTGCGCCTCGGTTCCGTCTAGACAGAACCACCAGCAGGGCCGCAGACAGCCTGGCCAGGCCCGCGAGCACTGGCACCTCTTAGAATACCAATGGGCTTCAAAACAGGGGAGGGTCTGGTTTGCTTCAGAGCAATTCAGGGCTCAACTCCAAGTCAAATTGAAATAATAAAGCAAATGCCACCAACGAAAGGCGGCAGTCACTAGACATGCTGGCTGCGGGCAGAGCAGGGGGCGGCCCCCACTTTCCTTCCCTAGCCCTCAGAACCACATGGCTGCAGGTTCCGGCAGGTGCTTCTGCAGCAGGGCCCCCAGGAACCGCGGGAGTGCCTGGGGCTGAGGCGGGTCTCTGTGCTCGGGGGTCTGGCCATCGTGACCCTTGACCTTCCCCTCACCAGGACCACTGACCAACAGTCACGAGCAGTGTCCACAGCTGGTTTCCTGGCACGCAGGAGCACTTAGGAAACTCAGGGGGCATGGGACAATTCCCTGAGGAGCAAGAGCTGAATGCACGTGACAGGGTGTCACTGAGACCTGCACGCAGCACTCCAGGAGTCCTTTGTCAAAATACAAGGAAAAGGCTGGGCGTGGGGAAGTCCTGGGCCAGCAGGGGCTGCGTGGGATTGTGAGGACACAGTGGAGGTGGCGGGGGCACGGGTGGAGGGTGGGGACACAGAGGGATGAGGCTGTTTAGTGACGGCAGGAAGGCCTGGCCGGGGAACCAAAATCAGCTGCTGGGGACCCCTCAGTCAACCAGCCCAACCAGTTTTCTTCTCAAGTGTCCCCAGGATAGCCATGATGAGCAATGACCCGCCCCCGAGTGCAGACCAGGCATGACTCCATGGTGTGTAGGACAGCAGCTCTCAGGCTGCGCCTGCCCTAGTGACTCCATGGTGTGTAGGACAGCAGCTCTCAGGCTGTGCCTGCCCTAGTGGCTCCATGGTGTGTAGGACAGCAGCTCTCAGGCTGCGCCTGCCCTAGTGACTCCATGGTGTGTAGACAGCAGCTCTCAGGCTGTGCCTGCCCTAGTGACTCCATGGTGTGTAGACAGCAGCTCTCAGGCTGTGCCTGCTCTAGTGACTCCATGGTGTGTAGAACAGCAGCTCTCAGGCTGCGCCTGCACTAGTGACTCCATGGTGTAGAACAGCAGCTCTCAGGCTGCGCCTGCACTAGTGACTCCATGGTGTAGAACAGCAGCTCTCAGGCTGCGCCTGCCCTAGTGACTCCATGGTGTGTAGACAGCAGCTCTCAGGCTGCGCCTGCACTAGTGACTCCATGGTGTAGAACAGCAGCTCTCAGGCTGCACCTGCCCTAGTGACTCCATGGTGTGTAGAACAGCAGCTCTCAGCTGCGCCTGCCCCCCTAGTGACTCCATGGTGTAGAACAGCAGCTCTCAGGCTGCACCTGCCCTAGTGACTCCATGGTGTAGAACAGTAGCTCTCAGGCTGTGCCTGCCCTAGTGACTCCATGGTGTGTAGACAGCAGCTCTCAGGCTGTGCCTGCCCTAGTGACTCCATGGTGTATAGAACAGCAGCTCTCAGGCCGTGCCTGCCCTAGTGACTCCATGGTGTGTAGAACAGCAGCTCTCAGGCTGTGCCTGCCCTAGTGACTCCATGGTGTATAGAACAGCACCTCTCAGGCTGCGCCTGCCCTAGTGACTCCATGGTGTGTAGGACAGCAGCTCTCAGGCTGTGCCTGCCCTAGTGACTCCATGGTGTGTAGACAGCAGCTCTCAGGCTGCACCTGCCCTAGTGACTCCATGGTGTATAGAAACAGCAGCTCTCAGGCTGCGCCTGCCCTAGTGACTCCATGGTGTGTAGACAGCAGCTCTCAGGCCATCCCTGCCCTAGTGCCTCCATGGTGTGTAGACAGCAGCTCTCAGGCTGTGCCTGCCCTAGTGACTCCATGGTGTGTAGACAGCAGCTCTCAGGGCGTGCCTGCCCTGGTGACTCCATGGTGTGTAGACAGCAGCTCTCAGGCCGTGCCTGCCCTGGTGACTCCATGGTGTGTAGACAGCAGCTCTCAGGCGTGCCTGCCCTAGTGACTCCATGGTGTGTAGACAGCAGCTCTCAGGCCGTGCCTGCCCTAGTGACTCCATGGTGTGTAGACAGCAGCTCTCAGGCCGTGCCTGCCCTGGTGACTCCATGGTGTGTAGACAGCAGCTCTCAGGGCGTGCCTGCCCTGGTGACTCCATGGTGTGTAGACAGCAGCTCTCAGGCCGTGCCTGCCCTAGTGACTCCATGGTGTGTAGACAGCAGCTCTCAGGGCGTGCCTGCCCTGGTGACTCCATGGTGTGTTGACAGCAGCTCTCAGGCCGTGCCTGCCCTAGTGACTCCATGGTGTGTGTAGACAGCAGCTCTCAGGGCGTGCCTGCCCTGGTGACTCCATGGTGTGTAGACAGCAGCTCTCAGGCCGTGCCTGCCCTGGTGACTCCATGGTGTGTAGACAGCAGCTCTCAGGCTGTGCCTGCCCTAGTGACTCCATGGTGTGTAGAACAGCAGCTCTCAGGCTGCGCCTGCCCTAGTGACTCCATGGTGTGTAGAACAGCAGCTCTCAGGCTGCGCCTGCCCTAGTGACTCCATGGTGTAGAACAGCAGCTCTCAGGCCGTCCCTGCCCTAGTGACTCCATGGTGTAGAACAGCAGCTCTCAGGCTGTGCCTGCCCTAGTGACTCCATGGTGTGTAGAACAGCAGCTCTCAGGCTGCGCCTGCCCTAGTGACTCCATGGTGTAGAACAGCAGCTCTCAGGCCGTCCCTGCCCTAGTGACTCCATGGTGTAGAACAGCAGCTCTCAGGCCGTGCCTGCCCTAGTGACTCCATGGTGTGTAGAACAGCAGCTCTCAGGCCGTGCCTGCCCTAGTGACTCCATGGTGTAGAACAGTAGCTCTCAGGCTGTGCCTGCCCTAGTGACTCCCTGGTGTGCAGGAGAGCAGCTCTCAGGCTGTGCCTGCCCTAGTGACTCCATGGTGTAGAACAGCAGCTCTCAGGCCGTGCCTGCCCTAGTGACTCCATGGTGTAGAACAGTAGCTCTCAGGCTGTGCCTGCCCTAGTGACTCCCTGGTGTGCAGGAGAGCAGCTCTCAGGCTGTGCCTGCCCTAGTGACTCCATGGTGTAGAACAGCAGCTCTCAGGCCGTCCCTGCCCTAGTGACTCCATGATGTGTGTAGAACAGCAGCTCTCAGGCTGTGCCTGCCCTAGTGACTCCATGGTGTGCAGGAGAGCAGCTCTCAGGCTGTGCCTGCCCTAGTGACTCCATGGTGTAGAACAGCAGCTCTCAGGCCGTCCCTGCCCTAGTGACTCCATGATGTGTGTAGAACAGCAGCTCTCAGGCTGTGCCTGCCCTAGTGACTCCATGGTGTGTAGAACAGCAGCTCTCAGGCCGTGCCTGCCCTAGTGACTCCATGGTGTAGAACAGTAGCTCTCAGGCTGTGCCTGCCCTAGTGATTCCCTGGTGTGCAGGAGAGCAGCTCTCAGGCTGTGCCTGCCCTAGTGACTCCATGGTGTAGAACAGCAGCTCTCAGGCCGTCCCTGCCCTAGTGACTCCATGATGTGTGTAGAACAGCAGCTCTCAGGCTGTGCCTGCCCTAGTGACTCCATGGTGTATAGACAGCAGCTCTCAGGCCGTGCCTGCCCTAGTGACTCCAGTTTTAAAGCAGTGGTCTGTCTTAGCCATTCCCTTTTAGTCCCAGTGCCAAGGCATAATGATTTTTACACCTTGTTTGTACAAGCAAGCAACCACCATCTGCCCAACACAATCATAAGGCACAAACTAATGGCGCTAGTAAACGTGGCCGCCTGTGATCTTATCGAATGAACTGAAAGCCGTGGATGCGTAGGCTTATCAGACCTCCATCTGGAAAACCAGGCTCGTGAGCTCACCAAGGTGTCAGACTGCCGAACGGAGGAACCCCCAAACCTAAGGCCACGAGAGGAGGCTCCCCTATGGGGCGTGGAGGCCCCTGGTCCCATCCCTGGTCGCTCATCGTGCGTCTTGCCTGGGAAAGGCACCGTGGCGGACACCCCCTCCAGTCCTCTGCCCAGTTGCACAGCTCCTCCTGCCCGTGACGGTGACGCCGGCCCGCGCCAGGTGGCACCTCAGCAGCGCTTCACGCTGACACTCTGGAGCTGCCGCCTGCCCTCCCACACCCTTTGCCCGCCAAGTTGGTCAAAGCCCCTAACCGGCGCCCACAGCGAGTTGGCATTCTTGGCATTCTTTCTGCTCGGCCTCCTGAGCCTGCAGCGCCGGGACCCTTCCTAGCCTACTGTGACCTGGGTGTGCCTTCCTGTGAGGTGCAGCGCGCGATGAGGCACAGACACTTGCAGCTGAGAGCGTGCGGCCCGCCCCGCTCTTGGCTACTGGTGACCTGCGAGCAGCTGGTGAATCGCAGCTGCGGGAAGTGGTGCAGCGTGAGTGCACCGTCACCCCACACAGTCTGACGCTGGTGAGGGACAGACGTGCTTGAGGTGAGCTGGTGGCGTGGCCTGCTCTCCCAGGAGGGCAGCCAGGCCATCGTGAAATCACAAGAAGGTGCTGTGTGCTCATTGCTCTAAAATGCCAGTAATGGAGCCGGGCGTGGTGGGCAGCCTCTAATCCCAGCGGCCAGGGAGGCTGAGGCAGGAGG
Organism: Tamias sibiricus; assembly: GCA_025594165.1. Taxonomy (NCBI): domain Eukaryota; kingdom Metazoa; phylum Chordata; class Mammalia; order Rodentia; family Sciuridae; genus Tamias; species Tamias sibiricus. The sequence continues at coordinate 130,294,494 of CM046664.1, read as the reverse complement.
ATCTTGAGTTCAAAGACAGCCTCAGAAAAAGCGAGGCACCAAGCAACTCAGTGAGACCCTGTCTCTAAGTAAACTACAAAAACAGGGCTGGGATGTGGCCCAGTGGTCGAGTGCCCCTGAGTGCAAGCCCCGTACCCCCCCTCAACAAGCCAGGGCTCTGCCGCGTGCACCGGCTCCCCACGCCCCAGGTCAGCAGAGCGCCCCGCCTTCCCACAGCACACCCCTCGGGGGCTCCAGCAGCCCCGGCCCTTTCCTGAGGGTGTGGCCTCTGCTCCTGGTGCTCCCTCGCCTGGCCGCGGGGCCCTCTGTGACTCTGCTGGCTCCTGGCTCTCACCGCCAGCCCCTCTCCAGGGTCAGCAAGACGGAGCCTGCACGGTGGCGCCTTCCTCAGCACCCTCCACCCCGCACTCGCCCGCCTGCTCACTCAGGCGTGGCCTGTGCCAGGCCCGTGGCCCTGGGGGGCGGCGAGAGGGTCTCCTCCGTCACTGGCTGATCTCCACCATCTGTCTCTGGACTGTGGTAGGCCGAGCAGGTGGGGCTGGGGGACGGTGGGGCAGGTGGTGGTCTCGTGGGCCCAGTGTCCCCTGGAGGAGGGCGTCTACACAGCAGCTCAGGAGCAGGCCTGCTGTCCACGGGAGCCACCGGGCGTGCCCCGCCTGTCCTCAGGTGTGAGGGCAGGTGCGGCAGCTGCCCGTGCCGCTTGGGCTTCTCTCCCGGCCGGAGCCTGCTTGCTCCAGGAGCCCCATCTGTGCCGCTGACACTCGCCTGGCAATGGCGTCGCCCAGACGCAGGGCACTGCAAGCCTCCTAACCAACCAACCGAACAGCAGAGACCGGCAGACCCAGGAGCAGGCCCGCGGCGTGAGCAGCTGGCGCCCGGCCCCAGCAGGCGTCCCCCTGACCACAGCTCTCCCTCCTTCCCTCTAGGTCACCAGCGGCAGTGGACGCCACGGTCCCGGTGGCCTGGCCAGCACCACCAGTGGCTTCCCAGGGAGAGCGGGGTTTTGGCACGTGCCACCTGGCGACAGCCCCTGGGCTGGGCTGGCCACGTCAGGAACGTGTCACCTTCCTCGGGAAGCCCAGCAGTGCCCTGCACGGGGCGGGGAGGCGGGCCAAGGACCCCAGAGTCCCGCAGCCTGCGGGCCTGCGCTTCCCTGGCGAGGGCTCCCCGAGCTGGCGCCTGGTGCCCACCCCGTGGAGGAGGCTGGTGGCAGAGGCCTCCACAGACCCAGGCTGGAGCCCCTGTGACCGGCTCTCTGGGCGCTGCTGCCCTTCTGCTCCTCCTCTCTGTGTTTCCTGCATGTGGGGCCTCACCAGGAGGCCACGGGGAACGGCACCCGGGCCGGGAGATGGGCCTCTTCCTGGCGTGTGGGAGGCTGCCCAGGTGCCCAGGAGGCCCGCCGCCCCGCGGTCTGCCCCCGCCCGCCGTGGCTTGCCCTCCCAGCCCCACAGCACTCCCCTCTGCCCAGCTCGGTGCCGGGTCTCAGTGCCCAGTCAGGACGAGCCCTTGGATGGCACCATCCCTGCCTGGCAATGCGGCGAGACCCGAGGCGGCAGCATGCAGGTCGGGCGGTGCCCGCCGGGCGCAGCACACGTCCTGTTTTTGCAGACCCCAAGACAGCACTGCGTTTTCAGAGTCTCTCTGAGGCCCTCTGAGGAGGGACAGGAGAAGGCGCCTGCCCACCAGGTGTCCCAGCCTGAGCTCCAGGCACCTCCTGGCCCGCTGGAGCCTGGGTGCCGACGGCCGGCTGCGGGCCAGGAGGTCAGGGGACGCTGCCCACTGGAGGCACGAGCGACAGAGGAAGCCTCTTTTTTTTTTTTTTTTTTTTAAATCTTTCTGGGAGACAAAAAGGGTTTCCAAACACAAAAAAGAAGCCCTTTAAAATTAAATTCACTAGATGAAGGATATGCAAATCACCTGAAGAAGCGGACCCTGTAATGCACTCAGCATTCTGCAGTAGCCTATTTAATTAGTATTTTAATTTATCAGAATAATTCTCTGCACTTGACAATTCATGCAGCATTCCACATAATTAAGCGCGCAGCGACAGCAGAGTGATGCTGCCTCCTCTCTTTATCCCCGCGACTCTAACCTGGAAGAATGGGCAGCGTCTCTCCTGTGAGCTGGACCACAATGGGCAGCCCACGCTCTGCTCCTCCAGAGCAGGACGCGGTGGACCTGGGGCCCTGGCCGGGTCTGGGCGGCGTGGCTGGCGTGCCCACGGGGCGGAGCGCGGTCCTGCTCCGTGGGAACCATCAGAGCCACGCCCAGGTGGCCGCAGCTGCCACTCACGGTGGTGGGCGGGCCTGTGTCCAGGCAGCCTGGCCCCCACGTGGACCCATGGGCCCCGCCCTGAGGGCGCCCTGACTCAGAGTGGCCCAGCGGCGGTCAGGCTCCCTTGCTGTCGAGCGTCCTTAGGGACACACCCCGTGACCCTCCTCTTCTAGTAGCCCGCCTCTCGGTTTCCACCAGCACCACCAGCAGGGGACCTGGCCTTTAGGAGGAGTCCTTGGGGACACCCAAACGCGTCAGCGACTCAGGTGGCCCTCGCCGCCTCGGGCTCATCGCCGTCCCTTGGCTGTGCGGCCCCCGCGTGCCCCAGCCTGTGTGCCTGCTGTCTGCTCCTGGGCCTTGCTGGGAACCAGGCCTGCACAGGCCGCGACCTCGTGGGGAGCAGCCTGCCCTCGCGGCTGCCCGCGCCCCCCCGCCCCCGCTGGCGCTGCCCTCTATGATCTCATGGCCCTGTGGAAGAGGCCGCCTTGGAGACCACCCGTTTCTTTCTTCCCAGGTCGATGCGGATTCCCCAGCCGCCGCCAGACGCCCCCACTCCCTCCATGCCCAGCAGCTCTCCTGGCCACTGGGCCCTGCGTCCAGCTGCTGCTTCCTACCCAGAGCTGCAAGGGACGTGGTGTGGGTGCGCAGGCACGTGAGGGCCGGCCCGGCAGCAGGCTGGGCGGCTGCTGGGCTCTCTGCGCCTGGGAACTGGCCCCTCTGACGAGACAGGCCTGTGGTCTCAGGCAGGCCCCTGCAGGCCCCCAGCCCACGCGGGAGCACGAGGGCGGGTGGTGCACAAGCAGACGGGTGGGGCTGTCAGACTGACGGACGCTGAGGCTCGCCGGGAGCCCCTGTGCTCCGCAGGGCTGCTGCTGTGGGGTGGGATTCCCAGCCCCAGATCCTGTGGCTAAAGGCACTTCTTTGCTCTGTAGCTGACCCAGCTCTAGGCAGCTTGCTACAGCAACGGAAAGCGGGCTGACACAGTAAACCTGCTCATTCTTCTGCCGGAGTAAACGAAGCTGCCTGTCAAAAGGGACAGGTCTGTGAAAATTGGCGGCATCAGAGTGGGCTTGTCCACGTCAGTCCCCCACGATGATGAACACAGCTGGAGGTCAGGAGGGAGGGTCTCACGCTGTGTGCGAGTGACAGGAACTCCATAAGACCCCAGAACCTGGCCGTGCAGAGGCCTCCTTGCATGTGAGAAATGCTCCTGTGAGTCCGTCTGCCCTAGTCCAGGCCTGGAGCCCACCTTGCTAGGTCCTGTAGCCAAGGATGACCACTTCAACGTGATGCGGGTGGCCCCGTTCTGCCTGTGAGCCCCCACGCTGGTCCACTTGCCCCGAGGAGACGCGTCTGTGCGCAGGACAGAGCGTGCGCAGACTGGGTGGTGTCGGGCAGGCCCAGGGCGGCTCGCAGGCTCCTGGTCCCCAGGGGTGACACCTGCTGCTGGAGCAGGGCTGTGTGGAGTGCCACCACAGTCGTGAGCCCCACGGAGCTGCGACACCAGCCGCCGTGGGGGACCGCGGCTCCTCCTGACCCTGGGGCCACCTGCCTGGAGTCCTCTGCCGACTGAATCCGCAGGGACGCGTGGCCCATGCTACCCCCCCCCGGCTGTGTCCACGGGGCTTGGTTCACTCTCATCTGCGTGGCCTGGGCCGGCCACGCTCGCTGCAGCACAGCACGCCCTCCGCGTGGGAGCGCGCCACTGCTCTGGGGTCAAGCCCCCGCGGGTCCCCTGGAGACAGGCTGCCGCCCGGGCTCCTGCTCACCGCCCACGCAGGCTGTGTCTCGTCCAGCCTCGCAGGACGGTCACCCACGCAGGCTTGGCTCCGATGCGTCTCTGGCTCACGATTAACCCTGCGTCTCAGACCCACGGGACGTCTTCTCCCTCCTGTGGTGAGTCCTCCGGGGCCGACCTCAATGAGGGTCTGTCGTGACTGGGCCCCGGCTCTGCTTGCGTCACTTGGGGTCCGCTGTGGTTGGCCTGGGGACTGTGATGTCCCCAGAGGCTTGTGTGTTGGGAGTCTGGCGCCCGTGGGCTGCCGCGGCCCCTGCCCTCCCGTGGGCCGGCGCCCGAGGACATGCTCCCTCCCACCCCAGGCGGTGACAAGACTCGGCAGCTCCTCTGGGCTCGAGGGCAGCTGTGGGGTCTGCTTTCTGTCCACTGTCCTCCTCAGGTCCAGTTTCTGGGGCCCTGGCTCCGTGAGGCGGAGCTCCGTCAGGCCGGCCGTGCTGACCACGCCTGGCTCTTGTCCTGCTCTTCACGGGCACGCGGTACAGAAGGCTGCCGTCCACGCGCACCGGGGTGTGGGAAATGCTCTCCGGATGTCACCCTGTGCTTGTCATCCGTGGTCCCCATGGGCCCCGGGTCCCTGCCTGGCTTGGGGAGCACCAGGGCTTCCATCACTGCCCAACGCCGGATGTGCTTGGAGTCACGTTTCCGCAGCCCCTGTCCCAGCATCTGGGGCCGACTCTGGACAAGGCCAGTGCCCATCTCTTCAGTGTCCGGCAGTGCAGGACCCTCAGGCAGTTTCCCGAAAAGGGTCTGTCCCACCACGCGCTGCACCTGTGGGAAAGAACTGAGCGGCTCCTCGAGACGCTCTGCTGACCTGCGCGGGCCCCGGGGCTGGCTGTCGGCCGCTGGCTGGGCCTCCCGCAGGACTGTGGACGAGCGGGCAGGGCTCTGCTCCGCCTGGACCCTGGCCTCCGCCTTGCCAGCCATCACAGCTCGCTCCAGCCTCGGCCACAGCCTCTGCAGGGGGCAGTCTCACACCCAGGACAGCCTGGGCTCCGGGGCGAGCCTGGGGTCAGCAGTGCACACTGCGAGGTCAGCTGGGTGCTAGGCCTCGGGCTTCTTTGGCTGTCTGCTGCTCACAGGACAGACCTGAGGCTGGACTGGCTGATGTGGGAGTGGAGGGCCTGCAGAGCTGCCCCGTCCAGGCGCAGGGTCCACTGCCTGCAGCAGGCACGCCCGCCCGCCCCCCACAGCCCCATGGAGGACGCGGGAGCCGGGGTCGGCTTGCGGCTGCTAAGCGCTGGGCAGCGGTTCTGGCCTCGCTCTGCACTCTGCCCTGCCTTGCCCAGTCCGGCGGGAGCAGAGGCAGAGCCCCTGCCGTGTCCCCTGCCTGGCGCTCAACAGGCAGAGGACGGGGCCGTGCCAGCCGTCTGCCAGCTCACGCCCAGCACCAGGAGGCCCGCGGCCGCTCCCCAGCCCTGACGGGAGCAAACAAGACTGGCCCGCGTCCCCTGAGAGACCCGTGGTGGCAAGTGTGGAGCCCAGCCCGGGGACGGCGGCCGGCTGTGAAAGCCACGCCAGCTTCGATTTCCAAGTGATCCTTCAAATCATTCTAATTAGATATCATTCCAATCTCACTCACATTAATTCAATATCTGATATCAACATCTCGGTTTTCAATTTGTTCAAATGATTTTTCCAGCCTGCCTGGCTGCCTGGAGTGATTTAGACTCCCGTGTCTGTCCCCAGCGATCCTCACCGCCCGGGGCCTGGGCACACTGCTACGTTCCGCACAGGTGACGGGAGGGAGGCCCAGGCCTGCGCGTGCCCAGGGAGGTGGGAGTCCGGCCCGTGCCACTCGACCCTGGACCTGCAGTGCGCGAGCCCGCGGCCGGGCTCCAGGAAAGGCTCCATGGGCCGCGCCGGTGGCGGCCCCACGACGCTCCGCAGAGCCGGCCGCGGCCGTCGACTCCAGAGGCAGATCTGGGTGAGCAGAGACCTCGGGACAGGCTCGCTGAGGTTGCGCCGCGAGCCCCAAAGAGCCCGAAGCCCACTCACCCCTTCCTGGACACTGTCACGGCAGCTGCGGGTGCTGAGTCTCCTTGCTCTGTCCCCTCCTCTGGCATTAGCAGAGTCCAGGAAAGACGCACCTGTTACGAGGCAGTGCGAAGCCCAGTCGGGCCCGCGGAGGAGGCCGAAGCTCTGGGACAGAGGCTGCACTCTGCATGGAGGCTGGAGGCAGGCAGGGCCTCCACACCTGCAGGCTGAGAGCCCGAAATGGAACAGATCTCCAACGCCCAGGGAGCAGCACCGACCCAGAGTGGAGCCCGTCCCCGGCAGAGACGCACGGTCGGGGCACCAGGGGGGAGGGGACGGAGACCAGGTGGGGCCTGTCCCCAGAAGAGACACATGGTCGGGGCAGTGGGAGGAGGGGACGGAGACCAGGTGGGGCCTGTCCCCGGCAGAGACGCACGGTCGGGGCAGTGGGAGGAGGGGACGGAGACCAGGTGGGGCCTGTCCCCGGCAGAGACACACGGTCGGGGCACCAGGGGGAGGGGACGGAGACCAGGTGGGGCCTGTCCTTGGCAGAGACGCACGGTCGGGGCACCAGGGGGAGGGGACGGAGACCAGGTGGGGCCTGTCCCCAGAAGAGACACATGGTCGGGGCACCAGGGGGAGGGGACGGAGACCAGGTGGGGCCTGTCCCCAGAAGAGACACATGGTCGGGGCACCAGGGGGAGGAGGGGACGGAGACCAGGTGGGGCCTGTCCCCAGAAGAGACACGGTCGGGGCACCAGGGGGAGGGGACGGAGACCAGGTGGGGCCTGTCCCCAGCAGAGAGACACGGTCGGGGCACCAGGGGGAGGGGACGGAGACCAGGTGGGGCCTGTCCCCAGAAGAGACACGGTCGGGGCACCAGGGGGAGGGGACGGAGACCAGGTGGGGCCTGTCCCCAGAAGAGACACGGTCGGGGCACCAGGGGGAGGGGACGGAGACCAGGTGGGGCCTGTCCCCAGCAGAGAGACACGGTCGGGGCACCAGGGGGAGGGGACGGACACCAGGTGGGGCCTGTCCCCAGAAGAGACACATGGTCGGGGCAGCAGGGGGAGGGGACGGACACCAGGTGGAGCCCGCCCCGGCAGAGACGCACGGTCGGGGCAGCAGGGGGAGGGGACGGACACCAGGTGGAGCCCGCCCCGGCAGAGACGCACGGTCGGGGCAGCAGGCAGAGGCAGGTGTGGAGGGCAGGAAACTCTGTGACAGAAAACCAAGCGGTGGCCGCAGATGACGATGGGTCGCACACGCTGTCAGGACAGCGCCCCCCCAGCCGCCGTGGTCCAAGGGGAGTGCCCCTGAGCCTGGGGGCGCCCGGCTGGGACCCGCGGAGCACGCGGAGCTGCAGCAGGCAGGGACTCCGAGAGGCCATTCATGACAGAGGCATAGTGGGCAGCACGGAGGGCCAAACATCAGAACCCAGGAGCAGCTCGCGAGCCGCTTTGTGCAGAGGTGACGGGAGACGCTGAGCGGCAGGAGGACTGGCAGGGCACAGACCCCTGCGGGCACCGCTGCGCCCACCCGCTGCCATCCTCCGCTCCTGAGCGCGGCCTCACTGGAGCCGTGGGGTGGGTGCTCTGACCGCCTCGTCCTGCTGAGCAGGGGTGCGAGTCTCACAGGGTGGGGCGCCCAGCCTCCCGAGCCTGGGGACGGAGACTCTCGGACTGCACAGAGAGTTTGGCAGTGAGCGGCCACGGGCTGTGGTCTGGACACCAGGTGACCCATCAGAGGCTGCTCCTCGAGAGGGACAGGTGCAGCCGTGCGCGGCGAGCCCGAGTCGCCTCTGATGAGATCCACCGAAACAGAGTCAGCGGCCTCCCCGGCCACCGGGAGCAGAAGCCTTCGATGACTGGACGGCAGAGACGACGGCCTTCAACGATTCTCAGAGAAAGAAAGGAGGAGACGCCGTGACACAAGGTACTTAGAAAGCCATGACAATGGGGACTTGGAAGTCGCACTGCGGGAGCCACAGGTCCGCCAGTGCCTCGCAGGACGCATGGCGGGCAGCCGTGCGGGCACTCAACCAGGGCCTGGAGCGAGCCACGGAGAGAGGTGCGCCTCGGGGAAGGAGCGGGCACTCAGCCAACGAGCCGTGAGGGGACGGAGAGCCGGACGAGCCAGCGCCTGGCCGTGGCAGGCCTGCTGTCGAGGAGAGCAGGACGTCTCAGACCTCCAGTTGCCAGAAAGGCACTAGGAAAGGCGGCAGAGCCACCGGCACGGTGGGGTGCAGAGCGAGACACCCGTGACCCCTCTGTGTCCACGCATCAGACAGGAACGCGCGAGGAGCCAAAGTGTGAACAAAGAAAGCAGCGTCCCCAACTGGCCAGGAGTGGAGAGGGGTCTGACAGGCAGCTGTGAAGGAGGAAAGGCTTTGGAGGCGTTCCTGGGGGAGGGCGGCCGTCCCCACCCTCTGACACAGTCCCTTTCTTTACGCCTCACAGGAGCACCGGGTCCAGGGCCCATGAAGGGGTCATGACCTGGCCCGCGGTGGACAGGGACATGCCTGGCCATCATCTGTGGACACGGAGGCACAACGAGGGACCCAGACCTAGCAGAGGCCCCCAAGTTCTCTAAGGTCTGAAAGGCCAGGCTGCCCTCCCTTCCTTCCGACGTGAAGTTCAGATGCTGGGAGATCCCAGACCTCCTGGTGGAGATGTGTTCTGGCCTTACATTTTATGCACTGACAGCTGATCATCAACCACACAGATCGAGCCACTGAGCTTGGACAGAGCGCAAGGGGTATTAACCAAGGAAGGATTGCCTTCCAACAAAATGGCGCCAGGGCCCTGGACACCCACGTGCACAGCTCGATCCAGACCGACGACACGCCTCAGAAAGGGTCCACAGTCAGACCTACCTAGACACAAACCAGACAGCTCCTAGAAGGCACACTGGGGAAGACCTAGGTGACCTTGGGTTTGGCGACAACTGTTAGGCACAACACCAGAAGCACGATCCACCAGAGAAAGCGGATAAGCTGAGCTTCGTTAGGGCGGAAAACTTCTCTCCTGTGAAAGCGCAGTTAAGAGAATGAAGGGACAAGCCACGGACTGGGAAGAAACGTTCACAGAGGACATGTGTGACAAAGGACTACTATTCCAATACGCAAAGGCCACGTAGATGCGACGACACTCAGAGACAGCAGGAACCTGAACAGATTCTTCACCAGAAGCACGGCACGCAGGACAGGGCGAGGCGCTCCCTCCACGCACCATGAGGAGCCCCAGCGGACACCCCGAGTCCAGTCTCCACGAGGACGCGGAGGTCCAGCAGCGCTCGGTCACCAAGGGAGAAAAGGCAGTGGGGGCTGCTCTGGACAGGCTGGCGCTCCCCTCAACTGCAGACACACTGACCAGGCAGCCCAGCCGCCATGCTCCCCGGCACCCACCCAAGCGAGGGGACCTCTTCACGCCCAGGCCGGAACCTGCACACAGACGTTGGAGGCAGCTTTTATTCACAAGTGCCACCCTCACAGCAGTGGAGCCACCCCTAGAGGGACAAAGGGAGGACGCTGTCTTTCTGTCAAGAAAAAGAGTCTTAAAGACCCACAGTGGTCGCGGAGGACGTGAGAGTCCTGCCCACCAAGGCGCCTCTGGAGAGCAGGTTTCCGCGGGATTCCCAGCACAGAGTGCCTGCCGGCACCGGCACCGTGCCCAGACAGACCGGAGTCAGGGAGAGCCGCGCACCGTGCTGCCTGGCCGGACCTCGGCTCAGCACAGTCCTCAGTCCTGGGCGCCCCGCCTGCACCCCAGGGCGCCCCGTGGTGGATGGCCGGGAAGGGCCCCTGGGACAGAGAGGCCGAGGTCAAGCTGGGCAGGGCCCAGGGAGTTCTGAGCGCTTCTGAAGGCTGGCGGCCATGGAGGTCGGGGGCATCATCCCACTGCCCCTCGCCGGGGAGAGGGCAGGGGAAGGACAACGCAAGGGCACAAGGACGTCAGAGAAGGTCCTGGGCCCGAGCATGGCCCTCAGGACGAAGCTTGTCTCACTTCAGGGAGAAGTCCCTGCTGAGCGTCTGGGGACAGCCGCAGGCTCGTCCATGCAGCTTGCTTCCGGACTGGCCGGGTCCAGAGTCGGGGCAGCTCCTGGCCCCAACAAAGCTGCCCCTCTGGTAACAGCAGTGTTCCTTCTTGAGCCAGAAAGACGACACTCAGAGCCGTTCACCTGTGCAGGAAGCCTGCACTTGCTGTGGGCACCCACGTGCATCTTGCTTTGGTAGGTCACTCTCTGGAACCTTCCAGAACCTGGAGTTCAAGTGTCCATATTTGCCGTGTCCAAACAGTGGCCAGAAGAGCCCCTCCTGGGCTCAGCCTGCTGGCGTTCCCTGGGACCGCCTGTCCCTGGCGCCACCCGCTCGCCCACTTCCCCTGGTTGGAGCCAGCCCTGCCTGTGACGGGCGGCTGCCTGCACCCGCAGCAAGTGGGGACAGGGACCCCGGGCGAGGCTCTCAGGGCCACGTTCATCGCAGACCCCGCTCAGGAGGTCTGGGTCGGGCCCACTCCCAGGAAAAGCCAGAGCTGCTGGTGGAGGCCCCAGAGAGAAACGAGCCCTTGGTCTGCACTCCCCGGAAGCCGGGAAGAACAGGCCTCGAGCCACGGACGCAGCCGGGGAAAAGCGGCACCTTCCAAGGCGGGCTAGGTCCAAGACGTTCCCATAGACCCTTCCCTTGCTGATGCTGAATCCCCTTCTTCCAGAGGTGAGACGACTGTGTTCCTAGAAAGTGTATCTTATGATTTTGTCATGGTTTTCAATATACGCACCACAATCATGGCAAATTAATATAGTTTATTTAGCTCCTGTGTGTGTGTGTGTGTGTGTGTGTGTGTGTGTGTGTGTTGCAAACGGGTGCATTTGAATTATGTACTGTGTCTCCATATCCACCTGCCTACCTACCCTCTACCTATGTACCTATCATCTCTATCTACCCACCTATTGTCTACCTACCTACCCACCTACCCACCGTCTACCTATCTACCCACCCACCCACCTACATACATACCATCTGTCGGTATCTTTTTGCCTGTCTATCTGCCCGTCTATCACCTCTCTATTGCTTTACCAGCAAGTCACAGCCACAGGTGGAGTGCAAAAAGTCACCTTGTATTGAACATTTGCTATGTGCCCTGTTCTGGAATTTCATATACATCATATTGGATAATGAGGTCATACGAAATGGAATTGCTCAATTTAAAAAGTTTGAGTGGGAAGAGGGGATTTTAGAGACCATTTAATTTAATCCCGTTTATGATACAGAAATGGCAAATGCAGGCAGAGAGGGCCTCCCGTGGCCCTGTGGTTTCTAAGCCCCAGAGTGGAACTGTCCGGGGTCCCAGTTCTTCTAAGGACATTCAGTGCCCCATCCCTTAAAAGCTCTGGTGGCTGCACTTAGTACACAATACCTGTGGCTCACTTTCCTGCTCAGCCCCAGGACAGGCACCCTCCCCTGCCCTGACTTTTTGACTGCTCAGAATATCTGAATTGCCTTTTTATTTAATTTTTTTTTTGTACCAGGTATTGAACTCAGGGCACTCGACCACTGGGCCATATCCCCAGCCCTATTTTGTATTTTATTTACAGACAGGGTCTCACTGAGTTGCTTAGTGCCTTGACATTGCTGAGGCTGGCTTTGAAGTCGCGATCCTCCTGCCTCAGCCTCCTGAGTGGCTGGGATTACAGGCGTGTCTTTCTATGTTTTGAGCACTTTTTTCTTGTCCGGAGGTTTCCTACTGTGCCGACGGGGCATGGCCAGGTCAGGCCTCTTTATTTCCTGATGGTGCAGGCCTGCCACACTGGAGGCTTGGCCTGGGCTCCAAATGCAGACAGAGGAGCAAGAGGCAGCTGATGGTGTTTCTGGAGGGCCTGGTGCCATGTTGGTTGGAGTGCTGTCCTGGGAACGGCTGCTGCGAGGTCCCAGCTGTCACAGAAGTCCTGAGGACACACTGGGGTTCCTTCCTAAGCACACGTGCTGGTTGGGCCTGGGGTGAGGTCCCCTGAGGGTGGTGCTCAGATAACAGTGGGGGCTCCTTTCTAGGGCGGGCTCTGGGAAGGAGCCCCCAGCCCTGCTCAGAGGGCATCTTGTGGGGGCCTGATCAGAATGGCAAGCCAGCGGGCACTGGGGGGCCTCGGCCTTCCCCACACAGTGGCCGGTCTTCTCTCCAGTGCAGCTGGACAGGCCTTGAGGAAAGCAGCGCGAGTGCTCGGGAGGAGCCGCTGCAGCTCGCGGGCTCCGCGCCGGCTGGGGCCGATGCCCGTGCCTACCTGCCCCTGCAGTGCTGGGGGCTTGGAGGACCCCGGCCCATGAGGGGCCCAACACTGCAAGTCCTGGCTCTGTTCTGGCGGGTGAGTCTACAGAGCTCATCTCTCCAGGTGACGAGGCCTTTTCCAGGGAGCCCCCAGGCCTGCCGGGAGGCCACCCTGGACGAGCTGAGGCAGCAGGAGGCCGGTGCTGCTCCGGCAGGTGTCGGGCCTGCTGCTGACCACGGGCGGCCGTGACGCGGGACTGCACCGCGGGCTGGACGCTGTCTAGGGCTTCGCATGGTTTCCTGTTGCTACTCTAAATTGCTTTTCTACTTACTTTTTAAGAACATGCTATTTTGACATTTACTAAAGAGTTGGGAGGGCATCACACTGAACTCACACACTGCACCCAGCTCCCAGGGGCCACCGCGCCAGCACTCCCTTCTGCCCTTCACGCTCTGCTTACGTGTGAAGGCCTGCCTCGTCGTCTCGACCACCGAGGGCAGTGCTGCAGGCACGCTACCCCTGTGGTCCTCGCACCTCAGCGTGGGCTTCCGGAGCCTGGGGACAGTCTCCTGTGCAATCAGGTGACGTGGAGCTCAGGAAGCCAACACCCTGCCACGCTGGCACGGAGCCCGCAGAAGCCGGGCCATCTTGAAACGTGCACGGCTCGTGGCCTCTGTCTCACCAGCCTCCAGCTGGTGCGGCGTCTCGCCTGGCCTCCTCAGCAGAGGCGGCTGCCGGGGTGTGGCATCGCTCTGTCACCTCCCTGTGTCAGGCTTGTCGAGGCTCCTCGTGATCAGGTGCTGCATTTGGGGGGAGTACCTCAGAAGCTACCCTGTGCCCTCTTGAGGCTGGCCTCCGGTGCCTCCCTGGGTGGCCACTCGTGGAAGAGACAGGGTCCACTTTAAGTCTTGAATCAGCCCTTGCTGCTCTGCCACTGCGACTTATTTTTAGATTGGTCATGTTCCTTCTCGTCCTCCCTCCTAACCTCTTCCCTCCCTGGTCTTGGGGGAAACAGGGTTACCTTTCCCCATCGTAGGCAGAGTCACCTGTCCCCAAGCACACACCCACCACAGGAACCAAGTGAGTCAGACTGGGGAACGCACCAGAAGATCTCAGAAATGACTCTGCCGAGTTAGCAGGTGAATCGCGATCCAGCAGAGAACGCGTGGAAGGTGGCCTTCGAGGCTCCTCTCTACAAGCCCTGCTCCTGCTGATGGGCAGACGCACAGCCTCTGGGACAGGAGCCCCCGCTTCTCCTTTGATAGCAAAGCAATAAACCTTCTTGTTCCTTCCCCAAACCACGTCCTCGTTTTGGATGGGCATGGGGACGAGGACCGGGCTTCCGGCAGCACCACCGGCTGCAGGTCCTCGCCTTCCCTCGCACGTCCGCCCCTCTGCACCCGTGCGGCGTGGGGCTCTGCTGCTGCCTGCCGGGCCACTCCGCTCTCTCTGTGGCTCAGGCTGGAGGGCGTCCTGGGGCTCGGCCATTCTGTCTCTGCAGTCCTCGGTCTGCAGCCAGGTCCACCTGGCACCCTCTCCATGTCACATGTCTTCCTGTCTAAAATGCCCACGGGCCCTTTAGTGTCATCTCCACTTTTCTGCAGTTTCCCATGTGCCACTCACTACGAGTGCTCTGTTCTTTTTAAGTCCTCAGGGATCCAAGTCCTTGTCTGGCCCATCTCAGGGTCAACGGGTTCTTTATTTTCTGACCTTTGGTCACATTTTCCTGCTTCTTCCCAGGTGTGCTCAGTTTTGATTGCGTGCTGGTCTTTTTGACTGTACAACTTAGGAATCTGTGCATAGCATATTAATTGCTTTTTATGTTAGAAGAAACTATGAGTTTTTAATATCTATTCCATTAGCAACTCTTTGGGGGAGATGTTTAGATACCTTGCAACGTGCATCAACACTATTTTAACACATGCTCTGCAATCCTAAAGTCAATCAATCATACACCTATTATTACAGTAATTCAAACATATTCTTCCTGATTTAGCTTCTCACCATAGTTTTCTTGTACAAGGAAGATCTTGTACATCATTATGTTTTAATACTGGTACTATGTGAATGCCTGAATTGGTAGGAAAAGCAAATTTTAAAAGGACTAAGCGAAATTTCAAAAAGATGGCCTGGGCTTAAGTTTTCTGTTTTCCATGGCTACAATATGTAAGATCAAGAGCAATATAGCACTTGAAATTTTAGCCAGAGAAACTGGGCGAGACAAGAAATCAATGGACTACACACAGGAAAGGAAGAACGCAAATGATCACTGTTTGCAGATAAAAGATCCTATACTTAGAAGATCCAAAAAGCTCCACCAGAAGACTTCTAGAGCCGATAAACAAATTCACCAAGGTAGCAGGTTACAAAATCTACATATAAAAATCAATAACTTTCCTATTCTTCAATAATGAATTTGCTGAAAAGAAGGAAAACAAATCCATTCACAATAGCCTAAAAATACTGAGAAATAATAATAACCAAGGAGATGAAAGCCTTCTACAATGAAAATTATAGAACACTGAAGAAAACAATTGAAGAAGACACTAGAAGACAGAAAGACTTCCCACGTTCATGGATAGGCAGAATTAACAGTTGAAACGATTGTACTACTGAACACAATATGCAGATCAATGCAATCCCCATCAAAATATCAATGATGTTTTTCAACAGAATTATAAAAAAAGTCTTAAATTCACTTTGAAAAATAAGATACTCAGAATAACCAGAGCAATTCTAAGCAATGCTGGAGGCATCACAATACATGACTTTTAATTATACTGTGGAGTTATAGTAACAAAGAATTGCATGTCACTGTCATAAAAACAAACATAGACCAAGGAATAGACAAATATAGACAAACCCATGCAGATACAATCATCTGCTCTTTGAAAGGCACCAAAGACATACATTGGAGAAAAGACAGCCTTTTTAAACACATAGCGATAGGAAAACTGGGTATCTGAATGTAGAAGAATGAAACTAGATCCTGCCTCACCCTGCACAGAAGTCAAGTCAAGAAGGATTAAAGGGGCTGGGGTTGTGGCTCAGCGGTACAGCGCTCGCCTAGCATGTGTGCGGCCTGGGTTCGATCCTCAGCACCATGTAAAAATAAAAAGGCATTGTGTACAACTGAAACAAATAAATAAATATTAAAAAAAAAAAGGATAAAAGACCTAGAAATTAGACCAGAAACTAGGCAACTCCTAGAGGAAAATGTAAGGCACCAGCAATAATTTCTTCAACAGGACTCCTAAAGCTCAGGAAATAATACCCAGAGTGAATAAATGGGATGGCATCACATTAAAATGTTTCTGCACAGCAAAGGCAACAAGAGTGTGAAGAGAGAACCCAAGAGTGGGAGGAACCTCTGTAGCTCCTCTCTCAAGGGGATCACCGTCCAGAATATGTAAGTGCTCAGAAAGCCTGGCGTTCATCCTGAAGAATCAAAATCACCACATTACAGCAACACATCACAGCCCTGTGTGTGGCAGCCCGATTCACAACAGCCAGACTGTGGAACCCGCTAGGTGTGTGTCAGTGCGGTCTAGACACACACGGAGTTCTATTCAGCCATAGAGAAAAAGGAGATTCTGTCATTTGCAGGAGGATGGTTGGAGCTTGAGAGTGTTCCGCCAAGTGGGGTGAGCCAAGCTCAGAGAGTCAAGGGTCACGTGTCTTCTCTCAGTGTGGAAGCTAGAGAGGAGAGGAAGGGTTGGGGCGCCCCTGAAAATAGGGGTGCAACCAGGAGAGTGAGGAAGGACCAGGGAATGGAGGAGAGGAGGGAAGGGAGAGGGCCTGGGGGCAGATCAGTGCAGCTTCCCAGGGCTGGCGGCCTGTGACGGCCTGGTCACTGTGGTGCCAGTGGGCACCTCTGTGGTCCTGGGTCTTGAAGACACCGCATCGTGATTCTCAGATCAGTGAATGACAACAGACATGGCCCCAGACGCCAGAGCTCTCGGGGCCCAGGTCCTCCCCACCAAGGGCCGTGGCCAAGGCTGCCCGTCCCAGGCTGCCTGGTGCTCACAGTCAGCTGCTGCCTGCAGGGGCTTCTGGCGGAAACCCGGTGACAGGCCAGGTGACAGGGGGAGATTGGCGTGGGACCCCGGGGAAAAGAAAGGAGGATCAAGATCCAGAGATCTGGGACCCAGGACCAGCAGGCGGTCAGCTCCTGCCCACGGAGGGTCAGGCAGGAAGGGGCTGAGGCCACTGGCCAGCCCATGGCTCAGGGCTGCAGCGGGGGGTCTGACGGGCTTCTGGCGCACACAGGCGCACGTGGAGGGCTGGGGCGTGTGGCCTGCAGCCCTGCGGACGAGCGTCCGTGCGCCTGCTTCCCGGGACTCCCGGCAGTGCGGGCCCGCGGCGCTCCAGGGCGGGACTCCCACTCTGCGCAGGACGCCTTCGCCCTCTCAGGGCCGTGGCGTTGGCTGGGTCGGCCACTCACCCCTCGCCCTCTGCCCGGGAGGCTGGGCGGGGAGAGGGCCTGCTGGCCGCGCTGCCCAAGGCACCTGTCTGCCCGAGCTCCAGGCACAGTCACAGCTCGCGGCTCCTGTCGGGAAGATCCCTGAGGCCTGCACCGCCACCACCGTGACCACAGGAGAGCGGCTGGCCAGGGTGGCGCCAGTGACCAGCCAGCACGGGTGCTGCCAGCCAGGGCCTGAGGCTGTGGACGGAGGGCGAGGGGTGACGGGAGACAGGGCTTCTCCCCAGAGCTGCCACTGTAGCTGCCTGAGGCGATGGCCACTTGGAGCAGGACGCTGGGGAGGAAATGCGGAGGCAGGATGGAAACAGAAAAGTTCTTTTATTCCTCTCTCTCTGGCTCCAGCAACCTCCAACACCACACACACTCCTACAAGAAGCCACCACACACACACACAATGGCGTTCACTCTGCATGCTCTCTCTTGGGCTAAGTCTCTCGAGCCCCAGCAAAATGGCGCCAACCGGATTCACCTCTCGGCTTAAGTCTCTCCAGATCCCTGGCTGAGTCCCGCGAGATCCTGGGCCGAGTTCTGCGAGATCCCAGGCCAAATCCCACGAGATCCCGGGCCAAGTCCTGCGAGACCACAAAAGACAGCCATGTCCGGGCATCTCTATGTAGCCAAACACAGTCTCCGCCATCTCCCCAGTCAGGGCTCCTACATGCCATGCCGGGCAGCGGTTCTGTGAGTTCAGCCTCCGCCTGGCGCTGGCCGGCACAGCCCTCGCTCCCAGCTCCGCCCCAGTGTCATGACGCTGCACCCAGGCCCACGGCTTTGAAGAAAAACCACCCGAAAAGAGTCTGACTGCAGATGAGCTGCCACCGCGTCTCATGGAAGCCCCTGCGTGCAGGTCACCAGGGCCCCGGGAGGGTGGGGAGGACAGGAGCCCAGCACAATCGGGAGAACCTGAACCCGGCTCCTGCCAGGACCGCGATGGGCTGGCCTTACTTGTGAGCCAAGAGGGGCTGCAGGGAGGAAGCAGGGCCACTCAGAGTTGTCCCCGAGCCCCCAGCCTCAAGGTCACTCTGGGCGATGCGGGGAGTCTCCCAGACGCGGCCACAGCAGGGCACCCGGCCACCCCCAGTCTGCAGCTGCATGGGCTGCACATGTCTAGACCTGCCTGTGAGAAGATGCTAGAAAGAAAAGGCCCAGCTGCTCCTCAGAGGGGCTCCTGGGTCTACGACGCCCAGCAGGGAGACGCTCCCGTGCCCTGAGGGAGCTGCAGAGCCAGCCCTGCAGGCCGCCATCGCCACGGCCCAGCCCTGCTTCTGTCCCGAGCGAGGGTCTGCACCTCACCCTCCGACGCATCTGGACACAACTGAGGGCTTCTCTTCACTAGCATGCAGCCCAGATGCCAAGGCCTGCCAGCAACCGGGGCCCTAACCCGGTGAGGCGCACACACTCGGCCTCCGCCTGGCTGTCCCCGGCCACCTGTGTCTGTCCCTCTGGACTGAAGCTGCCGGTGGTCAGCCCCACTTGCCTTGGGCTGGGCGTCTCCGGAGCAGGATTAAGAACCTCAGGGAATGAAGGCAGAGGCCGCCCTAGTTTGGGTTTCTACAAAAACAGATCCTGAAGTGAGTGTGCGACTCCCTCCTACTATCCCTGGAAGTGACTCTGGGACACAAGTGTGGCAGTGGGGAGGTGAAGCTGGATGGAAAGGTCAGCTTGAGCAGAGGACCAGCACGGGCAGCTGGCACGGCCCTGCGGTGGTTCCTGAGAGGACTTCAATCTCAGTGGTGCCCTGCACAGCAGAACTCCATGCAGACCATCCAGAAGACCACTACTCGCAGGATCGTGGTGGCCAGACACCTCTGAGACCAGGGCCACCAAGGTGCTGAGGCACCAAGGCAGCAGGAGCAGAGGGCCCCCGGGGAGCGGGGTACCAGTAAGAGTTCAGAGGTCATTAGACATGGCGGGGGAGAGGAGAGGGAATCCTAAAAGCACCAGAGGGAAATGACTTGTCACAAACAGGGGACTCTCATCAGAAGCCTGGGGGCCAGAGGTGAAGGGATGACCTCTCGGCGTGCTGAGAGAACAACTAGCGATCGAGTATTCTACATACACCAAAATATCCCTCAAAAACCAAGCCACAGGCAAGATCTCCCAGTAAGCAAAAGCTGAAGAAGTTTGTCACTAACAGACCTTTCCTACCAGAAATGTGTGAAGACACTAAGTTGTAACTTGATGCCACACACCAAAAAATGAACTCTAGTAAAGACAACTACAAGGCAGATATAACAGCATTACTGCATTTTGGTCACTATCTCCTCTTTTTGTCTCTCAGATGCTGTAAGAGACAAGTGCATCAAATAATTATAAATCTACGTTAAATGGCCCACAGTGTACAAAGAGGTAATTCATGACAAGAAGAACACTGCTTGAATACAGAGCTATATAGGACTGGTTTGGGGTGTTTTTGAAGCTAAATCAATTTAAATTCAACTAGATTGTTATAAATGTGGGTGTTAATTGTAATCCCCATGATAACCACAAAGGAAATAACTAAAAATCGCAGAAAAGGAGACGAGGGATTCAGAACAGTCATTTAGAAATAGAATCGCGGTCACAGTGGTGCATGCCTGCGAGTCTAGTGCTTGGAAGCTGAGGCTGGAGGAGCACGAGTCCAAAGCCAGCCTCAGCAACTTAGCTAGGCTGAGCACCTTAGTGAGACCCTGTCTTAAAATAAAAAACACAAAGGGCTGGGGATGTGGCTCAGTGGCTAAGGGCCTCTGGGTTCAATCTCCGGTAACCCTCCCCGCTTAAAAAGGCAGTACTGGTGCAACTGAGGGACAGGAAAGACCTAAAGCACATTAACGGGAAGGTGGGAGGAGGAAGCCTTCTTTATCAGAAGTCACTTGAAGTGTGAAGGGACTACACTCACCAGTGAGGGACAGAGACTGGCAGAGGAGGCTTTTGAAACACATGGTTCAACTCGCGTCACTGGAGACCCTCCTGGAGCCCAGCCGCGGGAGGGCTGGCAGCGCCCCGGTGTCGGGAACGGAAGTGCCTCGGAGTGGCAGCAGGGCCGCTGCTCTGCCCTGGGACTGCAGGGGTGCCCTGGTGGCCACCCGTGGCCTGTCCCAGGCTGTGTGAATTCCACGTCTGCTTCGTCAGACGGGCTCCGCGACTGGAGTGCTGCGCTCACGTCTCCTGTCTGTTGGGAGCCTCCGGAGCGCTCGGACGTGGCCTTGCTCGTGGTGCACCGTGCCGAGCACAGGCACCAGCGAGCACGGAACAGACGTCTCTGAGTGACCTGGACCCTGGTGGCTGAGCCAGGGCCACGAGGTGGGCCCCGAACACCTCTGGAGACCCAGCCCAGCCGGTGCCGCCAGCGCAGGTACGAGACCATGCGGACCCGGGTGTGCCCGCAGCGGCCGCCCCGCACTCCGAGCCAGGCGCTCCCGGCCGGGTCCCCAGCAGGCTGCCTGGGCTCTCGGCCTCCCTCTCCCTGTCGGGCACCGGCACTGGCCGGCTCACACGCCGTGGGCCCCACAGTGGCAGCAGGGACAGAAGCGCAGGAGCAGCTCGTCCCTTCAGGAGCGGCTGTCCCTCCAGGCCCTCACTGTCCCTCAGGCACCAGCTCGTCCCAGGAAGTGCCGCAAGACCGAGCCATCCAGA
This sequence comes from Tamias sibiricus, assembly GCA_025594165.1. NCBI lineage: Eukaryota > Metazoa > Chordata > Mammalia > Rodentia > Sciuridae > Tamias > Tamias sibiricus. Next base: position 130,274,092 of record CM046664.1, on the reverse strand, counting down.
GACCCTGGGATAGGGCGCCGCCCCGAGGGCACCCTCGCTGTGCCCCCGCCCACCCTCCCGCAGTTGTGGTGGGAGTCTGCCAGACGGCTAGCCTTAACCCATGCCAAGGCGCACCAGCTGACCGTGCTGCTGGCAAGGGGGCTCCTGCCCTCCTCCCAGCCGTCCCCGCCTGCCTGGCACGGCTGCCAGACACTCCCAGCCTCCACTGCAGTGGGGGCCAAGTCCCCTTCTAGTCCCCATGTTGGACGTTCGATCTCAAGTGCCACAGGTTGAGTGGTGGTCCCACCCTGCAGTCTGCAAGAGCCACAAGAGGTCCCCAAACCCCCATCTGGGTTTCCTCACGCCGCACCAGGGAAAAGAGGCAGGCTTGTGGCATCCAGGCCAGGGCAGGGTTTGGTGTCCGTGGGTTCTGATGTGACCCATCTTACAGCCTGGAGTCAGACTCCGCCTGCGTCGACAGGACCCTTCTGGGAATGCAGCCCTTCAGCAGGAAGATGGCCGCAGAGACACGCCCGCCCCGAGCCAGCCAAGCAGTGTTGGTGCTGTCCGATGAGCTGGCTTGACGCAGCGGGGGCCGCCAGGGGCCTGGTGCAGGGCAGAGTCTGGCACCGGTGTGTCCCTGCTCCTCGTGATCGCCCTTTCTGGTGACATGGCGAAACCCACACCTGCTGGGCCCCTTTCCTAGTGGAGCCGTTGCCTTGGCGACTCTACAGAGGACAAGCTGGTCTGTGGTGAGCACGCGAGTGGTTTTCCACAGTGGATTCTGGGACAACGGAGAAGACAGAGGTCTGAAGGGTGTCTCAAACTGACCCGGAAACTAAGAGTGGGGCCTCTGAGCAGGGCAGAGCTGGGAGGCCAGTATGCTTGTTGCCTGTTGCCGCCTGAAGCGATGGCCGCTTGGAGCAACGAAGCCACGGGAAGAAGTTCAGAGGCAAACTGGAGACAAACAGCTTTTTATTCTGATGACTTTTCTCTCTGGCTCTAACAACGACTAACACGCACCGCACACACCACCAAAATGGCGCTGACCCGATCAGCAATCTCGGCCAAGTCACTCGAGATCCCGGGCCAAGTCCCGTGAGACTATGGAAGGCGACAATGCCCAAATCCTTATGGCCCATAGTCAACTGCAATTCAAGCCATCTCCCCAAACAGGGCTCCTACAGTTGCCAGTCAGGGACGGTGACTTCCTGCCAGCAGAGTCGCTGCTCCACCACTTAACATGGTATCAGAGCAAAAGCAGGGCTCCTGCCATCCTCTTTGTAGCTGGGAGACTCCTCATGGTAGTCTCTGGGTGGTGGAGGGGCTGAGTGCTCCCAGAGATGGGCCGAGTGCTCCCAGGGAGGGGGACTAAGTGCTCCCATGGAGGTGGACCGAGTGCTCCTACAGAGATGGGTTGAGTGCTCCTGGTAAGGTGGGCTGAGTGCTCCTAGGGAGGCGGGCCAAATGCTCCTAGTGAGGTGGACTGAGTGCTCCCAGGGAGATGGGCTGAGTGCTCTTAGGGAGATGAGCTGAGTGCTCCTAGTGAGGTGGACTGAGTGCTCCCAGGGAGGTGGAATGAGTGCTCCTACAGAGATGGGTTGAGTGCTCCTAGTGAGGCAGGCTGAGTGCTCCCAGGAAGTGGGCCAAGTGCTCCTAGGGAGGCGGGCCGAGTGCTCCCAGGGAGATGAGCTGAGTGCTCCTAGGGAGGGTGCTGTGTGCTCCCAGGGAGGTGGGCCGAGTGCTCCTAGGGAGGCAGGCTGAGTGCTCCCAGGGAGGTGGGCCGAGTGCTCCCAGGGAGATGAGCTGAGTGCTCCCAGGGAGATGGGCTGAGTGCTCCTAGGGAGACAGGCTGAGTGCTCCCAGGGAGGTGGGCCGAGTGCTCCTAGGGAGGTGGGCTGAGTGCTCCCGGAAAGGTGGGCTGAGTGCTCCCGGGGAGATGAGCTGAGATCTCCTAGGGAGGTGGGCCGAGTGCTCCCAGGGAGGTGGGCCGAGTGCTCCCAGGGAGGTGGGCCGAGTGCTCCTAGGGAGATGAGCTGAATGCTCCTAGGGAGATGAGCTGAATGCTCCTAGGGAGATGAGCTGAATGCTCCTAGTGAGGTGGACTGAGTACTCCCAGGGAGATGGGCTGAGTGCTCTTAGGGAGATGAGCTGAGTGGTCCTAGTGAGGTGGACTGAGTGCTCCCAGGGAGGTGGACTGAGTGCTCCTACAGAGATGGGTTGAGTGCTCCTAGGGAGGCAGGCTGAGAGCTCCCAGGGAGGCGGGCCGAGTGCTCCCAGGGAGATGGGCTGAGTGCTCTTAGGGAGATGAGCTGAGTGCTCCTAGTGAGGTGGACTGAGTGCTCCCAGGGAGGTGGACTGAGTGCTCCTACAGAGATGGGTTGAGTGCTCCTAGTGAGGCAGGCTGAGTGCTCCCAGGAAGTGGGCCAAGTGCTCCTAGGGAGGCGGGCCGAGTGCTCCCAGGGAGATGAGCTGAGTGCTCCTAGGGAGGGTGCTGTGTGCTCCCAGGGAGGTGGGCCGAGTGCTCCTAGGGAGGCAGGCTGAGTGCTCCCAGGGAGATGAGCTGAGTGCTCCCAGGGAGATGAGCTGAGTGCTCCAAGGGATGGTGCTGCGTGCTCCCAGGGAGGTGGGCCGAGTGCTCCTAGAGAGGCAGGCTGAGTGCTCCCAGGGAGGTGGGCCGAGTGCTCCCAGGGAGATGAGCTGAGTGCTCCCAGGGAGGTGGGCTGAGTGCTCCTAGGGAGACAGGCTGAGTGCTCCCAGGGAGGTGGGCCGAGTGCTCCTAGGGAGGTGGGCTGAGTGCTCCCGGAAAGGTGGGCTGAGTGCTCCCGGGGAGATGAGCTGAGATCTCCTAGGGAGGTGGGCCGAGTGCTCCCAGGGAGGTGGGCCGAGTGCTCCCAGGGAGGTGGGCCGAGTGCTCCTAGGGAGATGAGCTGAATGCTCCTAGTGAGGTGGACTGAGTACTCCCAGGGAGATGGGCTGAGTGCTCTTAGGGAGATGAGCTGAGTGGTCCTAGTGAGGTGGACTGAGTGCTCCTACAGAGATGGGTTGAGTGCTCCTAGGGAGGCAGGCTGAGAGCTCCCAGGGAGGCGGGCCGAGTGCTCCCAGGGAGATGGGCTGAGTGCTCCCAGGGAGGGGCTGCATGCTCTGAGGAAGATGAAGGTCCTGAGGCCCAGCAGGGCTCACTGACATGACCCAGCTACGGTCACCCTGGCTGTACTCCCGATGCTGGACGTAAACAGCTGGCCCCACAGCCTTGCTGACGGGCACACTGCCCTGCTGAGCCCTCTCAGGTGGATACTGGTGCCTCCCGAGCCCCTTCCCAGGGTGAGCTGAGTGCTGCCCCCTCCCTGGGCCTGTGCTCCAGACCTGGGAGACGCCTCCTCCCCTAACCTGTGCGCTGGGGGCTGCTGCGGCCACCGTGGCTCAGGGCTGCCAAGTCCTGGGGACCCCGGAGCCCGGAGCCACACAGGTGGCTGAGCTCGTGCAGGGCTGGCGCAGGGCGAGGTCGCTGTGAGAGAGAGGGGGCACGGAACCAGCAGGAACCGAGAGCAGTGCTGGGCGGCAGAGCCAAGCGCGTTGAAGCAGAAACGGCTGCTTCAGCCTCTCCTCCTCTGCTCTCCCTCAGACGCCTGCGCCTTCGAACGCCAGACGTTGGAGCAGCTTCTCCCGGAGGACCCTCTGAAGAGGCAGTTCAAGAGCGTCCCCAAAATGTCAGCTTAGAGGCGCTTCCAGCGGGCAGGGGCGACGTCAGCTTGGCCACAGAGTGGGCGGCCTGCGCTCCACCTCCCAGTCTGTCCCCGAGGGGCCTCGGTGGTGTGATGCAGACATGCTGTGCTGTGTGCACACGCGTGGTGTGTGCGTGTGTGGTGTGCGCGTGTGTGGAGTGGAGTGTGAGCACATGTTTGCATGCTGTGTGTGTTGAGTGCCATGCAGTTTGTGTGTGTGGCTCTGTGGTGTGCGTGTGTGTGGGGTCGTAGTTTTGTATGTACTTATGTGTGCTGTATGTGTGTGTATGTGTGAGTGTGTTGCACATCTGTGTGTGTACGTGTGGGATGTGTAAGTGTGGATGCATGGACATGCGTGTGCATGTGCTGTGTGTTTATGTGTGTGCTTAGGTGAAGGCATGTATGCGTGGCTGCTTCTGTGCATGTGTGTGGTTGTGCTCATGTCTGTACATGCATTATTTGTGCATGCATGTGTGTGTTTGTGCATGTTATGCATGGCTTGTTTATGAGCGTGGTACGTGTGTGTGCAGTGTGTGGCATGTGGCATGGCGTGTGCTGTGTGTATGTACATGTGCATGTGTGTGCTGTGTGTGAGTGTGTGCATGCATGTGGTATGCCCAGGACTGTGTGGGGTGCATGTGAGTACATGTGGTGTGGAGGCAGGGTATGTGCTCGTACGTGTGTGTGCTGGATGCACGTGTGTGCTGTGTATGATGTGTGTGGAGCCAATTGTGTGTATGTGTGTGGGGTGTGTGGCATGCGTGTGAGTGTGTGGTGTACGTGTGTGCTGTGTAGGCGTGTGTGCTGTGTGTGAGTGTGGGCTGAGGCTCCCCTGGGACCAGGGCAGGGTGAGGCCGGGCTCGTGGGCAGTGGCTGGGACGCTGGCCCTGGCTGGCCATCGTGCAGGGCGGCAGCAGGCCCTTCCCCCGGCTGTGGGCCTGTGCGAGGCGCCGTGGGGACGCCCAGCACCGTGTCTGTGCATTTCTGCTAACTCGCCTTTTAAAGTAAGCTCCAAAAATAAACCAAAGCGACAGATTTGAAGGTGAGAACTCGGAACCCCCGGCACTCCACTCCTTTTGACTTCGTCCCGTGCTGAAGGTGGGGACGGCGAGAGCTGGGTCGGGCCACTCAGGATGTCCCCGAGGAAGAGCCAGGGGCCACCACGTGCACAAGGACCAGCACACGCACAGGCCGCCGTTGCCACGGGCCAGAGGGCACCTGCGGGGACACAGGGCACGCGGGCACCTCTCCCAGCATCTCTCTGCCGTGGCACTCTGCATCTGTGCCAGGTCCCAAGAGGCCTGAGGGAGAAGAGCGATCCTGGGCACCCAAGCGGCGATGAAGCCGTGTCCGCGACCCTGAAGTCCTCCGCAGCAGGAACTGCAGCAGGCGGCCTGGTGGCAGCCCTTCCGAGCCCTGCCAGCCAGCCTCGGACCACGCCAGCTGCTCCACAGGCAGGACGCAGGGAGCACCTCCGTGCCAGCGCTTGGGACAGCCGCTCTCTCCAGACGGCGCCCAGCGGGAGGGAGTCCCGCCCTTGGAGGATGACCCCAGGACCAGACCCTTAGTGGCGCCCCTGGCACGTGGATCTTAAGTGGGAGGGTGTGACCAGGAGAGAGGCACAGGCGGCCCGGCGGCTCGGCCGGCGGGTGCTGCCGTGAAGGCTGCAGGCAGCGCCAGGGCTGGCATTTGTCCGGGTCCCCTGCAGGACAGGGTCAGCGGCTCAGCACGCGCCTGCTCCATGGGCTCATTAAGCAGAGGTCAAGGGACTCCCAACAGCACTCCGAGGGAGCCCGAGCATGGTGCCATTTCCAGCAGCAGAAGGTGCCTTCGCGTGCTTCCGAGAGCCGCGGGGCAGCAGGAGCCAGAGGAAGGAGCGGGACCCCGCGGGGTCTCCAGCGTGCAGGCTGCAGGTGTGTCCAGCGAGCGCCCCAGGCCCACCACGCGGCGTGCCGGGTGTGAGATCCCTTCCTCCCGGTGCTGCCTCTGAGGACAGCTGTTTCTGCTGCTTCAGGAGGAGGAGGGGGGAACTGAGAACGCCCGGGGCCTCGGCCTGCCCAGCCTGTGCTGGCCGCAGGGGGGGGGCGACGTCCAGGCCTGCTGCACGGGCACTGTGGCGGAGGGCGAGGCTGGAGGCTCCGCAGACACCGTGGGGAGGACTGCAGGGGACAGAAGCCAACCAGCCCCTCAGTCCAGTGGCCATGGTGTCAGGTGGGAAGGGCCCGAGCTCCCCCTCCCCTGCACCAACACACACGTGGGGTGCTCCTGGAGCCCTCCACGGGCCCTGCGGCCTCCTCTCCCACCTGGGCACCAGCCTGCTCCCCACACGTGTGCCCTCTAGGACGAGAGAGCCAGGCCACTGCTCCCCGCGCAAGGCCACGGTGCAGCCCCAGCACCCTCCTCTGTGGGGACCTGGGCCGCCCACGGTGCAGCCCTAGCACCCTCCTCTGTGGGGACCTGGGCCGCCCACGGTGCAGTCCCAACACCTTCCTCTGCGGGGACCTGGGCCGCCCACGGTGCAGTCCCAACACCCTCCCCTGCGGGGACCTGGGCCGCCCACGGTGCAGTCCCAACACCCTCCCCTGCGGGGACCTGGGCCGCCCACGGTGCAGTCCCAACACCCTCCCCTGCGGGGACCTGGGCCGCCCACGGTGCAGTCCCAACACCCTCCCCTGCGGGGACGTGGGCCGCCAGAGGCCCTCGGGTGCAGGGTGGCGTGTCTGTTCCTCGTGAGGGTCACGCGTTCCCACACTCCTGCACAGACGGCTCTGGCTCCTTTACTCCCGAGCCTGCAGAGTGGAACTCGTCTGCACGACTGGTTCAGCAAGAGCTCCCGCGGAGAATCGTTTCTTTGCCACAACCAGGGGTCCTTCCGTCTGCGGCCTGGGGGACACCCGAGCCGTCCTGCTGTGAAGGCCTGCATGGACCGGCCTGCCCTCAAGGATAGCCTGCGAGGAGGGGCAGGAAGCCGGGGGGGGGGGGGGGGGGGGGGGGGGGTGCCCGGGCAGCAGCTGCTGGAGGCTGCGTCTGTTCAAGCCGAGGGCTCAGCTCTGCGGTGAGCAGCAGGCGAGGCCTACTTGGGCCTTGAGCCCTCGGGGCAGGTGCGGGCTCCAGAGTGAGGTGAGGCCCTCAGGTCCCCGCCACCTCATCTGATGTGCCCACCGCCTCCCAGGGCCAGCGGTGCGCGCAAGGCTTGGCACTGATCCACGTGGGCGAACGCCACCCCTGCAGACAGGGCAGTGAGTGGAAGAGGCTGAAGGGCGGCCTGCGGAACGGCACTGCGTGCGCCGGGCATGTCCAGGAGCAGTGCTCGCACCAGACGGCACAGAGACGCCTGGAGCCAGCGGCCGGCGGCCGGGGCTTCAGGACACTGCGCTCCCACGGCTCATCCTTCACTACCGACTCATCAATGCAAGCGTGTTTTGGTGCTTTCAAAAGGAAGGTGGGCTGTGGAGAGGATCATTGTGCGAGAGCCGTGAATGATGGCACACCAGCAAAGTGTTAAGCTGGACAAAATGAGGGACTCCCGGAAATACAGCCCACCCAGGCGGAAACACAGCGACAGAAAAGCTGACCAGGTACGTGGAAATCACCGGGTCATCGCAGTCTCCCAACAAAGAAAGGCCCTGGGTCAGACGCCTGCAGTGGTCAGCTCTGCCCGTCACTTGAGGTGGAGTGAACACTTGTCCCCACAAGCTCTTCCAAAATCCTAAGGAGGGAACATCTCCTAACTTATCCCAGGACCCCAAGGACACCGACCCCAAAGGACAAGGACACCACAGAAAACACACCCACAGACCAGCGGAAAAGATCATTGTTGAAAGAAGGCCCAGGAAGTGGAGCGTCCCTCACTGCCCCAACTACAAGTCCACCCTGAAGAGCTGGGCGCCACTTGCCCCAAGTCCTTCAAGGCAGACTCTGGCCAGCCAGCTTTAATCTTGGAAACACATCCTTGATCCTATCACTCTTTACAGATATAGAGCATTAGCTATAGACACAGCAGTCCAGGCAGCTGTTAGGTAGGTCATGACCCTCTCAGCTGTTAAGACAAGTCCCAAGTTCACAAGACACTAGAGGTGCCTGGACACCTTAAAGAGGGATGTCCTGCGGGGACCGTGCATGGACTCGCAGTCACAGGAGGCGCTGTGTGGCACCGGCTGGGAGGCGCTGGCAGCGTACAGCAGTTCTCATGACCAGAGACAGCAAGACGGAGTGGGGTCCCTCCTGCCCCCTTGATCCTCCCAGCCGCCTCACATGGCGCCGATCGATCACCGTGCGGTCCAGCACACGGCAGCAGTGGAGCCGCGGGCAGCGCCGTGCCCACGCCTCCCTCCCGAGCTGGCAGTGTGCTGACGCCCAGGCGCAAGCCGCCTGGAGGTCGCAGTCCAGTCGCCAGCAGGCGCAGGGTCAGCGATGGCACTGACGGTTTGGAAGTCGGGGTGTTCCCAACGCTGCAGCCCCGGGGAAGCTGACGTTGACCAGTGAGGTCACCAGGACCTGCGGTCAGCGCCGTGACCTTCACAGGCTGGACAGCTGGGGCTGAGCGCAGCCTGCACGGACAGGCCCGAGAAGCCTGTGGGTGGGCGGGGCACCCTGGGGGCCGCAGACGGGGCTCCTGAGCGCGGCGGCCCTGAGCCCGCGCGCTCTGTGGACTTGGGGACGTGCGCAGCAGAGCGGCCCAGAGCCGCCTCGCCAGCCCGGAGGAGTGGGCAAGGCTCGCCAGCACGGCTTGTTCCAGGACAGCTTGTGGCACAGTTCAGGGCCATGTAGCCTGTCATCCGGGGCCACGTGGCCACATATGTGATTCTGCTCCATCCCCCACTGTTGGGCCAGCCCAGGTCATCTTGGAGCCTCGGAGTGGTGAGCCAGGGAGGTGGCAGGCCACTGCCCTCTACACCGTGTTCCTATATCTGAAACGGGGCCCGTGTGCCTACCTGAGGAGGAAGGTTGGGACGAGCAAAAAGGAGTCACCTCTGACTGTCACCACAGGTCAACGAGACCCGTGGGCCAGGCCACGGCAGCACGTGGCTCCTGGCAGAGTTCCTTAATGCTGTCCTTCCTCTTCCCTTTCAGTAGAGGGCCCCTGGCCAGTAAGGCAAGAGGCGAGGCCCCGACAGTCTCGTCCCCCAGGAGGAGGGGCGGGGAGCAGCGGAGCTCCCGGCAGAAGCCAGGCTTTGGAGCAGGGCCTGGATCTCGGCCGTGGAGAACCCCCCCGGGGCCAGGGCTAGTGGCTAAGGATCAATTTGGCTTTATTATCTCTCCTTAAGCACCACGTCTGTCTGTGGCTAAGACCCAATTCTTAAGAAGAATGACACAGGGTACGTGTCGTATGTATCAGTTCAGTTGCTTGATGGCCCATTAGCCTGGATTTAGTGGCATCACATTTCCTCAAGAACGCGTTCCCTAGGCAGAGGACCCCCCAGCACACCACGCGCCTGAGTGATGGCAGGAACACTGCAGCGTGGGGCAGAGTGGGGACAACAGATCTCTGGTCAGCTTCCAGCAGATTCCCAAGGCCGAGGACGCCTCCCCAGGGCATGGCCACCGTCACTGAGCCTCGCAGCACGGACAGGAGGTCCAGGCGTGGCACGGAGGGCAGCGCTGCTACCCCCCAGCGGGGTTCTGGCTGCCCTTCCAGTCCAGCCTGCAGGGGGACGCTGCCCGGTTAGCCCAGGCACTGCCGATGGCCACCTCGTGAACAGAGGCGGCTCCCGAAGTCTGGCCCTTCCAAGCAGAGGCTGCTGGGGAAACTCATCTTGCCGTGGGCTCCCTCTCCTGGGACCCCCCCAGCATCCTTGGGGGGCCTGTGGGTGGAGGAGAACTGAGTTCTAGTCATGAGCCCCCAGCCCCAGGGCCAGATGCCAGTGCTGACACCCTCATTCCTAGGGATGACGGGCAGGTTGGTCCACCTTGGGACATTCGAGGAGGTGGTGACAGGCCACGAGCCATGCCAGACGGAGGGTCCTCCAGAGGTGGAGATGGCGTCTGGCCCTCCTGGTGGTCCCATGCCACCAAAAGGTTCACCTGAACTGTGAGCAGTGTAGCCGAGGATGGTCTGTCTGAGGGGCCTGGTCAGTGTGGACCTCGGCGCCAGCACCCAGGACGCAGGCAGAGTGGCCCTCGAGCAAGCCTCACTCTATCACTCCAGGGGCTGGCCATCGAGAACAGCCTGGGCTCCATCGGCCAGCGGCCACTGTGTGGGCAGACGCGGCCCCCAGTACCCGCGTAAGATCACCTCCGCCCACGGCCCTGGCCACGTCTGTGCCGTGTGGCCTCACTCAACCCAGGCCGCGCCTCTCGCCCACTCTGTGGCGTCCTCCTCTTCCCCACCAGCCGCATGCCGGTCTAGCTTGGGTTGGCGAGCCCCCGTTCTGTGTGGGCCACCATGTAACTCACCTTCCAACAGAGAGCACGCAGGAGGGCAGGGAACACGGGACCAGAGGCGTGGTCCAGGGCTGCCCGGGTGAACAGGGACATGCCGTCCCATCACCAGATGAGATGCTGTCATCTAACAGGAAATGCCTGGAGACACCTCCTAACACCCAGAAAGGGGTCTCCACAGAGGGAGGAGGAGGCGGGAAGGGCAGCAAGCCCTCTGTGAGCAGGCCCCTCGTCATCGTCACATCACCATGTCCTTTACTACCATCGTCATCATCAGCCATCATCATCTTTGTGTGGTAACCATCATCCCCACCACCACCACCATCCCCACCATTGGGGCCATTTTCACCATCATTTTTTTTTAAATTTATTTGCTTTAGTTGTACACAATGCGTTCATTTATTTGTACGTGGTGCTGAGGATGGAACCGGGCCACGTGCATGCCAGGCGAGCGCTCTGCCGCTGAGCCACATCCCAGCCCCCATCTCCACCATCATTTAAAGGCTGACTCTGCGTTCTGAGTTTGGTGTGCACTGCTTTTCTACGGCTGCCACACTTCGACTCAGGGTCCAGTTCTCTCCGTGCCTCTCTCCGGGCTTCATCTCCCTCTGAATGTCCGCTTTGGCCCCTTTTCCACTCTGAAGGATGCTGGTGATCTCACTGGGCCTCTCTGGACCACCTCTCTATCTCACGGTCTCTAACCTACTTCCACCAGTGAAATCCCTTTTGCCATGTAAAGCAACATATCTGCAGGTTCCAGGAATGAGCACGAGGACCTCTGGAGGGAGGGGGCATTACTGTGCCAACCACAGAGAGAGAGGGCCAGTTCACGGGTGAGGACAGAGGAGGAGCTGGCCCGCTGCTAGGGGCTGGCCCGCTGCTAGGGGCTGCTCCTCATCCTGTGCATCTTGAGATCTAGTCCTCCCAGCGATGACGCTGATGGGCCCACATCACCATCGCCTGCCATTTATCCAGTCTCTGGGGAACGGAGTGTGCTTCACTGCATAGCCCAGTCACAGAATGTTCTCAGGGAGAGTCACTTTCCAAAGCATGGAGGGGACCCAGGTGAGCGCACTCCACCTGGGGCAGTGGTGCCGTACCGAGCAACGGGCCTTCCTGCCTTCCCAGTCACCTGGGGCGCACCAGGGCCTGGCCTGCGCACTCTGGCCATGCTGTGGCCTAGGAGGGTGTCTTCTCTTGCAGGTGATTTCCTCAAGACATCTCACTCCCTTCGTCGCCATGGAGACCGTGAAGCCGACGAGGGGGAAATAAAGAGAAGCAAGACGGTGCTCGTACTGGGGACATGTGGGGACAGATCTCACACCCTGGGGAGTGAGAATGAGCAGGAGGGCCAAGCCCAGCCGGTGCCGCTGCAAGTGTCTGCTGTGGAGAGACCTTTCCTGTCGCCCAGAGGAAGCTGAAGGAGAGATAGCAGGAGACCTCTCTGTCCCACGAGTCACGGAGTGACCTCCTTTTGAGATGCGCACTGTTTAAAGCCAGGCTGGACCACAAGGACGCATTCCCTGCAAGAGGCCTCAGGTGGAAAGTCAGCCTCTCACTCTGTCTGGAGGGCCAAGGCCTTGGCCCTCCAGGAGAGAGGCCTGCGGGGGAGGACAGAGGAGCCTGGGCTTCAGCAGGACGTCCTGGGGCAGGGAAGAAGTGGTGACCATGAAGTGGCAGGAGGCAGAAACGCCAGGTAGGGAGCCCATGGTTCTGAATCATGGTATGGGGAGCAGACCGCAGCCCGAGGCTTGGTCACCAGAGCTGGTGATGGCCCTCAGGGACGAGGTAAGCTTGACCTTGGAGAAGTTAGGCTGCGGCTGGCAGCAAGGTACCGATGGGAATGTCCACAGAGCGGCCTGGTGGCCCTGAGGATGCTGGGGTACAAGCCTGGGGCTGAGCGCCTGCCCTCGCTCAGGGAGGGAGAGACGAGAAAGCAGCGTGGGCCAGGGCCGGACAGGAGCCAGCCCACACCGAGACCTCGCCAAGGCCGGGGTCCCCAGGAGGCAGGTCTAGCAGGCTCCCACAGGAGGACAGGCCCAGGAGCAGGGTCACCAGGACGAGGACACCAGTGCCTCAGCCGCGGCTGCAGAGGCTGAGTGCCAGGAGCGCTCAGGGAGACGTGGTGACCACCACGTGGCCTGGGGAGGCAAAGGTGCCCACCAGCCCTCGGCAGCCCCGGCACAGCTGCCCAGAGCGGCAGTGAGTGACTCCCAGGTGTCCTCCACCCTGGCCTGAGCTCTCCAGGAGCCAGGAGCTCACGCCTGAGACGCACGTGGCCCGGGAGACCGCACGCGGGCTCAGGTCCCTGAGGGGGCTGTGGGAGCCTCGCTGTGCTCACGTGCCCAGTGCAGAAGGCCAGGGCGATGGGCATCTGTCCAGCTGTCCCGGGGGTGGCAGGAGTGAGAGGCCGCAGCTCTGACGCAGGATGTGAGGCCGTGAGGAGGGAACCAGCGCGCGAGCCACGGACGGCCGCCGCGACAGGAGCTCCGGCCCGGGCGGCTCCCTGCAGTCGTGGGTGAATCCCAGGGACCAGACGCGTAGGGTGCACCCCCAGCCCTGCGTCCTCACAGTCGCCTAGGACACTGACCCCACCCGGGTCCTTTCCACACCAGGGCAGGCACAGGCCCTTCTCCACGGGGCTGCCTTCGAGACCCCGGGGCGGGTGAGGCCACAGGGGGACTGGCCCCTGCGCATGGGGCTTCTCCGTGCACACCCGTGACGCACGTCCACACGGGGGAGATGACCCTGGACTGCGGTCAGACGGGGCACGCACACCAGCACTGCAGAAGGCGTGTGGCTGCCGTCCTGCTCTGAAGTAGGACAAGCATTCGTACTTCTGGACCACGGCTGACCACGGAAGTGAGCAGGGGACAGGTCAGCCCAGAGCTGGCGGGGGACACAGAGCCGGAGTGGGCCCCCACACCTGCACCCCTCGATGCCTCCGCCTTCTGTGCTACCAGCCCGCACAGCCACCACACAGCCACCACACGGCCCCAGCATAGCCACTGCACGGTCACCGCACGGTCATCGCATGGCCACACACAGCCACCACACAGCCACCACACGGCCCCAGCACGGCCACTGCACAGCCACCACACACGGCCCCAGCACGGCCACCACATGCCTGTAGGAGCCTTGTTTGGGGAGATGGCTTAAATTGCGGTTGACTATGGGCCATGGAGATTTGGGCATTGCTGCCTTCCATAGTCTCACGGGACTTGGCCCGGGATCTCGAGTGACTTGAGCCGAGATTGCTGATCGGGTCGGCGCCATTTTTGGTGGTGTGTGTGGTGCGTGTTAGTCGTTGTTAGAGCCAGAGAGAAAAGTTATCGAATAAAAAGCTGTTTGTCTCCAGTTCACCTCTGAACTTCTTCCTGTGGCTTCGTTGCTCCAAGTGGCCATCGCTTCAGGCGGCAACAGAACATGACCCACCACACAAACACCACAGGGCCCCAGCATGGCCACTGCACGGTCACCACACGGCCACACACGGCCACCACATGCCCACCACACGGCCACCACATGCCCACCACACGAACACCACAGGGCCACAGCACGGCCACTGCACAGCCCCAGCATGGCCACGCTGTCTCCAGGGCTCCTACCAGGGCTCTGCCGCAGGCCCTGTGGCCCTCCCTTCCCACCCCCAGATCACCCGGGCCTTTCACACTCAGTCCACGTCCCAGGTTGTCCCTGTGCCCTGCGTGACTCACCGCGGAACTTTCTGCCGGGTGTCTCCGCCCGCAGGCGCACTCCTCCACGTTTCAGGGAGCTGCTGAAGGCTCCTTTCTCTTGTGCACCCACGTCACCTAGAGAGCCCATCTGCTCTGCTGCCAGGTGCACCAGCTGGAGTGACAGCAGCCGCGCACGGGGTCCCTCGGTCAGGTCCTCGAGGAGAGGGTGGCGCAGTGCTCTCTGCTCTCCTCTCGGGGACCTGACTCGCGGCCCGGCCTCTGCCAGACTCAGCACTGTGTGCAGGAGTTTTGAGTGCACGAATAAAAGAATTTTTGAAGCATTAATGCCTCAAAAAGAAAAAAGTATTAAATTTCTCCCCTTGAGCCTATGATGAACCCAAATTTGAAGACTTTGGCAAGAAAAGCTAACTGTAAAGTTAGAGGAGAGGTGGTGAGCAAGGACCTGTCTCTCACGCCTGGGGCGCACACCCTGGACAGAGGCTGCTGTTGGGGGCTGAAAGCTCAGTGCACTTGGGAGTTCTGGCCTCGTGGTCATCGGCCTTCGCGGCCACAGGCACAGTGGCCAACCAGGGCACCCTGAGGACTGCCGCCCTGCTCTCCAGCTCAGTGCACTTCCTGCGTGCTCTGATCAAGTCCCAGATCCCAAGCTGCTGGGCCAGAGGCGGCGGAGGAGAGGTTCTTCTCTGGAAGGCAGCCGAGTACCCCTGGGCCGCTCCGGCTTTGGCTGGAGCCGGGGAGAAAGAGCGCCCCGAGAAGCTACGGTTGGAACTGCAGGAGCCCTGTTTGGGGAGATAGCTAAGATTGCGGTTGACTATGGGCCATAGACATTTTTGGGCATTGTCGCCTTCCGTAGTCTCACGGGACTTGGCCTGGGATCTCGCGGGACTTGGTCCAGGATCTCGAGAGATTTGAGCGGTGACTCAGCAGATCGAGCTAGCGCCATTCCTGCTCGGGCGCATGGGATGAGACCAGAGAGAGAAAGGACAGGGTTATCGCTATTGTATAGATACATTGTAGTTTCTTGTAAGAGTAGGTGCCTTGGTTTCTTGTGAGAGTGTGTATGTAGTGCTAGAAATTACAAGAGACAGAGACAGAAAGATTAAAGAATTTTTTCGTCTCCATCCTGTCTCCAGACTCCTTCCCGCGGCGCTGCCGTTCCGGGCTGCAATCCCTTTCCGGCGGCTAACATGGAACTCCTCCCCGTGCCGCTTCTGTGCTGGGGACTGAAAGCTCAGTGCACTTGGCCCGAGGCCTCTTGCATGCCAGCCAAGCTCCCTACCACCCAGCCACGCACAGCTGCAATTTAAAAAACGAGTGTTGAAGACTCCAGTGGAGAAGAGGATGACTTCAAAGACACGGGTTTGGGGTACATGCAGGAGAAACAGGATTCACTAGTCATGACGAATGCCTACAGTCCGACGCACCTCAAGGTTCGACACACCTCGGTGCCACTGAGGGTAGACGTGCAGCTTCCCGCCAGCAGCACAGCTCCCCCAGCGACTGGCACGCGGACATGGAGGTGGAAGAGCACTGGGCACGACTGCAGACTGGCGTGTAAGGCTCTTGTAAGGACAGGTCCAGCAAGCCATGCCAGTCCCGACAGGGGCCAACCAACGGCCAGCCCATCACCCTGGGCGGGGTGGCCAGAGGGGAGCCCCTGTGGGAGGCCAGAGCTCCCTGGAGTCAGGTCCGGACAGGCCCCGGCCACACAGAGCGGCCTGACACGCCGTTCCCTGCCCGAGGCCACGTGAGAGGATCCCAGAAACACTGAAGTGTGAGACGACGGGTCCTGCTGCGGAGGAAGCTGGGGCCAGGTGACAACAGTGGGGACACTCACGTGTCTAGAACGCCCACAGCCTTTCCTAGCTGGAGAGACACTGAGCTCCCATGTTCAGGCACATCCTTCAGAACAACGTCCCAGCTAAGCAGAGGCCTGTGGAGGAGACGCCAGGGCCCGGCGGTCCACGTGAGAGAGGGCGCTGCTGGCGGGGCTCACAGGGCCGGGCGGCCAGGAGCGAGGCTCCTGTCCACAGCCCACCCACGCGGCCACATCGCCCCTGCACGGCAGACGCCCGCGTGCGGGTAACGGCGGGAGGCGACTCCGTGATACCCTGGAGGTAGCATTGCTGTAAGGCCAGCGTCTCCTTAATCCTCACAAACAGCCATATATGATAAAAAGCTGAGCCCAAAGCAGCAGAGACGAAATAAACAACACCTTCTCAAAAGGCCGCGCAGAATGGAAAAGTGCCCTCCAATGCTGCCGTCTTCTGCAGGACGCTGCGGAGTGCCACGTTCGGCGTGCTAGGTGGCGGCCGCCCTGGAGCCGGCCAGCTCTCTCCCAGGGTAAGCACGCACGGCTCTCCATCTCCCCACCCGCCTCTGACAGCCGCGCTCTGGTGCCCTCGCCCACGGCAACTGAAGAGCCCGGCACCAGACGGGCCGTGCAGGCGAGAGGCCGACGGTCCCTCCCAGGGAGAAGGAGCGGCAGTTGAGCACGTGGAAAGCACCCCACCAGCTACCGCGAGCACTCACTGAGGCCACGGCGAGTGCCCGGAGGTGGGCCAGGCCACGAGGCCTTCCAGAGGGCCAGCGCTCCTCCTCTCAGAGCCGTGCGGGTCACGAGGGCCCTGGCGCCACACACCGTCCTCTGCAGCAGCCAAGGAGCCCCCTTGAGAGACCGATGCTGTCACCAGCAGCAAGAACCCCAGGCCCGGGCCACGCTGCTGGGTGCAGGAGCCCTGTGTGGGGAGATGGCTTGAATTGCGGTTGACTATGGGCCATGGAGATTTGGGCATTGCCGCCTTCCGTAGTCTCACGGGACTTGGCCCGGGATCTCGCGGGACTTGGCCCGGGACCTCGAGTGACTTGGCCGAGATTGCTGATCGGGTCAGCGCCATTTTGGTGGTGTGTATGGTGCGTGTTAGTCGTTGTTAGAGCCAGAGAGAAAAGTTATCAGAATAAAGAGCTGTTTGTTTCCAGTTCGCCTCTGAACTTCTTCCCGCGGCTTCGTTGCTCCAAGCGGCCATCGCTTCAGGCGGCAACAGCTGGGAGGGCTCTGCTTCCCCTGCTGTGGCTGTCTCTGGTCTCAGCGGCAGAGACTCGTGTGGATACGACCTCGGACCTCACAGAGACGGCTGGGAGCCAAGAGGAGAGGCGGCACTGAGCTCTGGCAGGGCCCCGGGAGGGAGTCACTGGACAGGTCCAGGCGGGACGGCGCTGGAGTCTGGAAACGGGCTGGACGGCTGGAGACGGCTGAGACGTCCAGTCGAGGAGCATGGCTGTAGCCTGGGTCCCCAGGGCGTGTGGGGACAGCTGAGACGTCCAGTTGAGGAGCATGGCTGTAGCCTGGGTCCCCAGGGCGTGGGGACGGCTGAGACGTCCAGTCGAGGAGCATGGCTGTAGCCTGGGGTCCCCAGGGCGTGGGACAGTGGTCAGTTCCTCTGCTGAGGCACAAGCACTCACCTCTGTGCACCTGGGCATGACCAGGGAGGGGCGAGGGAGACCCCAGGCAGCCCCGAGGGCGGTCTGAAAGCCTCGTCTCGCAGCAGACCTCTCCTGGATGAGGCCCGTCAACTGGGTGGCCACCGCCTTCCAGCACAGAGCCCACACGGCTCCCCAGGGAAGGCCCAGCTGCTCTGTGGAAGCTCGGAGCCCGTGCCCTTCCTCCCGGCGGGGCCGCCACTCAGGCCCAGAGCCTCACTGAGGTTTTGGGGGCAGCAGTGAGCCCTCTGCCCCTGGCAGGCAGTCGCAGCCCTGGAAGCAGAGGTCGCACTCAACTGTCTTCCCAAGGACTACGGGAACACTAGAGCCGCTCAGCGCCTCGGCTCCCTTGGGGACTCCTGCTTTTGGTCCCCTCCTTAGAGGAGGCCTGTCCTTCCTGGCAGCTCCACTTTCAGGGTGAGGGCAGGGCTCTGCCCTGGTGAGTCTGTCCTGCTGTCGCAGCCCAGCTCAGCTTGGCATGAAACGAGGCAGCTGTAGACGGCCCTGGGCTGCAGAGGCCTCCAGACGCCTGTGGGGCGTCCGGACCCTGCAGGGCTGACACTTCTCTCCACTGTGACACCAGGACAGGAGGGGCAGGGGCTGGCTCGTGCTCGCTCAGCCAGCAGGCTGGGGCTGCCTTGCTGTCTGTGAGCCCACCAGGCTCTGTCAGCCCAGGCGGGAGACTCTCTTCTCCCTGCACCTCACAGCCTCCACGGGACTCGGGGCACGGTGGGTACTGCGTGTGTGCAGGTGGACAGAAAAGCAAACTAAACACACAAGTAAGTAAGCGAGAAATAAGAACACTTCAAATGTTCAAAATATGTGAAACAGATTAAAGGATGTTGCCTGTGTTATCAGGGAAAGAAAAGCTCGATAGGAAGACATGTCGGCTAGAAAGTAAAGTTAGAGCACTGCCGTCCTGACTTCCACGGCTTTCTTTGGGGAAAAAACACATCTTCAAACAGCAGCAAAAGTGACAATGAAGATGATGGTGACTGTGGTGACAATGATAATGGTGACATAATGGGGAAGAAGATGAAGTGATATGTAGGAGCCCTGTTTGGAGAGATGGCTTCATTGTTGGCTACGGGCTTTGGACATGTTTGGGCAGCAAAATCTTGTGGCCACAGAGACTGAGCGAGATTGCGGAGGAGGTCTGGTTTTAGAGGTTAGAGGAGCGTGGACGGCGTGGTGACAATGAATAAAGAGTGACCCAGTTCAGTCTCTAAACTTCTTCCCGCGAAGCGGCCAGGCAACAACAGTGAATGTGGTGAAGAATGAAGGAGATGATGTGATATGTGAGGACGCCGATGATGGTCGTGTTGACCGTGAAGGAGATGATGGTGATGGCGATGATGAAAGTGGCGGTGAGATGCGAGGAAGGTGGTGGTGTGGTGATGAACGACGGGCTTGGGGGTGGACATGTTTCCCGGCGTCTGGTAGGCGTTCGTCGCCTCAGCTCTTCTTTCAGTCATAAAGATCTCAGAAGGGCACAACTGGCAGTCCGCTTGTTACAGACGGGAAAGCGGAGCACTGTGCTCACCTGGACGCCTGGCTACCTGGAGAACTCCCAAGGGCCACCTGGACAATGCCACCTTTTTCCATTGTCTTATCAGTCACCGCTGTGTGTGGGTACTGCCTCCTGTGAAGTGTGACCTGGCCTTCAGGACTCACGTCTGCTGACACCGTAGGATGGAAGAGAAAGGCCACGAAGGACCCCTTCCTTCCTGGACCTGGGAAGTCAGCGGCCTCGTCGTGGGTGGCCCTCTGACGCCACACGGTGAGGAACTGAAGTCTGGCCTGCAGCCATGTGCTGGGGTCATCTGAGATGGGTCCTTCCGCTCCAGGGGAGTCTTCAGATGAGGCCACAGCCCGGTCCAGAAGTCTGAGCCCCTCCACACGGGAGACCCTGAGCCGCCACCCAACCAAGAGCAGCTGGACTTCCGACCCACAGGACGGTGGCGGAGAATGCGCGTGGCTCTGTGCTGGCAGGCCTTGGAGCAGTCTGCCATACAGCATTAGACAACTAATCCAGCATGTCCTCTCAGTGACAGAAAGGGACCCAGAGAGCTTGCAAGGAGACCTCCATGGCTAATGTGACATAATTTCTCTGAAGATTAATGGCCATCTGGTTTTAATGATTTGGTGAAAATTCACGAGTTGTGAGAATGGTGAGAGCATTGTCACATCCTTACAACTTTTCTGCAAAAGAAGGAAGCTGGTCACATGCTCCCAGGGTCTGTCCACTCTGTGTTACATCATGTTGTAGCACAGGTGACCGACATTGTCTCGCGTGGTGTCACAAACGTTTCCTGGCCACGGCAGTTCCTGCTTACAGTTTATGGCCCACAACTGTCACTAAGCAAACCAGCCTAGACACCAGGGTGATCGAGGTCTCTGCCCCTGGGTGAGACAGACAGCGCTCCGTCTCCGGGACAACTCCAGGGAAGAGCATTCTCTGACTATCTCAGAAACCCAGTCGACTTTCTTCAAGGCCAAACTAAACCACTCCAGTTGTTGGAGGGTGTGGCGGCAGATGCGCAGGGCTGAGAGGCCTCTGGCCACTTCCACCACCCACAGCCTGCCCAAGCAGGCCACTCCACAGACCTCTGCAGAATGCCCCGGGCCCCTCCCGCTGCCCCCGCCCCTGGCATCTGCCGCTCCTCTCACCATCCAGGGCCTGTGTGCCCTTGACTTCCATCTGGTTCCCGCATCTGGCCGTCCTGACACGTGGCTTCTCCTCTGGGACTCCAGCCCTCAGCTCACACACAGCATCCTGACCCCTCTGGCCCCAGGCCCGTCTCCCCGTCACCGGACTTCGTCACGCCAGGGCGGCTCCCAGCCCCACCCCGGCTCTGTGCCTGTGCGCTGGGCTCCTCCTCAGCCCGGGGCTCCTGCTCACAGTACTCTCCTCAGGGCCTCCGCGCGTGCCCAGGTTCCCCACGCCGCCCCTACCCTGTGTGGCTCCATGTCCACAATTCAAACACCCGCAGACCACAGCGACGTCTTGGAAGCCGCATCTCGCACAGACGTCCTTGTCCCGCCATTCCCTGAACAGCGCAGTGCACACCTGTCTCGCACACTGACGTCACGCTGGGCAACACGGGGGCCAGAGGCAGTCCAGCTGTGGCGGGCATTGCAGGCTGTGCACCAGTGCGTGCTGCCTTGTCGGGGCCAGCACCTGCACCTCGGGACCTGGGGTTCTGGAGCCAGCGCCCCCAACGCCAAGGGACCACTGCTCCCCCTTCCCCACGCTGCCACCCCGCGCCTTCCTTGCCCGGGAGCGTGTTCAGTCCACTCTGCCCCATGGGGTCCACCCCTCGGTTCTGGGTACAAGCAACACTTACTGAACCCGGGCTTTGGAAAAGTGGCCCAAGGGGTCTGGGCCCCTTTGTGTTTAGAGCACACAGTGCATTCTGCACCGAGAGCTCGGAGCTACAGGGGACAGAGTGACTTAATCGCAGCCAGTCACTCCTCCCCGCCTCGAGAGCAGACGCTGTCTCATTACAGACCGATTCACGGTCTAGCTAGAGGCCAGGGCTCGCCAGCTCTCTGGCAAGTCTTAGCGCATTTGCCCATCAACGCCACCCTCAGGAAGAGGACGGATTCTGAGCACGTGGGACGCTTTCACAGCGATTTCTATGGAAAACAGCAGTCAGACATGATGTGGGCCCAAGGTGACCTCATTACCAGAATTCGTTCTGGTTGTCATTAGACATACCACACTGTGTCACTCAAAATGGGAGAGAAATAAGAGACACTGACACAGCCCTGAAGGTCAGAGAAGGGGAAGTGGGGTGCTGAGGACCCTTGCTTGTGAGGGACAGGGAGGGTCAGGTTCTGCTGCCCCCGCACCTCTCGCTGCGGCCTCTGAGGCTCCAAGTCCGCAGTCGCCGCGGCTGGGCCCTTCTTGTGCAGACACAGCACGGGGTCCTCTGCAGACTGCGAGCCGGCGTGCTGAGAGCCCGGGGACCAGGCCCGCAGCCTGCCTGGGTAGCGAGAGTGAGCCCCCACCTCCACTGGCCTCGCTGGAGGACACCCCAAAGACACGGTTCCAGCTGGAGCACCCGGAGGTCGTTGACGTGTGACCGACAGCGCCAGCGCGGCGGGGAGAAGCGAGAACACACCCCCCCTCGCTCCCGGGGTGGTGGAGGCAGAGGGGACTCTGGCCGCCCCCAGCGTGGGGTGTGCATGGCGCCCATGGAGTCTGAGGACAGCCACCCACGCACACGCCCGCGTGAGGCCATCGGAGGCCTGCGCAGAGACCGTCCGCTGGGCTAGGTGTCGGGGGCCCGCTGGCGGGGGAGGCCGGCGGTCTCCCTGCTTCCCGGGCACATCCTAAAGCCGCAGCGCCCTGCTGCAGAGGCTGCCCTGGGTGCCCTGCTCCTGCGGAGTGTGGGGGGCCTTGGCAGGAGGCTCGGCACCGCCCTGCAGGCACCGGCAGCGACGCACTCCGGGTGGGCTCAGCAGCGCCGAGTTCCCACCTTGGCCGCACCCAGGAGACGCAGTGCAGGCCCTCGCTCCTAATGCAGGATCTCACAGGCACCGCCTTCCTCCCAGGACGCAGGCCTGCCGCCCTGCCACACTAGTGCTCGGCTCAACCAGCTCAAGGGCCGAGGGCTGGAGCGGGCAGTGTGGCTGCAGGTCTGCATGCGGCCCTGAGCTGCGCACCCAGCACAGGCCAGCCCCCTTCGACGACACTGACTGACAGATTCTAAAGGCAGAGGCTAGAAACAGCAGTCCATCAGCAAGCCCCCGTGCTGCGGTGGGGGACAGCAGGTTAGCCTGGCCAGACACACCCACGACAGTCTCGGCTCAACCCGGAGGTCTGCACTATCTAAGCTCCTGAGTGGCACCCGTCGACAGTTTCTGGAAGAATCTTTGGTAAGAAAGGCGTAATAAATGGGTGCAGAGAACGGCGTGTGCGACACCAAGTGCTGACCGTCACTGTGTGTGGCCTGCCCGGAGCCTGACTCCCGGGGCACTGCCCACCTGAGGCAGGCAGAGGCGTCCTCCCCACCACCCCCGCCAGGCTGCAGCCCTGAGCCGCGCAGGGCTCCCGTCCGGCAGGAGCCCGGGTTCCGGATGGCCCTCTGTGCTGCAGGCGCCAGGCCCGCGGCCCCAGCCTGGAGGCTTTCAGTGAAGACCCTGGCCTTGGGGCACGCCCCTGAGCCGGGGAGGGCCGGCTCGACGGGCCTGTGAGCTGGCCTGCTGCTGCAGGGACAGCGCTGTCCCACCGCTCCACAGAAGGGCAGGCCCAGGGCCCCTTTTCTGTGGTTGTGCCAGTGTGGGGCCTGGCCAGGCCACCAAGGAGCAGCTGTGGCCTCGCCCCCAGCCCCAAGTGGCTGGAGCGGCGTGTGCTCGTCACGCGGGCGCTGCGCACGCTCAGCTCACACCCACTCGGCACAGGCAGGCGGCTGGGGCTCGGCGTCTCCGTGACAGAGAAGGACGGCCGAGAGGACGGGGCTGGACTCGGGCCCAGGCCCTGCACCCCTCCCTCAGCGCCCACGCCCTCCTCACCCCACGTCCGTCGGCAGAGAGGAAGCGGCCCTGGCCTTGCTCCTCGCCCGTGTCCTCTGGTCTCCTTGACAGGAGCAGCCATTTTCCTGGACAGAATGGAACCAAATCTGTGTTTCCCAACAAAACCTGCCTCATGCCACTGTGAGGAGCTGGGACGCTCCTGCCCAGCACACGGGGGGACACCGGCCGAGTGGCCCAGCAGGGAGACCATCAATTAGCACTGGCCAGGCCTGCGACGGGAGGAAGGCTCAGATCCATAATTCATCAAGGCCACCTGGAAGTGCACGGGGAGCCCGAGCAGCCCAGCGCAGCCCCCCAGGGGACAGGGCAGCTCCTGGGCAGGGCCTCTGCCTCGCCACGGGACACCAGCTCGCCTGCTGGAGGGCCTCGTGGGCCCCAAGGGCTCCTGCCCCCAGCGGAGGTCCCCCTCCTTGGGGCAGAGGGGACACAAGGGTGCGGAGGACAGGCCCCGAGGGAGGGACCGCGGCAGGCAGGGAGAGGCAGCGCTGGGCGGGGTGCAGGGGCCAGCGAGGGCGCACTGGGTGAGGGGAGGTCCTGGAGCAGGGGTGCCGGGCACTGCGCGGGGCAAGAGCCTGTCGCCTCTTGGCCGTGGCACAGCGGGCACTGGGGACCCAGCTGGCACCTGGAACAGAGGGTGAGCACTGGGACCGTGGCAGCAGGCTTGCACCTGGGCCTGTCAGGCACAAGCACAGCCACCTGGGTGCCACCCACACGCTCAGTGGCAAAGCTTCGATTTCTAGTCACATCAGCCAATGCTACCGGAAATCGCATTACTGCCACGAACGAACAGTGTCATCGCCGCAGGAGAAGGTGACTAAGGTGCATTGCCTGGAAATAAGACATTGTTTTTCTGGAACTTTTAAGTCCTGGTAAGAGCTGGTGAGATGGTGCCTTCTCACAGAACCCAGGACAGCTTGTGACGCACGGTGTCTGCTGGCCCCTGGGCTGAAGAGGAGCCAGGAGTGGGCAGGGGCCTCAGTGCGCTCGGGGCTCGGGCCCACCAGGAGCCTGTGGGGCCACTTCCCCACAGTGGCACCCTGAGGTTGGGCTGCCCCTCTAGGGTCTCATAACGAGGGCAAGCTGTGGGCAGCTCCTCCCTGCACCCTCCAGGGCCTTGGCCAGGGCTGGAGAGCACACAGGGCCAGCAGCCGGGCAGCCGAGGAGAGGCGGGACAGCAGCCGGGCAGCACGGACAGCCTCGGGACACCCAGGCCCTCTCAGAGCGTGGGGTCTGGGCGTTGCTGCTCACACCTGAACTCAGGAAGCTCCGGGAACTGTCCTGCAGCCTCCTGCGCCTGGGCAGGTCGTGGGCACTTCCCAACGTTCTGTCTGAACATGAAGAGACCACCGGTCTGCAGAGCAGAGGCTCGCCTCGGCAGCTTCAGCCATGACCGCATCATGTCCAAGGACACAACGGGAAAACGGCTTCCTCCTAGGTGGCGTTGTGACAGGGCTCACTTGGTGCTTGACTATGTCCCTGTGGCTTTGAAGCTTACAGGGTTTTTTATTTTCTTTTTCCCAATCTTCTTTTCCTGACCTCTCCTCCCTGACCTCTCCTCCCTGACCTCTCCTCCCTGACCTCATTCTCTCTGAATCACCTCTGTTAAAGGCCCTGTTCCTGCAGATGGGCAGAACCAGCCTCTGGGGCGGGACTCCCCGTGTTTCCCCTTTGCCAGGGAAGCAGTGAACGTCGTCTTCCTTTCCCTCAAGACCTGTCTTCGTTATTGAGTTGGCGTCGAGGACGAGGACGAGGACGAGGACGAGGACCGAACTTTCCGTCGTCACAGCAGCACTCTGCAGGGTGTTGGGGAGCCAGCAGGTCTGGGCCACAGGACCCCAAGGCTGAAGGACAGAGAAGGACAACCCCGCCTGGCCCTGGTCAGCTCGGTCAAGGCCACCTGGTCCTGCTGGCTGCTGGTCTCTCAGGACCTGCCGCCTCCCCTCCTGGATGGCCTGCCGAGCTCTGCGCCGCCCAGGCTCGCACCGGGCAGCAGCTGTGGACGAGCTCAGTGTCCCTGTCCCCGCCCCAGCTTGTCCACTTCCCCTTTGTGCAATGGCCTCACTTCTGCCCACCTGGCCCGACTGTGGTCCACTTCCAACAGCGGCCTTTTCTCATCTGTCCTTTAGAAACAGCCCTCGCGCGGCCACCCTGTCCCTCCCTGTCCCTCCAGGCAGCCCTCAGGGTGGGCGCCCACCACACTCAGCTCGGGCACAGCGGCACTGGGTCTTGCTGCGAAGGGCACTGAGGGCCAGGGCGTGGGCAGCAGCTGCTGTGCGTGACGTGGGAGGACCCAGCCCGAGGAGGGCCGCCGCTGGATGTGGCCAGCTGATTGTCCACTGCGGACACTGCCCCTCCAGGCGGGAGGTACACGGGATGGGGACATGTGCAGGGCCAGCTTCCTGTCCCCTGCATCCAGGGACCCAGGGGAGGACCCACCTCAGACCCTGCGAGGCCGCGCCCTCCACCCTCCATGGCAGAGGCCTGGGCACAGATGCCACCCCAGGGACGCGAAGCCGAGCTCCTCTCCACCAGTGGGCCTTGCACCCGGGGTTGCTGTGCCCACGTGCGCCTCGTGCTTCCGGCCAGCCCTGCCTCTCCCGCGCCGCCGCAGCCCAGCCTCCCTCTGGCTCACACCGTGATCTCCCTCTGCGTCCATCCCCGTGGCTGGGTGGTGAGTGGGCACGGTGTGGCCCCCGAGGCCCAGCAGGGGTGAGGACACGAGTGCAGAGGAAGCAGCAGCCTGCCCAGGCCCCTGTAGCTCCCTCCTGTGGGCCTCTTTAAGCTGGCCAGGCCACAGGAGCACCCTGTGGCTTGGGGTGAGGACTGAGGCAGCTCGGAGCTAGGCGTGGGGTGCTCAGCAAGCAGCACCCCTGTGCTCCTCCCTGTCCTTTCCCTCTGAGGGCGGCCGGGCCCCCACGTGGATGTGAGCCAGCAGCAACCCCAGAGATGCCCAGGCTAGAGCTCTGGTCACGAGCCGCCCTGTCCTCCCTGCCTCCTGCCTCGGGCCTTCGCCTTCTCTCCCCCTCAAGGCGAAAGTCCTGAGGAAGTCCTCCTGTGTGGCTCAGGTGACCAGCTGCTTCCTGTGAAGACTGGACCTCCCGATGGCCCTCGTGGGCACCAGTCAGCAGGATGGGGCTGCCCAGCACACGCAGGCCTGTGTCCAAGAGCAGCAGGGAGGGCGCGGGAGCGCAATGGAGGCCAACCAAGCAGAACCCGGGAAGGAGCCCGCTGGGGTGAGGCGTGGAGCCGGCTCAGACATGAGAGCGGGGAGGAGGAGCCCCAGCTGCCTGTCCTGCGGCCACAGGTCAGGGTGAGCTGGAGGCAGGTGTCTGGTGCGGTCACTTGCCTGGGCAGGGCCTGTGTCCAGCGGCAGGTCGACCTTGGACTGCAGGAGCGAACACCTGAGACCTGCCCTCCTCTCTCAGGGACTTGGGGACCCAGGTGCTGAGACAGTCAGGTGCCCACTGGCCTCTGGTCCTGCTGTTCTGCGTCAGGCAACCCCACTGCACAGCACACAGTCCCTAAGGTCACCTGGGGCCCTGGCCTGGTCACCAGTGCCCTCAGTACCCACCACCCAGAAAGAAGCCAAGAGGCTCTTCTGGGAGTGCCATGCCGTGCCCTGGCCCTTGCCCTGGAACCACCTTCGGCCCCCGGCCAGCAGGCCTGTTGCCAGCGGCGATGGCGCACATCTCCCCGCGTGCTGCAGTTGCTGTGCCACTGGGCAGACGGGCTCCTCCGTGGCTACTGGCCGGTGCTGGTGGGCTGGGCTCCTCCTGCTGCCACTCCTGCTCCGCACAGCTCAGCAGCACTTTGAAGGCACAGGAAGGCTCAGAGAAGGCCAGAGACCCAGCAGGTGCCAGAAGCCACGGCAGCAGCAACGTGAGCAGGCATCGTGCCCGTGGACGCAGCCCACGGGAGATGGCCCTTTGAGCTGCGAGGAGAGACAAAGGCCCAGTTCCACAGAGGCAGGTGACCGGGAGGCACACACACTGTCCCTCAGGAGCCATCCAGGTCAGTCCCCCTTGCAGTGAGGGAGAACCCAGTGCAGCAGCAGAGCCCAAGAGAAGGGACTCTGCTCTGACTCGAGCTGCATGGCCAGCACACGCGACCTCTTTAAGACCCCTGCCCAAGGGAAGACCAGAGGGTTCCTGTACGGGAGGGAAAGGCCTGGATGGCTGTCAGCAGGGCAGACCCTGGACACAGGGGCACTTTGCCCAGATGGCGTGCGAGTGTGGACACGTGGGAGCCTCGCCCAGATGGCGTGCGAGTGTGGACACGTGGGAGCCTCGCCCAGATGGCGTGTGTGGACACGTGGGAGCCTCGACCCAGATGGTGTGCGAGTGTGGACACGTGGGAGCCTCGCCCAGATGGCGTGTGAGTGTGGACACGTGGGAGCCTCGCCCAGATGGCGTGTGAGTGTGGACACGTGGGAGCCTCCCCAGATGGCGTGTGAGTGTGGACACGTGGGAGCCTCGCCCAGATGGCGTGTGAGTGTGGACACGTGGGAGCCTCGCCCAGATGGCGTGTGAGTGTGGACACGTGGGAGCCTCCCCCAGATGGCGTGCGAGTGTGGACACGAGGGAGCCTCGCCCAGATGGTGTGTGAGTGTGGACACGTGGGAGCCTCGCCCAGATGGTGTATGAGTGTGGACACGTGGGAGCCTCGCCCAGATGGTGTGTGAGTGTGGACACGTGGGAGCCTCGCCCAGATGGTGTGTGAGTGTGGACACGTGGGAGCCTCGCCCAGATGGTGTATGAGTGTGGACACGTGGGAGCCTCGCCCAGTTGGTGCGCAAGTGGGACACGTGGGAGCCTCTCCAAGATGGTGTGCGAGTGTAAACACGTGGGAGCCTCGCCCAGTTGGTGCGAGTGTGGACATGTGCCCTCGCCCAGATGGCGTGCGAGTGTGGACACGTGGGAGCCTCGCCCAGATGGTGTATGAGTGTGGACACGTGGGAGCCTCGCCCAGATGGCGTGTGAGTGTGGACACGTGGGAGCCTCGCCCAGATGGCGTGTGAGTGTGGACACGTGGGAGCCTCGCCCAGATGGCGTGCGAGTGTGGACACGTGGGAGCCTCGCCCAGATGGTGTATGAGTGTGGACACGTGGGAGCCTCGCCCAGTTGGTGTGCGAGTGTGGACACGTGGGAGCCTCGCCCAGATGGTGTGCTAGTGTGGACACGTGGGAGCCTCGCCCAGATGGCGTGTGAGTGTGGACACGTGGGAGCCTCGCCCAGATGGTGTGCGAGTGTGGACACGTGGGAGCCTCGCCCAGATGGTGTGCTAGTGTGGACACGTGGGAGCCTCGCCCAGATGGCGTGTGAGTGTGGGACACGTGGGAGCCTCGCCCAGTTGGTGTGCGAGTGTGGACACGTGGGAGCCTCGCCCAGATGGTGTATGAGTGTGGACACGTGGGAGCCTCGCCCAGATGGCGTGTGAGTGTGGACACGTGGGAGCCTCGCCCAGATGGTGTATGAGTGTGGACACGTGGGAGCCTCGCCCAGATGGCGTGTGAGTGTGGACACGTGGGAGCCTCGCCCAGATGGTGTATGAGTGTGGACACGTGGGAGCCTCGCCCAGATGGTGTGCGAGTGTGGACACGTGGGAGCCTCGCCCAGATGGTGTGCCAGTGTAAACACGTGGGAGCCTCGCCCAGATGGCGTGCGAGTGTGGACACGTGGGAGCCTCGCCCAGATGGTGTGCGAGTGTGGACACGTGGGAGCCTCGCCCAGATGGTGTGCGAGTGTGGACACGTGGGAGCCTCGCCCAGGTGGTGTGCGAGTGTGGACACGAGGGAGCCTCGCCCAGATGGTGTGCGAGTGTGGACACGTGGGAGCCTCGCCCAGATGGTGTGCGAGTGTGGACACGTGGGAGCCTCGCCCAGGTGGTGTGCGAGTGTGGACACGTGGGAGCCTCGCCCAGATGGTGTGCGAGTGTGGACACGAGGGAGCCTCGCCCAGATGGTGTGTGAGTGTGGACACGTGGGAGCCTCGCCCAGATGGTGTGCTAGTGTGGACACGTGGGAGCCTCGCCCAGATGACCAGGTCAGTCACAGCCGGGCATGGGCTCCAGAGGACCTGGTGCATGGACGGCGAGCTGCGGGCGCCCAGCTCTCAGGCTCGGACGTCTCTCCTGGGAAGTGCAGCCTCTGGCACACCAGGCTGCCCCCACCACACGTGGGCTTCTGTCCTGGCTCGAGAGAAGGGACAACACCAGCCCCCACCCCCAGGAGGTGGCCGTTCTCAGCGCCTGTCCGCCCTCCCCCGCCTCAAGTCCACAGCAGACGTTGCACAGCTCATCTCCTGTGACCCAGCTCCACGGTGACCGAGCACACGGTGCCCACTTTCCACACCCCACACACCCTCCTTTGCATGCACTGGGGGCAGGGGAACTTGTGCCCTGGAAATCCCCCAAACCATACCCAAGTCAGGACAGTCTCCCGCCCTCTGTCAGCTGGAGCCAGGCGCAGCAACTGGGAACACCGGGGACTGCCGCCCTCTGAGACCCGTTTGAAGGAGCGCTAATCAAGGAGATAGCTAAAGATTGTGGTCAGCTGAGAGCCATAAAAGATGTTCTCGTTTCCACCTGATATGAATACATTATTCAAAGAATCTTCGTATGCCCGTGAACACTGTGTGACACACCTGTAAGCTCGAGCTGTAAGCACTTGTCCTTGTTAAAGCTAAATGTATATAACCGGGTGAGGTTGGTTTGGTGTTGGAAGAAGAAGAAGGTGGTGGTTGAAAGGAGTCAGAGCGGTTAGAGTTCAAGAGA
Organism: Tamias sibiricus; assembly: GCA_025594165.1. Taxonomy (NCBI): domain Eukaryota; kingdom Metazoa; phylum Chordata; class Mammalia; order Rodentia; family Sciuridae; genus Tamias; species Tamias sibiricus. Next base: position 130,244,517 of record CM046664.1, on the reverse strand, counting down.
TTGCTGAAGCTGGAGAGAGAAGAAGAATAAAAGACCTTTTTCATTTTCATCCTGCCTCTGAGTTTTCTCCCGTGGTGTCGTAGCTGCAAGCAACAGCATCAGGCAGCTACACCCGTTCACCTGTCCGTTGGGCTGGGCGGGGGACTGCGGGCTGAAGGACAGACATGCTGCAGCTGACTTTAGGCCTGACAAACTCTGGCCTCTGTATTTCTTTAAGAAATTAACTGCTTACCTCACTAAACAAAGCTGTTTTCTTTTGCAAAGAATAAATATCAAGTTGCAGCCAGAGGAATAATCAGGGAGTTAAAACAAAAGGTTAACATTTTCACTTCAAAAATAACAAGGCAGAGGTGAGGCAGGGTGCGAGGCGGGCCACGGCTGTCATGTGCGGCCAGGCTGGGGCTCTCAAGGTGCGTCCCCTGCAATAAGAAAAGTGTCCAGCACACCTTGCCAGCATGCTCTGTGGATGTCCAGCCCTTCGGTATCTGTCATTCTGCTCTGCTTTTTAGCAAGCACAGTCTGGGACACAGGCAATGGCTCTTGCTAAAAAGTGTGTCTAATGAAGGGCTCAGCTGGGGCTGGGCCGGGTGGCTTCCCTGTGCTGGCCGGGCCAGGACAGAAGCCCACGTGTGGCGGGGCAACCTGGTGTGCGGCTCCCAGTGGCCCCGAGGAGTTTAGGATCTGCTCGCGCAGGAAGGATCTGACGCTCAGGCCTCAACAAGCTGCCTGAACTCATCTAGCCGTGAAAGCCAGAGCCAGAATCTGGAGATGGGCACAGCTGACTCAAAAGCTATGCCCACAGGGCACGGAGTCCAGGGAGCCCAGATACACTCGGCAGCCTGAGGACGGGCATGCCACCTGGCAGAGAGGCGGTGGTGCTGTGCATGTGGAGGGACAGGGCTCAGAGCATGACCCCTGTGGCCACTCCCACAGCTTGGCTTCTCCGTCACCACCAAGGGGCCGCAGGGCATGGGGACGGCGCAGCGTTCCGGGTCCCTGTTCATAGCCCTGCATACTCCAACGCCTCTGGGCTGTCCGTCCCCACACACTGTGCTCATGGGCAGCTGTCCCACGGCAGTGTGCCCAGCCCAGCCCAGCCTCTCCCGCACCTGCAGCCAGGCCCGCGGTGCCCCAGGGAGGACCTGGACGCTGTTGGCCTGCTCACACCCATGCAGCTTGGGCATAGGCCTGCTGGCCGTCCCGCCTGGAGCCTCTTGGTTCATGGGTGAGGTGGCCTGGACTCCCCGGCTGTGCTCAGGAAGCCGTGGACCGTGTCCTGCCTGAGACCATCTGAATGTAAACGTTTTCCACTCACTTCTGAAAGTTCTTCTCAAGCCACAAACTGAACTCACTGTCCCCACATAATGGGACTGGAGGGTTCCAGTAGAAGAGCCAGGGAAATGGAGCTCAGTCCGGCCTCCCTCTGACTCGCGAATGGGACACGTGGCAGCCCCACGGCCAGCGCCGAGGTGGGAGCCAGGCTTTGCTGGCCAGCACCCTTCCATGGGAAATGGAGTGGAGAGCCGGCACCCGGGAGACAGGCTGCGGGCCACCGGGCCACAGCTGCCGGAGAACACCGGCCTGGGTGAGCGGAGGAAGTTCCCGCCACCAGGTAAATCCCGCAGGAGGAAGCCCGCGCAGGGCGCACCTGAGCTCACACGTCCACTCACGGGCGGGAGCACGGCCAGAGCTCCAGGAGGCCTCGCGCTGGACAGTGCACCAGGGCTTCTCCTGCCTCAGGCGCCTTCCTCCTGGAGGTGCCGCACTGATCCGGGTCCCTCCAGAGTGGGCACAGTCACTGGTGAGCGGGACGAGACTCCTCCAGGCTCCCGTCTCTGGGCGCCACGTGCTGGCAGCAGACGCGTCTCCCCAAGCGTCTGCTCTCCCTGCATCTGTTCAGTCTTCAAAAGCTTCATGACAACAGTCGATTCCCAGAAGTTCTAGAAACAATGTCCTTCAGCAGATCAAGGTCAGCTTCCCTTCTGTGGCTCTGACTTCCTTTAGGAACGGCCTGGGGCACTCTGCTCGCCACTCTGCCACGCCTGGTCTGGAAACGCCCGCCCGCTCCCCGCAGCACTGGGGCACTTGCGATGGAGGACCCCGAGCCTCCAGGAGACAAGTGTGTGGCCGACGTCGTCGCTGAGGCCGTGTGCGGAGACAGAGCCCCGCATGGGAGCCACGTGCCCTCTTCCCCTGACCCAGGACCTGCCCCCAGGAGACGTGCTGGCACTGGGCCCGAGGGCCTGGGCTCCCGGCTGCAGGTGGCCGGCTCACAGCAAGAGCACACGCGGGTGCGGCTGTCCCCTTCTGTCCACCTGCTAGCAGGCAAAGTGCCAGGCCAAGAGGCGCTGAGGCGCACCACCTGGGCTGTTCTGGGAGCAGCTGGCCCAACACCGGCTGGAGTTCAACACAGGTGAAAAGCCCGTTCGGGGGCAGGAGGTAGATGAGCGGCCTTAGAGCCAAGCCTGGCCGGAGGAGGGCGCCGGGGAGCGCGTCCCGGGCTCGGCTCTGAGCAGGCGCTGAGGCCGTGACGGCCGGCGAGGCCAAGCGGGGCTGGAGACGCCACCGAGGGGCTGTTGTCGCTCTCACCGGTCCTCGCTCGGGCACAGTGCCGTCCTCGGGCCTGGCTGGGACGCAGCTGGTGCGCAGCACGTCTGACCCGAGCCTCACACGCGAGCGCGTGGCTGGCCCGCGACGGAAGGCGAGACCCGCACGTCCTGCCTCAGCGGCACACGAGGGGCAGAGTCCTAGCGGCTGGGCTGAGACCCTTGGGATGCTCCTGTCACATCTCTGCAGGGAGGTGGCACCCAAGCCACTGCCGCGGCAGGGCCAGCCCAGGCCAGCACACTCGAGCCACATTCCCCACGCAGCCGACACCGGCCTTCCTCCCGGTGCCCCAGGCCCTCCCTGGGCCTCGGGTCCTTCTCCTTGTCTGTGTGCGTCTCTGTGACCAGACCAAGAGTCCCAGATGCAGGGCATGCGCAGCGTCAGGTCCTCACTGGCGTCCACCGCACAGAGCAGCGGTCTGCAGCCAGCTTCTGGGTGCCCCGTCGCTCTGACCTGGCATCTGTAAGGATGCGGCAGCCCTGGGTTTTGCTTGGAACCACTGCATTCACATCCCCTCCTTTCAGACAAGGAGAGCATTGCTTTACGAACCTTCCCCCTGGAAAGTCTGAATTTCTCCTGAAATGGAAGATACAGACCTCCTCTTTCACTTGGTGGTCTATGGGGCCAGTTCTTGTAGGTGAGGCAGGAATTCTTCTCATCCACCCGGGCAACCTTGCAGCAGCAGGGTGTGGCTCCTGGAGGGTCTGCTGGCTGACCCTGGGCTGGCCGTAGTTGCATCTGCCCAACCCACAACAAAGCGGCTCTAGGCATGGTCACACTTGATCCAGGTGTTGGCTGAGCCCAAGTCCTTGCCAACAGGAACTCCCCAGGGAACCTGTGACCTGTGCAGTGACTTGCTCCTTCCATGAAAGGGTGGCACCTGTTTTAGCAGTGAGTGAAGCCAGCTCAGCACCAGAGAGCAGAGCCTGTAGCAGCCTGAAGCGATGGCCGCTTGGAGCAATGAAGCCGTGGGAAGAAGTTCAGAGGCGAACTGGAAACAAACAGCTTTTTATTCTGATTACATTTTTCTCTGGCTCTAACAACGACTAACACGCACCACACACACCACCAAAATGGCGCAGACCCGATCAGCAATCTCGGCTCAAGTCCAGCGAGATCCCAGGCCAAGTCCCGCGAGACTACGGAAGGCAGCAATGCCCAAATCTCCATGGCCCATAGTCAACCGCAATTTAAGCCATCTCCCCAAACAGGGCTCCTGCAAGAGCCCACAAGGGGAGAAGGTGGCAGATGTGACTTGTGAGTGCTAGCATATTAAAATTCACCATGAGGTGTGACCCTAATGACAACTGGGTGACCCCAATCGAAGATCTTAAGGGAGTGAATTTTCCCGTGCATGTGAGTCCACGAAATCGTGCCGACCCTCAGCACTTGCCCCCAACCTGGCCAGGAGGCAAAGCCCACTGTGGGAGCCTCCCAACCCCGCCTCGCTGCCGCCTGCCTCAGGAGGAGCGTGGCTTCCGACGGGGGTCCGGGCGCTCCCAGTGAACGCCCCCCACTTGCCACTCAGGCTCTTCCCCGTCCGTCACTTACCCAGGCCAGGCCGCTGCCGAGCCCCTGATGCCCTCCTGGCCTGCAGAGCCTGCCCCTCTGGGCCTCCCGCACGTGTGTCCTGCAGGCCTGTTCAGGAGGCGAGTGCAGACCAGTGGCACAGCTCCTGGGAGCCCTCGGTGCTCAGCCCAGCCTCGGGGGGCTCGCCCTGTCTGCCGCCCACACCTGCCCTGGGTCCTGGGCACCCCGGGAAGAGCAGCACCAGGCTCTGCACAAGGAGCCTGCAGATGCCCCAAGTCTCTGCCAGGGGCCACCTGGGTGGCTGGATCCTCGCCCCAGGGGTGGTGCCCATGCCACGGGGTGGTGCTGGCCCTCTTCTAGGAAGGCGGTGGCCTTTCGTGGTATACATGACACGTTTGAGTTAAGAGAGTGGGACAGGTCTCGCAACTAGAGAAAGTGACAGGAAAATCCAAGGAGATTATCAACAGCACCCATTCATTTAGCATCGGCTAGGTGAGAATTATTCCAAATGAATGAGTTTTTCCACATCCTGAGCCTGCATATGAAAGCGGCGACCGCACCGCTCCTGTGCCCAAGTGAACTTCTGCTTTCAGAAGGTGGCTTATGTCTCTGCTGCCCGTGCACAGCAGAGTGACCCAAATGGGCTTGTCCTCGGTGACCAGGCCTCCTCCTTTCAAACACCAGAAGGGTGTCACACTGAGGCCTAAGACGCCCCAGGACAGGGAGGGCCCTTTGCCCTCTTCCCGAGGGTCCCAGAGTCCTGTCAGGAGAAAGAGGACCACTGGCCCAGGGTGGGGGCTGGCACGTGGCAGGAAGGCACCCCGAGGAAGACGAGGGCTTTCCCAGGGCTGCAGGACAGCACCAAAGCAAAGCCCTCCTGTCGCCGCCTGAAGCGATGGCCGCTTGGAGCAACGAAGCCGCGGGAAGAAGTTCAGCGGCGAACTGGAAACAAACAGCTTTTTATTCTGATAACTTTTCTCTCTGGCTCTAACAACGACTAACACGCGCCATACACACCACCAAAATGGCGCTGACCCGATCAGCAATCTCGGCCAAGTCACTCGAGATCCCGGGCCAAGTCCCGCGAGATCCCGGGCCAAGTCCCGCGAGATCCCGGACCAAGTCCCGTGAGACTACGGAAGGCGACAATGCCCAAATCTCCATGGCCCATAGTCAACCGCAATTTAAGCCATCTCCCCAAACAGGGCTCCTGCACCCTCCTGCAGGTGCCTACCGTGGAACCCAAGCCCTCCTGCAGGTGCCCACCGGGGAACCCAAGCCCTCCTGCAGGTGCCCACCGGGGAACCCAAGCCCTCCTGCAGGTGCCCACCGTGGAACCCAAGCCCTCCTGCAGGTGCCCACCGGGGAACCCAAGCCAGAGCCCCCACCAACACCATGATGGAGGCCGAGCAGAGCGGGGCCTCCATGACCCCAGGTCACGAGCAAAGCAAGGAGTCGGCTGCTGGACGGGGCAGTGGCAACGGGCAGGGCCATGCGCTGCGTGCCGCCGGCCGCCACCGCCGCGGGAAGCTGTTTTAGAGCGACGGCCTGCACCTGTGGGCCGCGACCGCAGCCGGCTCACGCATGCTGCTCCGGGGCTCCACTGCACCCCCGGGGAGGGAGGGCACGAGAAGCCGTTCTCGCGGCGCAGAGAAGGAGCAAGGGCCGCTGGCTTCCTGCTGAGTGTCGCCCTCCCGCAGAGCGCGCCTCCCGGCCCCTTGTCCGACGCAGCCTCGTCCCTCCTTCCGGCCCTCCCGGCCTCTGCTGGAGACCCGAGGCTGGAGTGTGCAGAGCTGACCGTGGTCTCGGCTCCGCTGGGACCCGAGTGGAGGCCTTCTTCTGTGAGGGTGGCGTTGCCTGGGTCTCCGCTGGGTCAAGGCCACTCGGCCTGTCACTACTGTCTGGTGGCTGTCCCTTCCAGCACCTTCTCTGGTAGACCGCACGGCGGGCAGAGGCTGCAGCTCCTCACGCGCCGTCTGTGGGTGTCTGAGCTGCACCTACCCAGGGCAGACGGGCAGGTGGACACAGGAAGGACGACAGAGGAGAGTCCTGCAGCCTGTGAGGCAGTGGCAGAAGACGCTTCACGCCCCGGTGGGACCGGGTGGACTCAGGCAGGCCCGTGACCGGGACAGCGCACCTGGTCTGGTGAGCCGCGGCCGGTGACTTCACAGTGAGGAGTGAGGGCCACACGGAGGAGGAGCCAGACCCACGGCAGGCAGGGACAGACGTCTGACACATGGGAACCAGGAGCCACGGACGCAGGCAGAGCCGAGCGTGCGCTCACGCCGGGGCAGCCCCTGCCCGCCTCCGCTCCGGCCACCGCGGGCGAGAGCTCGGACAGCAACAGCTCACGCGGGACGCGGAGGCAGCTCGCTGGCCAGGACCTTGTCCAGTGGCCAGCACGTCCTCTGTGGGTGGTGAGGCCCCAGTGAGGGCTGGACCACATCCCCAGGGCCACAGCTACGTGTGGCTGGCGTCCCGGGGCTGTGAGCGAGCCAGCAGGGACAGGACCGGGGGAAGGCGGTGTGCCACGCTCCACCACAGACAGTGCCAGCATGGCCCGTCGGCCCCGGTGACGCACAGGACAGTGACACCATCTTCAACTCATGATCAAGATGTGGTCCGCGCCGGGGACGGGGACTTGTCCTCCCTGCAAAGTTGTTCCCCACAGAGAGAGACCCATGCGGCCAGCAGAACCCGGGTGAGAGACGAACGCTCCCGCGTGCCTGTGGCCAGGCCAGCAGGGTTCCTGGCAGCTGAGCCGCAGGCTCCGGGGAGAGGGTCTGTGTCCCGGCCCCCACCTCCAACCACAGCCCCGGGCCTCCCTCCTCAGCCAGGCGACTCCCTGAGCGCGTCAGGCAGAGTCCCGAGATGTTGTCCCAAGAGGCAGGACTACTGCGACTACTGACGTTTGCCATCCTTGCATCCACCCACCCGTCCATCCATTGTTCATCTGTCCCTCTCCCACCCACCCACCCATCCGTCCGCCCATCCACTCGTCCATCCACCCGTCCGTCCATCACCTCTATCTATTTATTTTTCCCCTTGTTTCAAAAAATCACTGAAGGCTCCTGTTCTTCACGCAGTCCCTTTTTAAATGTCAATCTTACTTCCACCCCTGATTTATGAGAGAACAAGTTCCCTCCAGAGTGTCTTCCTCCTCCTGTGCTTTCTCCCTGGTTCCCTTCCCGTTCACCTTACGAATCCTCAGAGAGAGTGGGTGGTTGAAATGGGAGACCTGGGCAGAGCCGCGGAGGAGCACTCTGGCTCCAGATGCCAAGGGCCTGATGGTGCCCGCCTTTCTCCGTGCACAAACCCCACGCCAGCCGTGCCTCCTCTGCCACTTGCCGACCCTGTTGTGGCATCTATCTTTGAACTCCTCTAAACCAGAGCGTCTTCAGTGGCCTCTCCTCCATTTCCTCTCAGGTGTGTTCATTTGCTCAGAACCCAGAAGGGACAGCCCCAGCCTGCTGGTCAGAGGGACTACGGTCCTCCATCTGTGGAGAGACGGGGAAGGGAGGTGGGGAGGGGGAGAGGCCGTGGGGAGCACTAAGTGGGGCCCCAGGACGAGAGGCGCTGCCCTGGGCAGTCATGGGCGCCCCAGCCCCGCGCGGCCTGCATGACTGCTTCACACTTTCCTTGCCCCTCCTGCTGAGGCCAGGCAGACACAGGCCATGGTCCCTACATGTCACTGGCGCTCACACCCAGAGGGGACACGGCTATTTCCTCCTCCCTCTCCAGAGGCTGATGGGTTTATTTTTCCACAAATCTTAAAAGAGAACTGATTTCTGCCACTAGCAGAGAACATGTGAGGGCCTCCTTCCTTTTTAGCTGCAATTAAGCAACAAGCTATTTTCATGAGTTCAAAACAAACAGAGTGTCTATTGCAGCCGGCCAGTCCCCGCGTTCAGCGCCCAGGGACGCCCGCTCACCACGCCTGCTGCTCAGGCAGGACGCACCAGAAGCAGACCCTGCGGAGGCGAGGGCACTGCAGGAAAGGCCCCGCCAACCAGCCTGTCACGGCACTGGGGTCTCCAATCATGCTCCTCCTGATGGGAGCCAGCGGGCGCGGGTGTGTCACCACGTGGTGGCAGGAGCTGGCACGTCACCACGAGGGCCCCCAGAGTCTGCCGCCTTGGAGGAGCGCACAGGCGGCCGCATCCTGCCTACAGAACCGCTCCCAAGCTCTGAGGGGCTGTAGGCGCGGGGAAGCCACAGCAGAACTTGGGGAGGACGTCCCCCTCCGCGGAGCTGGCCAAGGGCAGAGGCCGGTGCTGCCGTCTCCCCTCTGAAGGTCATTAGAGAGGAATCCCAATACACAGACGCCCGCCAGATTAGCAGACAAAATGTTTCCATGGCAACAATTGGACAGGCGCGATCCTGCAATTGGCATTAATTTAAAATATTTTCCCGAGTCTCTTAGAGCGGGTTCCCTGAAACACGAGTGCTTGCCAGCCTCTAATCTGCGGCATCCTTTGAAACTCCATCCAGCGTGTGCTGGAGCGGAGCCAATTAACGGAAGGGAATTGGGTGGATCCAGGGAAGCTGGCAAGACTATGTTTACCAATTAGCTTTTTTTATGATGCAAATGCTCCGCACCATGCGGCAGGAATAAAAGCTAGCTGCGCTGAATATGAAACTGTTAATTGCATTTCCAGAGACACGGCTACAAGGTGAAACTAATCATACAAATGATAACCGAGCTTCACCACCTACAGAGCTCTGCTATTGCGCTTCCCTAATCGGTATTGAGGCAGCCCCCACGGTCGGCGCAGGAAAGGAAACAGCATTCGGTGTAACTTCCCATCTTAAAGAGAAGAACGTGTGTGGGGGGGGACAAGGTAAGGATGCATTTCATCCAAGTCAGATTAATGATGTCGACAGACACCGCTGCAGCCAGGGCAGGGCCGCTCGTGACGCACGTGGCTCTGAAGACGTGGGATGGGCGTGTGCAGGGAGCCCCAGCCACCTGCCGGGGTGGCTGGGCACGGGGAGCTGGTAAGGAGAAAGGCCGCGGTGCTGGGCACGGTCTCCACGGGAGCCCCCAGGCCGTCTGCGTCTCAGAGACGTTCCTGGCACCTGTGTCCTGACAGCCGCGCGGCTCCCTGGTGGGAGCCCAGCCCAGGGCCTGGCACAGGGTCTGCACCCAGGCTCCACGCACGCTGACGCAGCTGTGGAAGGGCACGTGGCCCACGAGAAAGCGTGCTCTTGCTCTTGCTTGCTACTGCCCTCCCAGTCCTGCTGAAGGTGGGGCTCCTAGCACTGCCCAAGGACCTGGACGAGCCGAGGAAGGGGCTGGGGAGGACGGGGCGCCCACCTGCCACCTCCAGGAGGTCTCGGGTCCGACGGCTGCAGATGTCACGCTCGCAGCCTGCACCTTGCACCCTCGCCCAGGAGCATCCGGGGGTGGCGGCCAGGGCGTGGCTGCGACAGCAGTTGCACGTGGCAGCCCGACTCACTGGCGAGGGTTGGGGGCCTGGACGGGCACAGCGGGTCCCAAGCAGGAGCTGCGAGGCTGTGCGCAGGGCCCTGTGACGCGGACCAGAAACTCAGGCGTGGGGGACACAGAGCTCACCTGTCCTGACAGATGGCCTGGTTTCCCTTCTTGCTGCAGTAACAGGCCACTGCGGTGTGACCACAGGGGGACTCCAGTGTGTGCTCAGGGCGGGGCTCTGAGGAGGACGCCAGGTCTTCACTTGTGGCATGGGCTGGATGCGCACCCCCAGGGTCTGCAGAGCCCACTCTCCTGTCCATCCCATGCACAACCACTTCTGGCGAGACCCCACACACCTGTGCTCGGGGCTGGGCAGGTGATGGGTCTGCAGAGTGCCTGGGATTCTGCCCCTCAGACCCGGGACAGAGGGCCCTTCACAGACTCCTCAAGCTGTGCCTGCGGCCCACGCACGGGCTTGCTGGACTGGTGGGCACTGGGACAATCCCAATGCCCTGCAACAACTGCTGATGGCTAAAGGGACGATCACAGTGGACTGTCCTGCTGCCACCAAGGAGCCAAGGCAGCAGCGAGCGCCATGTCTCTGAGCCATCATCAAGGTGAAGGGCAGCACAGCTGGTGGACACGTGTGTGGACACAGGCCCCCGCTCAGGCCCAGGTGCCAGGGAGGGCGTCGGCGCGTGCACAGCCACACGGCCGGAGACCTGCGTCTACCTGCTGACCGCCTTGTCCTTCCAGACTCGCTTCAGCAGAGAAGCTGCCTCTGTTGTGAAGAAGCCTTGGCTTGAACTTGACCTTTGCCTCAGATGTGGCAGAGTTTGTCCCCGTTCAGACATTTGATCTGTTCCTCTTTAGGGATAATAAAAAATATTTGTCAAAAACAAGAAAATCACTAAAAGAGTGAGATCACCTCTTTAGTAACTGGAACGCGGACTCGTCCCCACGCCACCCACTCGAGCAAGGGGTGCAGAAGAGCTGCGGGCGCTGGTTCCCGCACCCGCCCATGGCTCAGGGTGTGCCGCTGGCCACAGGCCCAGGGCGGCCTCCCTCTTCTAGGGCTGTGTGTACTGGGCACAGTCTGTCACCAGACACTCAGCTAGTCTCAACTAGTCACTCTAACATGCCATGCTTGCTTGGTTAGTGAGTGTCCTAGTTAAACAGCACCTGGATGTGGACAGAAGCGGGCGGCAGGGAGATGAGGGCTGTCCCCAGGTCGGGCCTGCCACTGCACATGGACGACGGGGGGCGGGGGCTCATTAGGATGGTGAGTATGGGGACAAAGTGACCGCCGGCCAGGCCGCTGGCTAACTTGCCTGCATAATTGATTTTTACTTAATTTTTTTGAATCTCCCTTGTGTGATACCTTTTAATTTTGTTTATTTGCTCTTTTCAGTTATGCATAACAGTGCAGTGTGTTTTGACATACCATACATACGTGGACCATGACTTCCCGTTCTTGTGGTTGTACATGATGTGGAGCTACACCGGCTGTGTGTTCACAGGCGAACACGGGAAGGTGACGGAGCCGCACGGGCTGTGTGTTCACAGGTGAACACAGGAAGGTGACGGAGCCACACTGGCTGTGTGTTCACAGGCGAACACGGGAAGGTGACGGAGCCACACGGGCTGTGTGCTCATAGGTGAACACGGGAAGGTGACGGAGCCACAGGGCTGTGTGCTCACAGGCGAACACGGGAAGATGACGGAGGGGCACGGGCTGTGTGTTCACAGGCAAACACGGGAAGGTGACGGAGCCACACCCGGCTGTGTGCTCACAGGTGAACACGGGAAGGTGACGGAGCCGCAGGGCTGTGTGCTCACAGGCGAACACGGGAAGGTGACGGAGGGGCACGGGCTGTGTGCTCACAGGTGAACACGGGAAGGTGACAACGGAGCCACACCGGCTGTGTGTTCACAGGCGAACACGGGAAGGTGACGGAGCCACACGGGCTGTGTGCTCACTGGTGAACACAGGAAGGTGACGGAGCCACACGGGCTGTGTGCTCACTGGTGAACACGGGAAGGTGACGGAGCCACACGGGCTGTGTGCTCACAGGCGAACACGGGAAGGTGACGGAGCCACACGGGCTGTGTGCTCACTGGTGAACACGGGAAGGTGACGGAGCCACACGGGCTGTGTGCTCACAGGCGAACACGGGAAGGTGACGGAGCCGCACGGGCTGTGTGTTCACAGGTGAACACGGGAAGGTGATGGAGCCACACCGGCTGTGTGCTCACAGGTGAACACGGGAAGGTGACGGAGCCACACGGGCTGTGTGTTCACAGGTGAACATGGGAAGGTGACGGAGCCGCACTGGCTGTGTGTTCACAGGTGAACACGGGAAGGTGACGGAGCCGCACGGGCTGTGTGCTCACTGGTGAACACGGGAAGGTGACGGAGCCACATGGGCTGTGTGCTCACAGGCGAACACGGGAAGGTGACGGAGCCGCACGGGCTGTGTGTTCACAGGTGAACACGGGAAGGTGATGGAGCCACACCGGCTGTGTGCTCACAGGTGAACACGGGAAGGTGACGGAGCCACACGGGCTGTGTGTTCACAGGTGAACACGGGAAGGTGACGGAGCCACACTGGCTGTGTGTTCACAGGTGAACACGGGAAGGTGACGGAGCCGCACGGGCTGTGTGCTCACAGGTGAACACGGGAAGGTGACGGAGCCGCCCGGGCTGTGTGCTCACAGGTGAACACGGGAAGGTGACGGAGCCGCCCGCCGGGCTGTGTGCTCACAGGTGAACACGGGAAGGTGACGGAGCCACACCGGCTGTGTGCTCACAGGTGAACACGGGAAGGTGAGGAACCGAACGGGCTGTGTGTTCCCAGGCGAACACGGGAAGGTGACGGAGCCGCACGGGCTGTGTGTTCACAGGTGAACACGGGAAGGTGATGGAGCCGCACGGGCTGTGTGCTCACAGGCGAACACGGGAAGGTGACGGAGCCACACCGGCTGTGTGTTCACAGGCGAACACGGGAAGGTGACGGAGCCACACCGGCTGTGTGCTCACAGGCGAACACGGGAAGGTGACGGAGCCGCACGGGCTGTGTGCTCACAGGCGAACACGGGAAGGTGACGGAGCCGCACCGGCTGTGTGCTCACAGGCGAACACGGGAAGGTGACGGAGCCGCACCGGCTGTGTGCTCACAGGCGAACACGGGAAGGTGACGGAGCCACACGGGCTGTGTGCTCACAGGTGAACACGGGAAGGTGACGGAGCCACACGGGCTGTGTGCTCACAGGTGAACACGGGAAGGTGACGGAGCCACACGGGCTGTGTGCTCACAGGTGAACACGGGAAGGTGACGGAGCCACACGGGCTGTGTGCTCACCGGTGAACACGGGAAGGTGACGGAGCCACACGGGCTGTGTGCTCACAGGTGAACACGGGAAGGTGACGGAGCCACACGGGCTGTGTGCTCACAGGTGAACACGGGAAGGTGACGGAGCCGCACTGGCTGTGTGCTCACAGGTGAACACGGGAAGGTGACGGAGCCGCACCGGCTGTGTGCTCACAGGCGAACACGGGAAGGTGACGGAGCCACACGGGCTGTGTGCTCACAGGCGAACACGGGAAGGTGACGGAGCCGCATGGGCTGTGTGCTCACAGTTGAACACGGGAAGGTGACGGAGCCACACGGGCTGTGTGCTCACAGGTGAACACGGGAAGGTGACGGAGCCACACGGGCTGTGTGCTCACAGGTGAACACGGGAAGGTGACGGAGCCACACGGTCTGTGGGCTCACAGGTGAACACGGGAAGGTGACGGAGCCGCACGGGCTGTGTGCTCACAGGTGAACACGGGAAGGTGACGGAGCCGCACCGGCTGTGTGCTCACAGGCGAACACGGGAAGGTGACGGAGCCACACGGGCTGTGTGCTCACAGGCGAACACGGGAAGGTGACGGAGCCGCATGGGCTGTGTGCTCACAGGCGAACACGGGAAGGTGACGGAGCCGCATGGGCTGTGTGCTCACAGGTGAACACGGGAAGGTGACGGAGCCACATGGTCTGTGGGCTCACAGGTGAACACAGGAAGGTGATGCCACTGTCCTTCCCGTTCTCATCCTGCTCCCTTCCTGCTTTTCCCCGTCCAGTCGGATGAACCTCCACTCCCTCCCCCAACTATGTGAGTCAGCATCTGCATATCAGAGAGAACATTCAGCCTTTGTTTTTTTGGGATTGGCTTATTTCACTTAGCATGATAGTTTCCAGCTCCACCCATTTACTGGTAAATATCATAATTTCATTCTTCCTTATAGCTGAGTAATATTCCATTGTGTCTATATACCACATTTTCTTTATCCATTCATCCATTGAAGGGCACCTAGGTTGGTTCCATAGCTTAGCTATTGTGAACTGAGCTGCTACAAACAGTGATGTGGCTGCGTCACTGTACATGCTGATTTTAAGTCCTCTGGGTGTATACTGAGGAGTGGGATAGCTGGGTCAGATGGTGGTTCCATTCCAAGTTTTCTGAGGAATCTCCAAACTGCTTTCCAGAGTGGTTGCATTAATTTGCAGTCCCTCCAGTAATGTATGAGTGTGCCTTTTCCCCACATCCTCACCAACACTTACTGTTGTTTGTGTCCTTGATTGTTGCCATTCTGACTAGACTGAGATGGACTCTCAGTGTAGTTTTAATCTGCATTTCTCTAACTGCTAGAGATGGTGACTTGTTTGATTCATGCAGTTATTTTTTACTCTTCCCTAGTATGTTTGTAACAAGAGTCAAGGAATGAGAGTGGGGGCTTCGATCACATTACAGAGAAGACCCAGATATTCCGAGCCTGCCCTCCCCTCGGCTCCCTGGGGGTCAGTGCCTGGTGGACAGGGGCTGGCTGTGCCGCCCAGCTGAGGCCCTGCCACGCCCACTGTCACTCTGCGCTCCGTTGTGCTGGCACACTGCCCTCACCTCAGTGAGGCTGGAGCTGCCAGTCCCAGGACAGTGGCCTCTGGCCCCCCAGTGCCTGCCCATCACTGTCCCCTGAGGCCAGCCCTGCCCCTCGTGCCCAGCCGCTCCCAGGCCCTCACTCTGCGTGGAACGCCTGTCCTGGGCCGTGCCAGCTTCTGCATGCTGCTGTACCCACGGGTGCCAGGAGCTCGACCCCTCCTCTCTGTCCAGCGTGCTCTGAACCCAGGGGTGCCCCACCAGGCCCAGCACCATGGTTGGCATGGACAGCCTGGCCCTGCTCTTCTCTCTGCCCTTAGTGCGGTGACCGTCATCGTGTTGCTCAGTGCCACCCCTTCTCCTCGACTCTGGCTCACGTCTCCCAGTCAGCGCTGGACGTGTGGGCAGCACTCCGTGTCCACGGGTCTGTGTCTCCGACTCAGCAACCTCAGGCTGGAATGTCCCAGAGACTGCACCTGTGCAGAGCGCAGGTGGACTGCTGCCGCCGTCCTCCGAAGAGCAGAGCAGACCGAGTGCGCGGTGTGCACACCGTGAGCGCCGGGTGTGCAGGCTTCCAGAGATGCAGCTCACAGAAACGCCGCTCCATCCTGTGCCGCACCACGGGCTCCTGGAACCCGCGCCGGGACACCAGAGGGGGCACTGAAGGGCGGCTGTGAGCACAGAAGATATGGGCTCGGGGCTGTCCAAGTGCCCCCAGGGTCCAGGAGGCCCTGTCCTGGTTTGCTTTGCTTGAAGATGCAGGGCATGATGGGCAGGAGGGCGGGAAGGAGGCAGTTGGTGGCCTGGGTCTGCCTGCAGATGTCACGCGGGCTTGACCAGGGGTCAGGGCTGTTGGAGGGGGAGGGGAGGCTGGCACTGCACTTGGGGCAGGAGGACCTGCGCCAGGAATGTGGTGCGACCATGAGGGCTGCACTAGTCTTTGGGAGTCAAGTCAGTGTGATGCGAAGCCTCCTGAGGTGGCTGACGGCCACTGCCCAGACAGACAGGAGCGCCGTCAGCCTCTCTCCCGCCGGCCTGCCCGCCTCCCGGCCTGCATCTGGAGTGGCGGGTGCAGCTGGCCAGCTCCCCTCCAGGTCCAGCGGCTCAGGAGCTTCCTTCTCGGCGCTGGAGCGATGCTTTCCAGGGGCTTCCACACCTAGAGGTCTGGCGCCGAGACCAGCGCCCTTGCGCCCGAGTCCCTCCACAGACGGCCCTTCAGGCCCTGCTCACCCTCCTGCTTCCTCCGAGCCCTCCATTGCTGACACCTTGGTTCCTGAGGCTGCAGGCCTGTGTCTGCCTGTTAGAAAGAACCAGATGCCGTCCAGGGTGCTGTCACCCGCGGGCACCATGAGAAGGCTTGGAAACAGCAGGTGAGGAGGAGGGAGAGGACAGGAAGGGACGCGGCGGCCCCTTCCTCATCCAGGACAGGACGACGAGCTCAGCAACTCGGCACCACCCACAGACCAGGAGAGGGGCACGAGGAGGCGTGCGTGGGAGGCCAGCGGAGGGAGGCGCCTTCGGGAGCCACCAGGACCACTGGGCCCAGCGCGAGGCATCTGCAGGACAAGGAGCGGCACAGCCAGCTGGCTGGGGCGCTGGCCGGAGCCCGGGGCCTCTCCCTGGACACAGTGGGAAGGAGGCAGACGGCACCGGGCCATGAGCCTGGGGCGAGCCCAGCTGGTGAAGTCCTGAGGCCAGCCTCAGCCTCGCCCCAGCCAGCCTCTCGCCCTGGAGCATGGCGGGACCCTGGGCGTGGGGACAGGACCCCTGCCAGGAAGGTCCTCCCACACCAGGGCGCCTGCCCCTCAGCCAGCACAGACGGGGAGGGCGTCAGGATGCAGCCCGCGAGCACTCCGCCCACACCCACCGCCCCTGCGCCCTGCCTGGCGCCCACGCGCCTTCCCCAGGGCTCGCACCCCGTCCCAGGCTTTCCTTGCCTGGCACCTGGTGGCCCTGGGCGAGTGCCCCGCCTCCGCCACACCCTTCCCAAGGGCTTCCTGGAGGGAGGCGCCCTCCCTGGGGCGGCCTCTGCTTCCACATCAGCCTTGCAGAGGGCGCCGGCTCTCAGGCCCAGGCCCAGGCCAGAGGCCTCCTACCAGCAGGGGCGTCGGCCACAAGCCCAGAGTGCTCCCAGACCCCGGGACAGGGCACTGCTCGGGCATTCTCAAGGACAGCAGAGGGGCCTTCAGAGCCGAGCCTCCACGGAGGCTGTCGAGGCCCCTCTGTGGCGGGACGTGCGGGATCACAGGTGGAGGTCCCACCAGCCCTCCTGCGTCTCCCGCTTGCAGTGGGCACCTCCTGTTCTCTAGTCTTGAGGGACAATGGAGAAGGCTGTGTCCTCAGCGTCTGCTTTTCCGTGACAAGTGGCACGTGCAGCCCGGAGCATGCTGTGCCGCAAACTGGGGCCCGCGTGCCGCCTGGCAGCTGCTCCGCGACTCACTGAGTGACGCGCTTTGAATGCGTTCATCTCTGTGGAGACTGCCGACGACTCGGCAGAGACAGCCACGCCGCGCCTGCACCCCCTCTCGGGGCGCAGCACAGGAGCTGCGCTGGTGCTGACACAGGCGCACCCCTCCAGGTTGGCGCTCCGCTGTCACACCCGGGACCCTGAGGACGCCTCAGCACTGGCCCTGGCTCTGGGGGAGCAGGCGTGGCTGCACTTCCCCGCAAGCCCACCCCACTGTCCCTGACGTGCACCTGACCAGGGCCTGGGCTGAGGCTCAGGACAGGCAGTGTGGAGGCCGCCAAGCCAGCTTCCATGGCCGCAGCATCTCAAGGACAAGCCCACCTGGGACCCTGACAGGCCACCGCGCTCCAAGTCTCCCTCTCCCCCCTCAAGCCGTGCAGCCTCACTCCCCAGCACACACACTAGACGCACTCGGTGTGCCCCACACTCCACACGCACACGTGCTCAACGTGCACACTCACTCAGCGTGTGCCCATGTGCTCAGGCTGCGGTGCAGGCGCTATGTCCAGCAGGTGCAGCCGCCACCTCCAAGCAGAACCGCAGGAGGCTGGACTGGGGGCGCGGCCGCCTCCCCTGAAGCCGAGAGCCGCTTCCACCCTCGGCCAGAATGCACAGGCGTGCCCCGCAGTGGAGGGAAGGGTCCAGGATCGTCGCTGCAGCGGAACCCAGGAGCCCAGGGCACCGTGCGGCTGGACAGGCTGGTCAGTCTGGGCAGAGCCCTGGCCGTCCGCTGTGAGAAGCAGGTCACTGAACGAGCTGCCCGGCGGAGGTGACGGCTCTGTGGCACTCTGCCATTTAAAGATCTCTAGAGCTAGCCATGCACTCCCATTTTAAAAAGACAAAATGAAAAGGCAGCGCGGCTGTTGGATCCGGCCCCGCCCGCGCACCAGGACTCCTGATCCGGCTCTCGGGGTGCCCAGGACGACTCCTGATCCGGCTCTCGGGGTGCCCACCGTGTGCGTGGCCAGGCCCCAGCTCCCGCGAGCTGCTCCTCCCGTAGAGGGAGCCTCAGGCCCTCGGAGGCAGATGACCCAGGGCTGGCCTGTGGGTCGCCGCCTGACCTCGGGAAACGACAAGAGCCACCAGGTCCGCACGTCCAGTCCTGGAGGAGTCCCCTGCCTCCTCTCCGGAGCAGGCCTCGCTCC
The DNA here is from genome assembly GCA_025594165.1 of Tamias sibiricus. NCBI lineage: Eukaryota > Metazoa > Chordata > Mammalia > Rodentia > Sciuridae > Tamias > Tamias sibiricus. The sequence continues at coordinate 130,226,414 of CM046664.1, read as the reverse complement.
CTGGGGCACACACACGGCAGAGCTGCCACAGAAGCTGAGATGGCACGGCCGGGGCTGTGGGTGCGTCTCCCTGCTCAGCCGACCACTGGACGTGGGCAGCAAAGCTGAGACACAGAAGTGTGAGAGGCCGAGCCAGACCTGAGCACGCAGCGGGCTGTGCTGGGGGGTGCTGCGGGGGGCTCGCGCACACGGACTCGGGCCAGAGGCCGACCCTCGAGGCACAGCGGCTCGCGGCGCGGACCACGTCAGCGCCCCCAGATGGCCCCGCCAGACCCTCCCTCGCTCCTCCCGAATCCATGCCCGGCCAGGCGGGCGCTCACGGCACAGCGTGCACCCCACCTCCTGCTCGGGAACCCGGCCACTGTGCCCACGGGCCAGACTTCCCTGACCCAGCAGCCAAGCCCACCAGGCTGGCCCCGCGGCTGGGGCAGTGGGGGGCCTGCCTGGACACCTGGCACCCGGAACCCCCCGCGGCAGCTGCTGTGCGAACCGCTGCGGTGGCCCGGCCGTCTCGTCCCTGAAGCCCTCCGCAGCCCTTCCCAGCACTCTCTGGCTGCCCTCCTGTGGCCACGAGCACCGTGAACACCCTCCGCCCCACGGAAGCCGCAGTCCACTCCGCACCCTCGCACTCGGCTCAGACGTCCGCGGGAGGGCCGTGGCCTCGGAAGGGCTGCACGCACGGCCACCTGCTGGCCCTCCTCCCTCCCTCAGGCAGGCCCAGGGGGGCGATGCCCATTCACGGCGGGGCCGGCCCCCGGGCACCAGCTCCCTCCTGCCCGCCCCCGCTGAAGCCCGAGGAGTGTGAGTCGTACGGAAGTCCCCAAGCCCCGGGACGAAGCTCCCCACTTCCAGTCAGGAACGGCGCAGGACCCCCTGCCTAGACAACGGAAGGTCAGGCAGGACGTGGCTGGAGCCTCGGCAGGGGGCGGGCAGTCCTGGGGCCTCTGCCGGGGAGCGTGGCTGCTCCAGCCCTGTCCCCCAGGTGGTGACGCCCGATTCCTGGGACACGGTGAGGCGCTGCTCTTGGTCAAGCCTGGAGTTCTGGAGGGGAGAAGTGGGCCCAGAAGCTTCAAGGAGAACCCCGGAGGCAGCCCAAGAGGAACATGCAGCCCCCATGTCCGGCCTCCTCTGGGCCTCCCTCTCGCCCCCCAGGAGCCTGGCTGCTCGCCCACGCCCCTGGACGCAGGTGTGGCCAGCCCCACCCGCTCACACACAGTTTGAAGCAAGGCCGAGAGGGGGGCATCTGCTGCCCGCACTCAGCAGTGCAGACTCCCACCGCCCACCAGGCAGGGTGCCCGTCAAAGTGGCCGCAGACATGTGCGTGAATGGCAGTGACTGTGGTGTCAGACACCACCAGGGAAAGTAGAGAGGAAACTCACACAGACGGCGACGTCACCTCTAATGACCGTGTACTGTGGGTGAGAGAAAGGGTCTTCCCGACAGCAGCAGCGAGACCGACGGGTCGCAGAGACTGAGACAAGGAAGCTCCCACCCAGCCGGCTCAGAGGACCCCTTGCCGCCTGCCCGCTGCATCTGCGCTTCAGACCTCCACCCGGGGTCAGGGCCGGGGTCACGTCCCAGGCAGCCAGAGTGCAGAGAGAGGAGTCCCCGGGGTCAGGGCCGGGGTCACGTCCCAGGCAGCCAGAGTGCAGAGAGAGGAGTCCCCGGGGTCAGGGCCGGGGTCACGTCCCAGGCAGCCAGAGTGCAGAGAGAGGAGTCCCCGGGGTCAGGGCCGGGGTCACGTCCCAGGCAGCCAGAGTGCACCAGAGAGGAGTCCCCGGGGTCAGGGCCAGGGTCACGTCCAGGCAGCCAGAGTGCAGAGAGGAGTCCCCAGGTCCAGGGTCAGGGCCCAGGGTCACGTCCCAGGCAGCCAGAGTGCAGAGAGGAGTGCACACGTCCAGAGAGGAGTCCCCGGGGTCAGGGCCAGGGTCACGTCCAGGCAGCCAGAGTGCACAGAGAGGAGTCCCCGGGGTCAGGGCCAGGGTCACGTCCAGGCAGCCAGAGTGCACAGAGAGGAGTCCCCGGGGTCAGGGCCGGGGAGTCACGTCCAGGCAGCCAGGCAGCCAGAGTGCACAGAGAGGAGTCCCCGGGTCAGGGCCGGGGTCACGTCCAGGCAGCCAGAGTGCACAGAGAGGAGTCCCCAGGGTCAGGGCCGGGGTCACGTCCAGGCAGCCAGAGTGCACAGAGAGGAGTCCCCGGGGTCAGGGCCGGGGTCACGTCCCAGGCAGCCAGAGTGCACAGAGAGGAGTCCACGGGGTCAGGGCCAGGGTCACGTCCAGGCAGCCAGAGTGCAGAGAGGAGTCCCCGGGGTCAGGGCCAGGGTCACGTCCCAGGCAGCCAGAGTGCACAGAGAGGAGTCCCCGGGGTCAGGGCCGGGGTCACGTCCAGGCAGCCAGAGTGCAGAGAGGAGTCCCCGGGGTCAGGGCCGGGGTCACGTCCAGGCAGCCAGAGTGCAGAGAGGAGTCCCCGGGGTCAGGGCCGGGGTCACGTCCAGGCAGCCAGAGTGCACAGAGAGGAGTCCCCGGGGTCAGGGCCAGGGTCACGTCCCAGGCAGCCAGAGTGCAGAGAGGAGTCCCCGGGGTCAGGGCCGGGGTCACGTCCAGGCAGCCAGAGTGCAGAGAGAGGAGTCCCCGGGGTCAGGGCCGGGGTCACGTCCCAGGCAGCCAGAGTGCACAGAGAGGAGTCCCCGGGGTCAGGGCCGGGGTCGCGTCCCAGGCAGCCAGAGTGCACAGAGAGGAGTCCCCGGGGTCAGGGCCGGGGTCACGTCCAGGCAGCCAGAGTGCACAGAGAGGAGTCCCCGGGGTCAGGGCCGGGGTCACGTCCCAGGCAGCCAGAGTGCACAGAGAGGAGTCCCCGGGGTCAGGGCCGGGGTCACGTCCAGGCAGCCAGAGTGCACAGAGAGGAGTCCCCGGGGTCAGGGCCGGGGTCACGTCCAGGCAGCCAGAGTGCAGAGAGAGGAGTCCCCGGGGTCAGGGCCAGGGTCACGTCCCAGGCAGCCAGAGTGCACAGAGAGGAGTCCCCGGGGTCAGGGCCAGGGTCACGTCCAGGCAGCCAGAGTGCACAGAGAGGAGTCCCCGGGGTCAGGGCCGGGGGTCGCGTCCCAGGCAGCCAGAGTGCACAGAGAGGAGTCCCCGGGGTCAGGGCCAGGGTCACGTCCCAGGCAGCCAGAGTGCAGAGAGAGGAGTCCCCGGGGTCAGGGCCAGGGTCACGTCCCAGGCAGCCAGAGTGCACAGAGAGGAGTCCCCGGGGTCAGGGCCGGGGTCGCGTCCCAGGCAGCCAGAGTGCACAGAGAGGAGTCCCCGGGGTCAGGGCCGGGGTCACGTCCAGGCAGCCAGAGTGCACAGAGAGGAGTCCCCGGGGTCAGGGCCAGGGTCGCGTCCCAGGCAGCCAGAGTGCACAGAGAGGAGTCCCCAGGGTCAGGGCCGGGGTCACGTCCCAGGCAGCCAGAGTGCACAGAGAGGAGTCCCCAGGGTCAGGGCCGGGGTCACGTCCCAGGCAGCCAGAGTGCAGAGAGAGGAGTCCCCGGGGTCAGGGCCGGGGTCACGTCCCAGGCAGCCAGAGTGCAGAGAGAGGAGTCCCCGGGGTCAGGGCCGGGGTCACGTCCCAGGCAGCCAGAGTCACGTCCCAGGCAGCCAGAGTGCACACAGAGAGGAGTCCCCGGGGTCAGGGCCGGGGTCGCGTCCCAGGCAGCCAGAGTGCACAGAGAGGAGTCCCCCAGGGGTCAGGGCCGGGGTCACGTCCAGGCAGCCAGAGTGCACAGAGAGGAGTCCCCGGGGTCAGGGCCAGGGTCACGTCCAGGCAGCCAGAGTGCACAGAGAGGAGTCCCCAGGGTCAGGGCCAGGGTCACGTCCAGGCAGCCAGAGTGCACAGAGAGGAGTCCCCGGGGTCAGGGCCGGGGTCACGTCCCCAGGCAGCCAGAGTGCAGAGAGAGGAGTCCCCAGGGGGTCAGGGCCAGGGTCACGTCCAGGCAGCCAGAGTGCAGAGAGAGGAGTCCCCGGGGTCAGGGCCGGGGTCACGTCCCAGGCAGCCAGAGTGCACAGAGAGGAGTCCCCGGGGTCAGGGCCAGGGTCATGTCCAGGCAGCCAGAGTGCAGAGAGGAGTCCCCTGGGGTCAGGGCCGGGGTCACGTCCAGGCAGCCAGAGTGCACAGAGAGGAGTCCCCAGGGTCAGGGCCGGGGTCACGTCCAGGCAGCCAGAGTGCACAGAGAGGAGTCCCCGGGGTCAGGGCCGGGGTCACGTCCAGGCAGCCAGAGTGCACAGAGAGGAGTCCCCGGGGTCAGGGCCAGGGTCACGTCCAGGCAACCAGAGTGCAGAGATGAGTCCCCGGGGCAGCACAGCCCACGGAGGGCCTCGCTGTGCCCCGAGAGGCACGCAGGTGGAGCGGCACCGCGGACACCCCTGAGTCCTGCGGAGCTGGACCCCTGCCACCGTGGGCTCACCTGGGAAGCCACATGCAAGACGGTGTCCCTTTGAAAATGATCTTCACGAGGTGACGAGCCAAAGTGGCACCAGTCCACATGACGCGTCCCCAAGGAGGAGGAAACCTGGACAGAGCCAGACACGCAGGGGCGGCGACGGGGACAGAGTGGAGGCCGTGCACAGAGCGAGACTGGAGCCGGGCCCGCAAGCCCAGGCCCCGCAGCAGTGCAGGGCCAGGAGGCCGGCCTCCCCGACCCGCAGAGGGCAGCCCCGCCACGCCTTGGTCCACGTCGCAGGCCCGAGCCCCACAGGTCTGAGCCCCAGGCCATGCTGCTTGCTCCGCTCCTCCGGTCCTCCCGCACGGCTTCCCGGGGCGACCCCACCAGGGCCTCTGGCTCCCCCGAGCGCCCTTCCTGCAAGGCTGCCCTCTGTGTCGTGGGCACTCCGCAAGCCGAAGGGAAGGAGCCACGCACACCTACCAGGAAGTTCTAGCGTCTGCTGGAGATCTGAGCGTGGCTGCCGCAGCTGAGCACGCCGCGGGGAGAACGCGGGGCGAGAGGCACGGTGCTGGTCAGCCAGGCACCGAGTGGCCACTACTGTCCTAGTCCACTCAGGTTCTCTGGGTCTAAACCAGCACCATTCTGCTCTTGGAGACGGATCTGGTCCTACGGTCCTGCCGCGCTGGGACCACGGGTGAGAGGCGACAAGCTCCACATCGCGCCCGAGCCCAGACTCGACTGGCTGGTGTCAGCACTGGGCGTGGGCGTGTTTCTGTGGATGTGTGGGGCTGTCACTGCGGCCTGGTGCTGGACGTGGGGGCCGTTGGCCTGCTCTCCAGTAGTGGATGTGCGGGTCTGTTTGTTTTGAAGGAAGGACAGAAAGCACCAGCAGCAGAGCCACCGAGGCCCTGATCACAAGGCGAGGCTGGTTTGTCACCTGCGTTTCTGGCAAGTGCTGTCACTTGGTGCCTCTGACCACACACAGGGAAGGGGAGGCGGTCCCTGCCAGCGCCCTGTGCTCCTGTGTGGGTGAAGAGCGCCGAGTGGCGCGCACCGAGGCGGCCGGGGACGCTTCCAGGCATGGCGCTCGCGTGCACTGCCCAAAGGGTGTCTTGGTCTCCAACGGATGCTACCGTTCATTTGTCAAAGACAGAGAGAGAAAAGAAAAAGGGAAGCAGGTTAAGAGTCACTAAAAAAGTGACAGAGAGAGTCCGAGAAAACCATTTCAAGCACCAAGTGGAAGGTGGCCAGGAACCAGAGGAGGTGGGCTGCAGCCGTGAGTGACGGTGTCAACCCTGGTGGCCGGCACTCAGCAGAGAGGGGCTGCCCGAGCTGGCCACGGGAACCGCGGGGCTCGCAGCCCGGGCTCCTCCTGCAGGCATGGCAGCTCCGGCAGGGGTAGGCGTGGCGGGTGCTCCCGGGGCCACGGGCACCGGCTGGTGCTGTGGCCACAGCCTTCAGCTTCCCGGTCACTCCAGCCCTCGTCCTGGCCCAGGAAGCGCCGAGCAGCGCAGCACTTGTCCTCGGGCTCTCTGGGCACTGCGGTCACTGCTGCACCGGGAGCACAGGGAGGGCCCGTGGTGGACTCTGTCCCTCCCCTCAGCCCCAAGGCCTCGTGTGCAGGACAGGCCTTCATCACCGTCCACAGGAGAAGCGGTGCCGACCTCCACACCCCTGGCCCAGGAGGAGAGTCTCGCTCCCAGTCACACCACAGGTCAGCACACCAGGTGGCCGCGTCCAGTTCCCACAGGGACACGACACCAGGCATGTGAGCGAGCTGGTCACCACCCCACTCACTGCACGTGAAGCGTGGCTCTGTGCCCTGATTGATCCAGAGCAGGCACACACGTCTCTGAACGAGGCCCTGGGGGTCTAGAGGCCCCACACCACCTCCCGCAGCCCGCCTCTGCCACGCAGGGCTGTGCAGGCAGCTGGGCCTCTCGGGCACAGGACCTGCTGCCTGCAGCCCCACCGCCCTGGGAACACAGCCACTGCGTGCCCAGCGCCAGCCACCTCAGCTGTACTTCCCAGGGGCCATCGTTCTTTCTAGAGGCAAATAGCAAGAGAGGGTTCAACATCGTGGAGGTGCTAGTGCGCCAAGCCGCCGACTCGATGCATCTACAGCCCTGGCCCCTCCAGCCTCAGGAGAGCGTGGCCCTCGGAAGTGACACAAAGGCCAGAGGAAGGCAGGCAGCCCAGCTGCGCAGGGAAAGTCGCTCTGCGGCCCGTGACTGCTTGGTCTGAAAGGTGGAAGCTAAGGTAGAAAAGAGGTGGAATAGTCTGCATGTCACCTTCAGAGAATCCAAAGGCAGGACTGGCATTTCCTAGGTATCAGGGTTAGACGGGACCAGGTGTGCCTCACGCCTGTGCCTCCCACCAGGCAGCTTTGGGGCAAGGCCCGTGGGTGCAAGGGGAGCATGTCTGCAAATGCAAAGGGATTCTGGACCCGCTGGGACCCCAGTGCAGGAAGAGCCAGGCATGCGCCCACTTGTCAGCCTGGGCCTCCCCCAGCTAGAGGGCTCCCTGCACGGTCAGAGCAGGCCCGCATGCAGCTGCCCGCAGGGTGGGGAGCAGCAAGGCTCCCCTGCGCTCTCCCACAGAGGCCAGAGGCTTGCTCCTCCACAGGGCAGGGGCTGCTGAGGCCAAGGTGGTTCCACCCATCACCCCAGAGGAGAAGAGAAGTCTCGTCAGAAATCTCTGGGCCTGCGTCTACCCAGACCACTCGCACTACCACTCTGGCCAGCTCCTGGGCTCCTGTGCTATGCTGGACAACAGGGAGGGCTGGTCTGGAGGGAGCAGGGTCTGGGACAGGGGCACAAATCTAAAAGAGACCACCCTAAGCAACAGCTGCAGCCATGCTCCACAAAGCCACCTGGGGTCACATGCGCTGGAGGACTCGGAGGAGGAGAGGGCAAGAGAGTCAGGCAAAGCGGAGCTGGTGAACGGCTGGACGATGACTCGTCAGCTCTGCTGAACGACAGTTTGGCTTAGCCAGGCTCCAGCGGTGGCCTCCATGGCCTGGGACCTCTTAGTGGTGGGAGTCCATTGTCCCCGGTGGCACTGCAGCCACACCTGACAGTCCACGCCAACAAGTGGCTCTGAGGAGCCAACCCTGTAGAGGAGCTCCCAGGGTGAGTGGACGGAGCGGTCCGACCCGAGGACGGGCTGGGGTCAGCTGGCTTCCAGCTGGCGCTTCGACCCGTGACACCCACATAACAAAGCCAGTGACGACCCTGGACTTGGGTGGGCTGAGCCCCGGCCAGCAGCACCGGCACAGTCCCCTGCATGGGGTGACTGTCCCACCCTTACTCGGACCCTCCTGCAGGTGGTCCTGGTGGGGCCCTCTATTTGCTGTAAGAAGTTGTCGTAACTGGAGTGCTTCCTTGAGTCTGCCAGTCACGTGAGCAGAGGGTCCCATCTGAGGGAGCAGAGGGACCAGACCTGACAGCCAGCCGGTCAGAGATGTGGTGGCCTGGAGGCCTGCACTGGGTCTGGCTGGTGCATGGGAAGGGCAGCCTCGTGGCCGCGCTGGGGCCCATGCGGGTGGCCACCTGCAGAAGTCCCCAGCAGAACCGCCCTGCAACCCCAAGCAGGCTGACTTGCAGTGTCTGTCTGCTGGCTGGGTCATCCCTCCCCTGGGCAGGGGACGACGGACACTTGCTGCAGACATGGACGTGAGAGGACAGGAGGGGGAGGCGGGGCAGCGGCCTCCTGCCCATCTCGCACCTGAGCCCTCTGCTGCTCCCCAGCCGCAGCCCCGACTGGAGTCTGGACTCACAGCCCGACCTGGGCAGTGGGTTCAGCCCGGGGAGCACTCCTGGCTGGCCACAGAGACGCTGCTGCAGCACAGGCCTGGCCTCTGCACACAGGGACACGCCTGTCAATCAGAATTCCGCATGGGGTCCTTGCTTGTGCTCTGCATTGGACAAAGTGTTAAAGCTGGGCCAGCACAGAAACTCCTGGAGCCAGGGACGATGGAGCTCTGGAGAACAGGGACCTTGAAATCCAGCTACCTGGCAGACGTGATCAGAATGGCCCCGGGCCACACCCGTCGGTATGACAACGATCAGCACTTGAAGCACGAGTCCCACACTGAACCCACAAGCTACGGAGAGAACCGACATGCAGGAGGAAGGGGACCAAGATGGACTTCACACCCAACCACGGCTGAAAGCAAGCCCTGTTTCCAGTGCAGAGCTCACCCTCTAGGAGAGTGTGACAAGAGTGGCACAGCGCCAAGCTCCAGGAGGCCACCCAAGGAGGAAGAGACCTGCAGGGGAGAGAGCGGGCAAGCAGGCAAGGAGGGCAGCGCCTGAGCAGAGGGCGCGGACAGCCGCGTGGCCAGCGGAGCGCAGGAGCCCTGGTCCCCACCTCCAGGGCCAGGACGCCTCCCCGAGAAAGAGAAGAAAGGTGCGCAGGACACAAGAGATGCGTCCACTCACGTCCTCCTCCCCCTGACGGGGACACCCAGGCCGAGCGCCCTCACCTCCTCCTCCCTGGTGGGGGACACCCAGGACTCAAGCCCCTTTTCAAGTCCCACTTGCCCTAGCTTTCAATAAGAAATCAAGCCGCCCTGACAGGGCGTGTGCAGTCTAAGAGACAAGATCTCAGACCTGGCCGAGCTGCTGGGCCATTCAGGAGTCTGCGGAAACTGGCTATGTGGAGGACGCTCGGGTTGAAGTCAGACAACATACAAACAGATTTCCGATGTAAGCAGAGACATGGAAGGCCCAGTAGTAAGCCGGGAAGAACAGTATGAGGAAGACAGCACTGCAGCAAGAATAAGGCGAGCCAGGTGCCCCAAACCCAGCCACTTGGGAGGCTGAGGCAGGAAGACTGAGTTCCAGGCCAGCCTCAGCAATTTTGCGAGGCCCTGTCTCAAAATAAAACAAAAAGGGCTGGGGATGTGACTCAGTGGTAGAGCATCCCTGGGTTCCATCCCCAGTACCAAAGGAAAAAGGGCAGATGCCGTTGGTGGGCTCAGTAGAGACAAGGCTGAACACAGGGCCACGGGAGGAGCCATGGTGACAGAGAGTGAGGAGATACCTTTTAAAAACACATTATCTAGGGCTGGGGCTGGGGCTCAGCAGCAGAGCGCTCGCCTAGCACGTGCGTGGCCCGGGTTCGATCCTCAGCACCACGTAAAAACAAAGGCATTGTGTACAACTAAAACAAATAAATAAATATTTTTTAAAAAGGCATTATCTGTATTTTAATAGTTTATAGCTTCCTTCTAAGTAGTTCATAGTGACCTTACTGTAAAGAAATACCTGAAAGCTACCAATTGCCAGTATTCAGCCTCTTCAAAAAAAATCTACTGCCAAAAGGTTTCCTGGGTACTTGGGTCCAAAAAAAGAGGAGCTGAGTCCACACGGATGGTTCCCAGGTCCTCTGAGGAGTCTGGCTGACTGCGCCCACCTGCGCCCGCTTGCAGGGAGGCGGCCCTGTGCTCCGTGGCAGGCTCCCTGGGGTCCGTGTGCTCCGTGGCAGGCTCCCTGTGCTCCGTGGCAGGCTCCCTGTGCTCCGTGGCAGGCTCCCTGTGCTCCGTGGCAGGCTCCCTGTGCCCGTGGCAGGCTCCCTGTGCTCCGTGGCAGGCTCCCTGTGCTCCAGGCTCCCTGGGGTCCGTGGCAGGCTCCCTGGGGTCCGTGGCAGGCTCCCTGGGGTCCGTGGCAGGCTCCCTGGGGTCTCTGTGGCAGGCTCCCTGTGCTCCGTGGCAGGCTCCTTGGGGTCCGTGGCAGGCTCCCTGTGCTCCGTGGCAGGCTCCCTGTGCTCTGTGGCAGGCTCCCTGTGCTCCGTGGCAGGCTCCCTGTGCTCCGTGGCAGGCTCCCTGTGCTCCGTGGGGAGCTCTGTGGCAGGCTCCCTGTGCTCCGTGGCAGGCTCCCTGTGCGCCGTGGGGAGCTCTGTGGCAGGCTCCCTGTGCTCCGTGGCAGGCTCCCTGTGCTCCGTGGCAGGCTCCCTGTGCTCTGTGGCAGGCTCCCTGTGCTCTGTGGCAGGCTCCCTGTGCTCCCTGTGCTCCGTGGCAGGCTCCCTGTGCTCTGTGGGCAGGCTCCCTGTGCTCTGTGGCAGGCTCCCTGTGCTCTGTGGCAGCTCTCAGGCTCCCTGTGCTCCGTGGCAGGCTCCCTGTGCTCTGTGGAGCTCTGTGGCAGGCTCCCTGTGCTCCGTGGCAGGCTCCCTGTGCTCCGTGGCAGGCTCCCTGTGCTCCGTGGCAGGCTCCCTGTGCTCCGTGGCAGGCTCCCTGTGCTCCGTGGCAGGCTCCCTGCAGTCCGTGGCAGGCTCCCTGTGCTCTGTGGCAGGCTCCCTGTGCTCCGTGGCAGGCTCCCTGCAGTCCGTGACTGCACCAGGCCTTGCGCCCCCAGAGCTCTCGCTCATCACGGGGCTTCGACTCCTTCCTGCACGGAAATGACCTGTTCTCACCTTAGCAAAGACCAGTGCAAAAGAAAGACGGCTGTGTTGGAAGAAGGTGACACCGCGGCACAGAGGCTGGGCACACAGCTGTGCCTGAGTCCCCGTGAGATGCCTGGGCTGTGACGAGACTTGGCCAAGAGCCGCAGGCAGGAACACCCCCTCCTGTAGCCAGGACGCCTGGCCAAGCCAGGGAGAGGCTCCCATCGTGTGCGCCGCCCGGGGCTGAGGAGGCCAGGCACCACCGGCAGCCCTGCTGAGCCCTCCTCCAGGCACAGGGAGCCCTGAGGGCACGAGGCCAGGCACACCCACCCTGTGGGGAGAGGAATCGCCCCCTGCCAAACACGCCCACCTCTAGCTCAGAGAGAAGGGAGACTGGGTTGGCGGGGCAGGGTGCTGACCACGGTGCCCGCCAATCCCGCAGCTCTCAGTGTCCTCGTCCGTCACCCACGGCTGATCCATGCGCCACATCACTGAGCACACTGTGACTCCTGCGCTCTGTGGAAGGCTCAGGGACAAGGGCACGCAGGCTCATGGCTTCCTATGCAGCCGCCGCCCTGAGCACACAGTAGGCTCTTGGTGAACACTGGCTGGTGCAGAATTCTCTCCTCACAAGCCTCTTGGTGTCACGGCCACAGTGACAAGCCCCTGTGCCAATGTGCTGGCAGAGATGATAGCCGACACAGTGGAGGGCAGACTGCGCTTACCCCGGGGTCCGCGCCGGCTGTGCGTCGGCCACCAGAGCAAAGCCTGCGCGGTGCTGCCGTTTGCAAGTGCTGTGTTTCTGTGCAAAGGGAAACTCACTCCTACAGGTTCCAGAGCCTTCCGTGTGCCAACTGCTGGCCACAGCAGCGGTCGGGAGCTGCAGGCCGCCGGGGCAGTCAGGTCACGCAGCCCCTGACGGCTGGCACTTCTTGGCCGCTGCCTCTCCGCAGCATGGACTCCAGGCAGGAGGAAGTGGCCTGGAATTGGGGGCAGGCAGGTTCTGCCCTTGCCTCTGGGGCTGCTGGCAGCGAGGGACTGGTCTTGAGTGCAAGGCTGGGCTCCAACCAGCCTCTGGCCTCAATTCCGGAGCACGCGCCTGCGGCCTCCCTGAACGCCTGCCTAATGACGTGGCTCCCAGGACTTGGCCGAGAGGCCTGTGCAGACAGACGGGCGAGGATCACCGCAGACCGCAGTCAGCTCTGCATTCACAGCCACACGCAGCCCGGGAGACTGCTGTCACTGCACGGAACGCCTCCGACACAGGGGACTGTGCAGGCAGTGGTGGAGGAGGCCACGGTGCCACAGGGTGACAGCAGGAAGGCCACCTGGCCCTCACGCAGCACACACGGCAGGCGCATTTTCACTAGATTAATCAACCCTCAGAGCAACCCACGGAGCATTAAGATAAGAGAACTTTAAAAGCCTGTAGACGGGCAGGATTCTGCAGGCCAGGAACCGCAGGGATGGCCAAAGCTGCCCTGGGTTACAGAGAAGCATCCAGTGGTCCAGAGAACGGGAGGGCCGTAGGAAGCAGCTATCTCAGGGTCCCTCGATGAGGAATGGACACCGGAGAACAGGACAGAGCATGGCGGGGGCCGGGGTGGCGCCTCCTAGCCCCTGGCCTCATGCCCAGCTCCTTCTACTGCAGACCCTGCACCTGTGGAAACCTGGAGCACAGACGGCCGCCAGTGCGTGCGTCCTGCTCGCCTCTGTGAGCACAGCACTGGACGCTGAGCCTGAGCTTTCTGCTCCCCCGAGAGAGAACAGCCCTGCAGGGCTCCGGCATGAGCCCCGGCTAAGGAGGGCGCGCGGGCGGGAAGGCCGAGCGCCCAGCTCACAGGTGGCGGCAGGGCCAGGGCTGCAACCTCTGAGGACTCCACTCAAACCAAACTCACAGAGAAAGCGGGAGTGCCGGAGATGGCCCTGGCGAGAGAGCCCAAGCTGCTGAGCTCACGAGCTGTCCCCGAGAGACAGAGGTGGAGTGTCCCAGCAGTGGCACCCAGGTGCCTGAGGCCTGTCGCTCTCTCGGATGCACCCGGGGCAGCAGACTGGCTGAGCTGTGTCTAAGAACTTCAGGTCCCTCTGCATGAGTGACCTGGCTCTCGACAGGAGCACCGGGCAGACGTGAGAAGCACTAGAGAGGGAGGCCATGAACAGCGAGGGTGGCCATGATGACACCAGCCGTCGGCCTCCCAGATGCACCTGAGATTTTTATCAACGATCCTTGGCTGGTTATTTCTACCATCCCCTCCCCGCCAAAAATGGTGCTGTGCACGAAAGGCTAACAGGCTGAGCTTTCACATGCACGTGAGGGCAGTCCTGGACTGGCCAGGGGTTCCTGCGGAAGCTGTCAAAGGGCCAGGCACGCTGGACATCCAAGACCTGGCTGCTGGGAGGCACTGGTCACACGCAGCCCCAGCGCAGCTGGTTTCTAGCCGACAGTGGTGAACAAGTACAGCCGGGCCGGTCCCCACATCAGGGGGTCGTGAGTGGCTGTAGAAATGAATTCTAATTTAAAAAAATCAGATTGGAAAGATGCTCACGATCATCAGGCTGCCAAGTCTTCACTTTCCAGGGGTGCAGACCCCAGCCATCCGCTGGACGCTGCTTGAGGCGCTGGCCCTGGGCAGTCCTGGCCTGTGTCGGCACACCACACATCTGTGTCAGTGAGCAGCGAGGCGTGTGGGCCGGGGCCACCTGCTCGAGTCCAAGTCCCTCAGCCCTGCCCCCGGCCTTGTCACCGGGAGCTCAGGAGCAGCAAGTCCGGGACGCCCAGCTGCCAGGGAGAGCCCAGCACCTGAGCCCCAGCCCTGCTGCCACACCACTCCTGCCACCACAGAGCCTCCAGCACGCGGCCCATCGGAGGCCGCTGAGGCTTTCAGGCCTGTGGCCACAGGAGCCGTGGGGGCTCAGCCGAGGACTCAGCGGAGGCAGCTCCTCCCTGCGGCGGCTCGCGTCCCTAGAGAGAGCTCCAGAGCCCACTGCAGAGCAGGGAGAAATGTGCTTCTCAGTCCTCCCCACAAGGGCAGGAGGGCTTGCACCCCTTCCTGGTGTGGGCACCTACTCTGGCCCAGTACCACCTACTCACCTAGAAGTCCATCTAAATCCCCCGTGGGGTCAGCAGAGGAGTAGGCCCCCAGGCTGGTGCCAGGGAGGACAGCAGCTAACCCAGAGAAGGTCTCCAGGGTCCCACTGAACAGACCTTGGGAGGGTCCCGCTCGGTCCCCCACGTGAGCCCTCAGCGGCACAGCAGCCTTGGTTGGGTGACTACTCTGTCCAGCGAGCTCCACCTCCTTCTCCAAGGGTTATAAGAATGACCACACCCATCCCTGAGGCCAGCTCAGCGATGAAGGCCCAGGACACTGCAGCCAGAGACCTACACTGGGGCCTGGCCTCCTCCATCACCCTGGGACCCAGGGGCAGGTGCACAGCCTCCTTCCCCAAGGAGCCGCTGAACAAGGCGGGAAGACGCAGGTCGCGCACAATCACACCCACAGAAGACCAGCGTCACATGACCTCCACCATCGTCACTTCCATTAGATCACGACCCTCACCACCACTGCCTTCATGGCCATCATCAGCTGTTAGCAGCGGTATCACTACAGCCACCAGCACTAGCGTCACCTTCACCACCCTCACCACCACTGTCATCATCACCATCACCATCAACACCACCACCAGCGTCGTCACCGCCACCTCCATCGTGATCATCTGTCTCCATCATTGTCATAATCAGAGTCATCATCGTCATAAATGTCACCATCACTATTGTCATGATCATCACCATCACTGTCATATCACCACTGTCACCATTATCACCATCAGATAGATCATCATCGTCATAATGATCACCATCACTGTCATGATGATCGCCATCATAGCCACTGTCACCAGCATCACAATCATCGCCACCACCATCGTTATGATCATCATCACCACCGCCATGATCACCACCACCTCCATCGCCATCATAGCCACTGTCACCATTGTCACACTCTCACCATCACTGTTGTCATGAGAACACCACCATCCTCTCCATAACCTCACCATCATCCCACCCTCCTGTCATTATCACACACTCGTCATTGTCATCATCTCTACCTTGTTGAGGATGAGTTTCTGGGTCCTCTCTACGGTGACTGTGTAGTTCTGTCCCACTTGATGCCTATTGTGAGATGTTCTTATGTGGCTCCGTGATCACTCCAAGTTTCGGGGATAGTGTGTCAGGAGTTCATCGATTCTGATGACTGTTTAAAGACATCACTTCCAGCAGCCAACTTGTATGGAGCAGTTATTATGTGCCAGGTGCATGCAAAGCCTCAGGGTCTCCTAAACAACCCCCTGAGGTAGGCACGGTCACTGTCACCACATAGAGAGGAAGCACCTGCTGAAAGAGGCTAAACGACGTGCCCAAGGTTGAAGTCACCGACCCAAAGCCAAAGCCTGCTCTTAACACACTCCCTTCCCCCTTTCCGGAGCTCCCTGTCTGCCATCCCTGGTCACCTCCACCACGTCTCTTCCCCCACTGCCGCACATCACAGCCCTCGGCACCTTCCAGGGAACGGGCCTGCAGCCCTGGCCGGGGCCTCCTCTGCCCTCTGAGCTGGCACTGGCTGTCATTCTGCCTGCGCCCGTGGCCCGCACCCCCGGAGGTCTGTCTGGAGCCTCAGATGGTGCCTCACCTGTGTGCTCTGTCTGTCTCACCTGCTGGCACTGGTCCCTGCGGGCCTTCCTTCCCCAAGAGTGGGGTGGCCATGGCTCCCGGGGCAGAGTCCAGGGCCACTCACTCGGGCCCTCGGCTGGCCCTGGCGCTGGCTCCGACTTCAGACTTCCCACTGCCACAGCTGCTGGCTGGCCCCGATGCTGCACAGAGGAGCCATGAGGAGGGCCGTGCGCAGCGCCTGCCAGGACACAGCTGCCCTCCTGTCCCCACACAGGAGTCGAGAGCGGCCTGGAGCAGGAGCACACCGACCCCTGCACACAGCCTGGTCCACCAGAACCGAGCAAGGCGGAGGATGGGCGTGCCTTGGCTTGGTGGCAAGCGTGGTCTGGGAAGCTGCGGGAGTCAGAGCCCTGGACACAGCCCGGGAAAGGCTGCTCGCAGCACGTGCCCGTGGAGAGAGCCTCCGCCAACAGGGGAGCCCGTGGTGCATGCAGACGCCCAAGGCTGGCTGTGCGCCAAAGAGACCACAGGTGCGTCTCCACCTTCGTCAGAATCTCACAGAGAGCCCTGACCACAGGCTGCAGAGCTGCCCCTCTCACTGAGCACTTGTGGGCACCGTCTCCTTGCACACGTCTTTGGTCCAGTGCCCTTTATGTCATCCCTACAAATGAGGTGGCACCGACTTGGGTTCCTGACTTGCTGATATGTGCTGCAGAGCTTCTAGCAGACTCTTCTAGAAGCGCCTCTGAGTCTGTGGAGGCTGCACACACTCCTCTGGAGTCCTTCTTCAGTGCTTCTCCAAGGCCCACAGCCTGGACGCACACAGTGGCCTCCTGGCTTCCTCAGAGCTGCGTGTGCCCCGAGGTGCCCGTCTGTGTGGCAGGAGTGGCAGCCTCTCTCTGCGGGGAGTCGCTCGCTCAGCCTGTGTCATTCCATCCTTCACCACTCCTTCCCTACCTGCTCCCACCAAAGGGGACACACGCGTGCCTTCCCGCACCACCTCCTCGCTCAGGAGACCGCGGCAGGAAGGCCCGGCCGAGAGCCCAGTGCAGGCTGCTGGCTCCTCCTCCCGCCTCGCTGCTCACGGGGACTGCCACTGCACCCTGGGTTTCTGGACCACGTTCCTTCTGTGCAGGGACAGGAAGCACGTGTCTGGGACCGTGAAGGACGTGGGCATGCTCGCCTCAGCGGGAGACCCCGGCACGTGCCGTGGGGACTGAGCTGCCCTGGGCCCCCGTGCCTCCTGTGTCGGCTTCTGACTGAAGGGTAGACCCTGAGGAGCTGGTGAGTGTGTCAGAGAAGCCACAGACGCTGGCAGTGCCACGGCAGGTGCACGTGTGGCAGGACAGTGGGGTGAAGGGTCCTGCAAAGGCGGCCTGGCTCTGGGCTCAGCCGCCAACTTCAAGTGGCTTAGCTTTGCTCTGGACGCCAGGCCCTGGCCATGCTGTCAATGTGAGAAGGCACATGGGACACAAGGAGCCACCTCCCGGGCCCTGGTCATAGCTTGGTTCCATGATGTGGGGGACACTGGGGACAGGAAACACAGGAATAGAACTTAGCATGACTTGCAAGGAACGACTGGGCCCTGGCCCCAGGCCCCTCCACACTTGCCTGGGTGCCACCAGCTGTCACACCTTGCCTGTGTGAGGGACACAGAGGGGCGCAGGGGCCCGAAGGACTCTCCTCCGGCGGAGCTGGGAAACCAGCCCGTCATTCCTTGCTCACTCTGTCTCCCGGCAGATGCCTGCGGCCTCCCTCTCCCGCCGGACGTGTGCAGAGCTGATCACCACGTGTCCCAGCTGGCAGGGAGACCGCGCCATCCTTTTCCAAGTGTGGCTTTCGTTCCATTCACAGATGAATCCGACTAGCATTTCACTGTGACTGGTTAAACGTGCCCCATGGAGACCCACACGTCGGAACACACACTGCTCACGCAGCCAGGCCGGGCCGGCCTCCGCGCAGGGCTTGCAGGCGGCAAGCGCCAGCACAGAAGCTGAGGTGCAGCTCTGGGGGACTGCCTGGTGGAGGCGGGAGGGGACGCCAGGGCACCCTGCCTGTGGCCTCTTCTCCAGGAGAATCCGGGCTCCCCACTGGAGACCGTTTCAAAGAGACCGCAGGACCTGGGGCAAAAGACGGCACGTGCGTGGCGGGGACCCACAGGAGGTTCCTGTCAGGCCACCAGCATCCGTGCCGCCACCCCGCCTGGCACAGGATGCCCTCCATGCCTGGCCCAGAGGTCCTCTTCAGAAAGGAGCAAGGCCATGGACACTGGGCCGTGGAGGTGGGATGCCAGGCTGCACTCCCTCCTCGGGCTGCAGGGCCCTGGGCTGTGGCTACGGACGGAAGCCTTGATAAAGTGGTGTCCAGTGGGGCCAGGCCTGTGCCACGCACAGTGCCCTCAGGGGGCCACTTCTCTGCCTGGTGTGGGGCTGTGCAGGGATCCTTCTGTCTCCACCCGGCAGGTGGCCCCAGCTTCCCTCGGGGTCCAGCACCTTCCTGTGGGGCCACACTGGGCCGGGCTGGGGCAGCAAGGCCAGAGCCTGCGGTCCACAGGGCCAGCCTGCCTCTGCCAGGGGCACCTTGTCAAACCTGAGCCCCAGCTGGCCTCTGGCTCTGCACCATGTCAGCTGAAGGCTCTGCCCCACCTGCGCCTTCGGCTGCCCCTCCCCTGCCCTCTCAGCTTCCGCTCCCAAGAGGGCCTGGCCTGCCTGTCTCCCGCGAGTACAAACCCATGGCCCTCGCCAGTCTCTTGCTGGGTCCTCTTGCCACCTAGAGTGATGCCCACAGAGCCGAGTTCCACACACTGACCAGGATGGGTCTCACAGCTGAAGCCCAGGTTGCCTCGGAGGGAAGCTCAGCGGGCAAAGGGCTCACAAACGACTGCAGTGGCGAGAAGCCTCCGGCAGAGGCAGTGGGCAGCAGTGGCCCACAGGAACGCCCGGGAGGCAGAGGAGCCGCAGCCTGCTCCTGAGGCCGCTCAGGACAGCCGCGTGGCCCAGGCTCAGCCCCCACGTGACGTGCAGAGTGTAGGAAAGAGGAAAGCAGCGCGTTCCAGAAAGAGAAGGAAGCAAGCCCGGGGCCTGCGTGGGCTCTTCCTGAGGCGCCCGGGGTTCCGGACAGGCCTGCTACAGCACGACAGAGAGCAGCGCTGCCAGACAGGTGTCAGCAGAACACACACAGGGGTCAGCCTCGCTCAGTGTGGGGAGAGAAAAGCATCCACGCACGTGCATGGCGCTGCACATCAATGTGCCTCTTTTCCTTGAGACTGTCCAGACCAGCTGTGGAAGGGCTCAGCGCCCGAGAGTGTGGGCCATGAAGAGAACCACTCTGAACACACTCTGCAAAGAGAACACTCAGATCTGGGGCTTGGGTGCAGAGCAGTGGCCTGTGGTGAGGTGGCCCCGGCCTCAGCTCTCTCCAGGATGTCACTGCAGGTGCTGGGGTCTGTGCCCATTGTGAGACCAAGAAGAAAAACCACCGAGTCTAGCAGCAGGACTGTGCAAAGGACAACAGGACACTGGCTTAGATGTGGGGTGTGCCCAAAAGCTCATGCGTGAGGCAATGCAAGAAAGGTCAGAGGTGAAGTGACTGGGTCACGAGAGCCTTGACCTACCCAGTGCGTTGGCCCCTGGTAGGGATTAGCTGGTGGCTGGGCAGGTGGTGTGGCTGGAGGAGGCCTGTCACTGGGGCATGCCTTTCGGGTTATGTTTTGACCCACATGAGCAGAGCCCCCCCTTCCTGGTGCCACGTCCTGAGCTGCTCTCCTCCACCATGCCCTTCTGCCATGATGTTCCGCCTCACTTGGGCTCAGAGCACTGGAACCAGCCATTTATGAACTGAGACCTCGCAAACCATGAGCCCCAAATAAACTTTTCCTCTAAAATTGTCCTCGTCAGGTATTTTGGTTCCAGTGGCAAAAAAGCTGACTACAATAGGCAGCCTTGCCAGTCGACCTGCTGCCTTGAGTGGTCGCCTGGTGACACACCTGAGAGTGGGGACATCTCTCTCTTCCCTTTCCCCACTGCTGACCCCTTTGTCCACCCTGTGTGTCGGATCCTGCTTGTTGGGAACATTAATAACACGCCAGTAGATAGAAACTCTCTGGCTTTCTCCCACTTCCTGATACGGGAACTTGGCTGAGCCAAGGGGCGTTCCCCTGACGGAAGATGAGAACTGAAACCACCCCAAGGATAGGCCAATGGCTCCGCCAATGGCATCCGCCCATGCTCCTTATGTGTCCCTATGATCTTTCTGCTGATTGGCCCTTGTCCTCTATAAGACCATCCAACTTCCTCAATAAACCGAGTTCCTGCACTGACCGGGACCGGCTCCCTGGTATGTTCCTGGGCCTTCTAAAGGCGGGGAGGGGATATAAGCGGCTTTTACTTTCCCAATCTAGTCTCCTCGTTGAGGTAGGCCCCTCTGGCCTCCTTTGCTGAACAAAAGAGGTTCATCCCGGGTATGGGGGGCTAAAGACCTCAACCCTTATAATATCCCGACCCTGCTGACTGCCCCCCTGGAGGCTGCTTGCCTGCCCTGCCTGTTCCTGAGTGGCCACAGCCTCGCTGCTCCGCCGCCCTGCTCCGCCCGCGTGCTCTAGGCGGGAAGCCCCTCTCGGCCCGCGCTCCAACCAGCACTGCTGCCGAGGCCCGGGTCTGCCATCCTCCTGCCTCACGGTCGCTCTGTATCTTCAGCGTACAATTGGCTCAGCCCTTCAACAGGCCCCGATGTCCCCACGCAGACCTCGGCCTTGTGGCCCCTGCTGGGAGGCTCTGTCGCCGCCTCCCACCATCTGGTCTCAACCCAGGGCTCATACCTCCAGGAGGTGTGCTGCCCAGACAGGCTGGCCTCCTCCTGGACGCTCCGTAGAGCACAGGCCATGAGGGCAGGACTGCCCCGCCCCTGCGGGTGATGGCCTCCCAGCTTGTCCACGCCCGCCTGTCTCCTGCAGTGTCCTGAGGGCTGGTGGGCGCTGGCAGGGCACAGGCTCAAGCTGCTGTGCTCCCAGGACCCTCCCCAGTGAGCCTTGGGACAAGTGCTGGATGCCACACGTGACAGCCACCACTAGGCTCACGTCTTAACAGGACCAAGAACTGCCCGTGCCGAGCACTGCCAGCCGTCGACAGTCCCGAGAGGGACACACAGTCCACGGGGGACGCTTAGGTGCGTAACGTCACGGGCCCATCTCACGTCCGCTCTCCGCACGACGCATGAGGTGCTGCGGCAGGGCCTTCGGGCTGGTCTTAACGTGGCAGTTCTTAGCACATGAGACGTGTGAGCAAACGGCCGCGTCCCCGAGGTTTCGCGTCCGTCGGGCCATGGAGCCTTCACGGAGCCTCTCCTGAAGCCCTGGCCATCGTCCACAGCGTTCGATGGACCAGGAATGGCGCCTGCTCCCGGCTCCAGCACTCACCTCGCGGCGCCTGCCTTCTGACCGCTGCATCAAGGTGCCAACGAAGCCGTGCAACATGCACAAGCAGAAGAGAAACACACCCCTGATGGCCGCGGCGGCCCCCATGTGGCACCCTCCACACAAGGGCACAGCCGTGCGGCTCTGGCTCCCTGCTTGGCTGCATCTTGCTGCCTGTGTCCATTGGGGCTAGTGAGCAGGTGCCCCAGCCACAAGGTACTTTGTCTGGGGTTCTAACGTGTGACAGAGTTGGAGAGTGACCCGCGTCCACCCCCACTTTCTCACGGCCTGCCCCGTAAGTCCCTCTGCACATGCGCCGCTCCTGTGTCGCAGTCACAGAACGGACCGGACACGTCCGCACTTGTGCTGGAATCGCAGGTGCGTCTGCTCACACTTCCAGATGCCTCCACGTTTATTTAGTGTTCCTCTAGAATCATCGAACTTTGTGCTGAGTGTGTTTTGAGACTGATCTCAACATCACGTTAGCACTTGGGTGTACCATGAGCCAGACTGAATCCTCCAACATCGCCACCCAGCAGAGGAAGCTTAAAAACAGTGTGGCGTGCTTATGAAACAAGCTGATCTTCTGCCACCATAACATAAATTCTGAATTCTTTTCTGGTCAGCATTTTGAGAAAAAAACAAATAAACTTCAACCATCTCACTACAACCTGCTGTGAGTGTCAGGCTCCGATGACCATGTCAGCCAAGACTCCCAGTGAGCTGAGCTCCGACTTTCCAGCAAGTAGAGCGCTCTAACATGGACTGCACGTCCTAGCCCACGTGCTCCGGCTAAAGACCAGTGTCCTGGCTAGAAGGAAATCAGGAGTAAAGTGGTATCTTTTCCCCTCATTTCCTTCTAATTTGTTTAAATCTGTAGATCAATCTCCCATTATGAGAAGTATCTCCCTAATAATAACCAGCATAAGGAAGTGTATTATAAGTAATTGTCCTTATAAGTAATGGCCTAAAATAGGTAAGTACTACTGAGAAAGAAATCAGGAAAACAATTCCATTCACAGTAGCTTTGAAAAATGATAAAATACCTAAGAATGGATTTCAGCAGAGAGGTGAAAGACCTCTACAAGGAAAATAACATAACACCAAGAAATAGAAGACACCATAAGATGAAAAGGCCTCCCATGTTCATGGATAGGCAGAATTAATAATGTTAAAATGGCCACATTACCAAAAGCAATATACAGATTCAATGCAGTCCCCATCAAAATATCAATGACATTCTTCACAGAACTGGAAAAAAACAGTCCTAAAATTTATACAGAAGAATAAAAGACCCAGAATAGCCAGCACAATGCTGAGCAAGAAGAACAATACAGGAGGCATCACAACACCCAATTCAAATCCGACTACAGAGTTACACTAACAAAAATCGCATGGTACTGGCATAAAGACAGATGAACAGACCAATGGAACAGAAAGAAGGCACAGAGACAAACCCACACAGAGAGTCATCTAATCTTTGACAAAGGCATCAAGAGCATACACTTGAGAAAAGACAACCTTTTAAAGAAATGGTGCTGGGAAAACTGGTGGTTCATATGTGCAAGAATGAAACCAGGGGCTGGGGCCGTGGCTCAGTGGCAGAGCGCTTGCTTAGCAGGTGTGAGGCACCGGGTTCGATCCTCAGCACCACATAAAAAAATAAATAAATAAAAATAAAGGTATATATATATATATATATGAAAGGTATATGTGTATATATATATATATATATATATATATATATATATATATATATATATATGAAACCATACCCTTATCTCTCATCCTGTACAAAAATCAACTCAAAGTGAATCAAAGACCTCGGAAGTATACCAGGAACACTGCAACTCCCAGAAGAAAATGTAGGGTCAACACTCCAACATATAGTAACAGGCAACAGCTTTCTCAGTAGGTTCCTAAAGCTCAGGAAGTACTATCAAGAGACAGATGGCATTGAATCTAGAAGCTTCTGCACAGCAAAGGAAACAGTTAGAAATGTGAAGAAAGACACTACAGAATGGGAGGCAGTCTTTGCTAGCTACTCTCTGATAGAAGATTGATATTCACAACACACACAGAACTCAAAACTTAACACCCAAAACATTGACCTAATCAACAAATGGGAAATGAATTAAACAGATACTTTTCAAAAGAAGAAATATAAATGGACAAAAAAATATTTTGAAAAAAATGTTCCCTGGCAATCAGAGAAATGCAAATCAAAACTACCCTGGACATCATCTCACACCAGTCAGAATGGCAGCCATCAAGAATACGAACAATAATAAATGCTGGAGAAGATGTGGAGAAAAGGAACACTTTACATCATTGTGAACTGTACAACCACTATGGAAATCAGTGTGGAGGTTCCTCAAAAGACTAGGCATGGAACCACCATGTGACCCAACTATACCACTCCTTGGTACTCATCCTAAAGAACTAAAGTTTTCACACTGCAGTGATACGAGTATACCCACGTTTATAGCCAAGCTGTGAAGCCAGCCTAGGTGTCTATCAGTGGAAGAACAGATAAAGAAAATGAGGTGGTGTATATACACAAGCATAAAGGAAAATGAAATTATGTCATTTTAGGAAAGTGAATGGAACTTGAGAACATTATGTTAAACAAAATAAGCCAAACTCAGAAGGTCAAGGGTCCTATCTTTTCTAAAGCGTGGAAGCTAGAGAGGAAAAAGGGGAAAAAAAAGAATCTCATGAAAATAAAATGGAGTCTAACCAGCAGAGAAGAACGGTCACTAGCAGATGGGAATCAGTGGAGAGAGAAGTGGGGAAAGGAGAGGTGCTGGGAATGAAACTGACCCAGTGATTGTGT